>JBAMBQ010003219.1:0-489415 GCA_037044495.1 Stegana nigrithorax | reverse complement strand
GCCAATTTCGCAAACTTTGTTAAGCCATGCAATCTTTGGAAAACAGGGAAAACGAAAAACTCAACAACAAAAACTAACGTATCGAAGTTTGGGTTTGAAGATTTTTGCGCTTCACGATTTAAGGATTTTTTTTTTTTAATTTACTTTCTTTTTTCGCAGTAGTTTACTTTGGTTTAAGCTGATTTAAAGTTTTTGTCACTTGGGGCTACGTTAGCATGAATGTTGGCATAACATCGTCTGTTTAACTACTCAGTTGCTGCTTTTTCATGCCCCTCAAACGTGACCATGCCCATGCTCAGCCCACACCCATCTTCGTGCCTATAGACAAGTCAAATTCCGTTCGTAAATCCATAGCCAAAGGCAGTTTGGCATAACTGCAAAAATGCCTTTGCACAACTACAGCAACAACTACAACAACAACACATCTAGCAATAGCTGTAGAAACCGATAAAGATGCCGCAGTTAGTCAGTAAGTCAGTTATGTCCCGCTTTTGTACGCAACCTCAAACATTTGTCATAGCCTAGGTATGCGCTGGGCACTACGGTGAGATGATACGAGGTACGGTTCGGCTTTAGTTTAGCTAGCATTACCATTTGCTGCAGGCTTTGTGCACGTTGCCTGCAGTCACGCAGTTTTTATTGCATGCATTTATGCCATAAGTGAAGTTTGCATATTGCAAAAACTACCACACAAATAATAACAACGACAACGACGACAACTGCAACAGCAACAATAACAACAACACCAACAGCAGCACAGGACACCGGCAAGTAACAAAAGTAGAAAGCAAGGTTGAGTAGACGTCAACAAAATGCGACTGCGTAGGCCGGAAGCTTTTAACAAAATTTTAATGAATGCATTCACAGGCACTTTTGCAGTTTGCGTTTTACCATTCAACAACAGCAGCGCCGCAGGCTATTGGATCACCTCGGTTACACCCCAAATCCACCCACACTACACCCCCGTCATACTTTTGCCAGGCAATAACAGCCAACATATTTTTGGTATCGGTACACTGCAGTATCAGCATCGGGACACTGTATGGCAGCAACTTTTACGCAATCTTTTTTAGGTGAAACAGCTTCAATTCAGACTCCCATAGGCTGCAAATGCGATAAACGTTACGTAGAATAATTGAACACGATACACTTCAGTGATGACATGGCTGCTTTATAGTTAACGAGTTGTTGTAGTTGTTGTTGCCTGGGTTGTGTAATATGTGCCGAAATGTTAGCTATGCAGCAAAGCAGGCATCAGCATTGCACTAATTAAAAACCAGTTAATGGCTTAATGCTGGCAAAAGGACTTCAAGCAGACATGTGCTGACGCAACTGTAGACGTGACACATGGCAAGGCAAGGCTGCTGCTTAACAGCAACGTTACCAAATAAAAAACGAAGCAACATTATCTTTGCCTTTGTCGATTATGCTTGAATTTGAACCTCACCGCCTCGCAATGCGCTTAGACTGCATAAACAAATATTTAAGCATGACATACAAATTAAAAAAAATACTCTCAAGGAGTTGTGTACTGTTTTATATGCCTTTGTCGAGTTGTTAATTTACAACTATTTTTACTATCCGTTTTAAGTCATTAAGTCATAAGATTTGAACGCATTTAATTTTGAAATATCCTTTTTCAAATTTTGTAAATCAAATTATATTCAAAGATTTTTTTTATTGTAAGATTTAAAATTTTTGAGGCACTGGCAGTCAATTTTCTCAATCACCTTTTTTCTTAAACTGTGCCAACTTTAAAAATTATAAAATTAAAAAATTCTTAGAGCCGGAAGGCGTCACTTTCTAATCTTTACACCTTTCAGCTTCATGTTTGCTTCCTTAAATGAAATAATCCGACAAGTCCCACTGCTTTAAGATTAAATCAATAAGGGAGTAAACTCCTGCGGCGGCAGGCCCCTTATCGCGACCTTTATAATCAACAAAGGGAGTGTTGTGCCTCGGACTGCGCACGCAACAGATGTGATACTTCCTACATGCAACACACTCACATCCTTGCAAATGCCGTGCATCGGCAGCGGCGCATAAGAACCGCTCATAATTAGAACAGTTGGTGTTGACCGAGTGCACACACACTCATACATATAAGCAGCCACTCAATTAACCACACACAAGCACACACCCACATAAGCACAGGATCCCACTTAAGCTCACATAGGCTCTGGCTGGAGGTGAGTTAAATAATTTAATTTCGAGCGCGCGCATAACAACACTTGCGGCTATAAGTCAGCGCCACATACGTGCGCATACGTTTGCATACGGAACAGCCATGTGAATGAACATCGTCCTTTTTTTTATATGCACAACCTGCATACGAGAAATGATCCCAAACGGAAGCCAGCCAGGTGCTGTGCATATTTTATGAAACTAATGTAGTCAGTCATAAAATCGTTATAGTACAACTGCTGCTGTGCATGCGAGTGAGGAAGCTTATTTAAATTGGAACTGTAAAACAAAGCATAAAAACAACAAAAGCAGACAAGTTTCCAAATCCAGCACAGTTCAGGTCAGCAGCTTGGCTGTGCACACATGCAGGCAGTTGCAGCAACTGCTGGTCCTCATGCCGAGAGCTTAACGCGAATGCTGGGAATGCACGCAGCTTGCCAGTGTTGCTATTGCAGTGGCTGCTGCTGTTGCTGTTGCTGTTGCTGCGGCTGCGGCTGTTTGCAAAGGGCCCAGAGGTCTTAAACATGAAATTGGATTTGTTACATGGGCATAACTAACATGAAACCAGCCAAAAGTCTGTCAAACAGTCAAACAGCCGACTAACCACCCATGTGATCCTTGTTAAAAAAATAATTCCTTAAAACAACAACAACAAAAACTAAGTTATTTTGAGCAACTGCTCATTAAGTTTTATTTTATAATTGCAACGCTGAAATTGCTTAAATATGCGCAACCCATGTGCGTTGTCTCCATGTAAAGGTTTCATTTTAGTCGAAAGCGGCCAGCAGACGCAGTCGCAGACGTGCAGGACATGTGTCCATTTGCTGACACATTTAGGCTTTTAGCGACAATCGCTTAATGTGCCGTTCAGCACAGCACAGCACAGCCTTGGCCAACACAGCCCATTGGCCGTTGTCCGTTGGCCGTTAGCTGTTGTTTTTTCTGATCCGTGATGTTGAACATTTCCTGCTCATTGACTGCACCGGACCATAGAGAGCGCCAATGAAAGACCAAAAATGCACTGCGAGCCAATCGGGCGCAACTGCCAGTGCAGGACCTGAGCCAGTGATTACAGTAAAGTGTTCGGAAGTTAATTGGCACAACAACTACTATGGTTCACGTTTTTATGGTTCGCCAACTGCATAAACGTGCAGGCGTGAGCTTGTGCGTGTGCGTGAGTGAGTGAGCGATTGAGCGAGTGAGCACTCGAGTGCGTGGCTGGCATTATTTAAACTCGGTCATTATTGTTTACAAGCGGCCGTTCACGTTGTTGTTATGGCGCACGTTGATTATAGTCGTTGGCAGTTTAATGGCCCAACGACAGACCGAACCGCCGAACAAGCAAACGACGTAGCAACTGACCGACGAACTGACTACAGCTCCGACTGATGTACTGTGTAAGTGGCAAATAATTGGCTTCGTTCGTTAGTTCATTCGTTCGTTCGTTCGTCGATATTTTGTTAATTTTATTGATAAATATTTCGTTTTTACGCATTGCATTGTGTTTGTTTGCAGACTATCCACGCGTCGAGGTTGGACCACAGAACCCATTGCGGGTCGAGCGCGATCACATCGCCAAGCTTGATTGCCGCGTGGACGCAAAGCCAATGGTCGCGAATGTGCGTTGGTCGCGCAACGGTCAGTACGTGAGTGCCACGCCCAGTCATACGATCTATCGTGTGAGTCGCCATCATGCCGGCAAGTACACATGCAGCGCGGACAATGGCCTCGGCAAGACCGGCGAGAAGGACATCATATTGGATGTCCTCTATCCGCCCATTGTGGTCATCGAGTCGAAAACGCATGAAGCGGAAGAGGGTGAAACAGTGATTGTACGTTGCAATGTAACGGCAAATCCACCGCCCATAACCGTAGAATGGCTCAAAGAGGGTGCGACGGATTTCCGTTACACAGGTGAACTACTGACTCTCGTGTCGGTGCGTGCGGAGAATGCAGGGAATTACATTTGCCGTGCCGTGAATCTCATGCAGCCGTTCAGCTCGAAGCGTGTCGAGGGCGTGGGCAACTCGACTGTTGCGCTGCTGGTGCGTCATCGACCTGGACAGGCATACATAACGCCCAACAAGCCAATTGTGCATGTGGGCAATGGCGTCACTTTGAGTTGCTCGGCAAATCCACCGGGCTGGCCGGTGCCGCAGTACCGTTGGTTCCGCGACATGGAGGGCGAGCTGAGCAATTCGCAAAAGATACTTGCACAGGGACCGCAGTACTCCATACCGAAGGCACATCTAGGCAGCGAGGGCAAGTACCACTGCCATGCCGCCAACGAGCTGGGCATTGGCAAAATGGCGACCATTGTGCTGGAGGTGCATCAGCCGCCACAGTTCTTGGCCAAGCTGCAGCAGCATTTAACGCGACGCGTGGGTGACGTCGACTATGCCGTCACTTGCAGTGCCAAGGGCAAGCCTACGCCGTTAATACGCTGGATCAAGGACGGCACAGAGATCTTGCCGGGACGTAAGATGTTCGATATACGAAACACGCCTACAGATGGCCCCAACGGCGTAGTCACTGTGCAAAGCATACTCAAATTCCGCGGCAAAGGACGTCCGAATGGTAACCAACTGGTGCCGGGCGATCGCGGCCTCTACACGTGTCTCTACGAGAACGAAGTCAACTCGGCCAACTCGAGCATGCATCTGCGCATAGAGCACGAGCCCATCGTATTGCATCAGTATAATAAGGTAGCCTATGACACGCGTGAGTCAGCGGAGGTTACCTGCAAAGTGCAGGCCTATCCAAAGCCCGAATTCCAATGGCAGTTCGGCAACAATCCCTCGCCGCTGACCATGTCCTCCGATGGCCATTATGAGATCAGCACGCGTATCGACAACAATGACATCTACACATCGGTGCTGCGCATCAGCCATCTGATGCACTCCGACTACGGTGACTACACCTGCCGCGCCGTTAATCCATTGGACACCATACGCACACAGATTCGTCTGCAGCCAAAGGGTCCGCCTGAGCGGCCGACATTGATGAAAGTGCTCGAGGTCGCACACAATTATGTCGTGCTAAACTGGCTGCCAGGCTTCAATGGTGGCCTGCAAAGCACCAAATACCTGGTCACCTACCGCCGTGTGGCCACGCCACGTGAGCAACTCTTGTCCGATTGCAGCGGCACGACCAGCTACGCAACGCTGACCGCGGCTTCAACTAATCTCGGCGGCGCACACGAGTGGCTTGAGTTCAATTGTTTTAGGGAGAATCCGTGTAAGGTGGCACCACTTGATCAGCATCAGAGCTACGTGTTCAAAGTCTACGCGCTCAATTCCAAAGGCACCTCCGGCTATTCCAACGAGGTAGTCGCCACTACGAAAGTCAGCAAAATTCCGCCGCCACTGCATGTCACCTATGATCCCAGTTCGCATGTGCTGGGCATAAACGTGGCTGCCACATGCCTGTCACTAATTGCGATTGTCGAGTCATTGGTCAACCGCGAAACACCCGTCGCCGCATGGGAGGTTGTGGACACTGTCGCACTGCCGATATCGGGCAATGAAGCCACCTTCAAAGAGACCGTAATTAATCACATCGCACGCACCACGCACTACACAACCTCTGGCCGCAGTGGCACTGGCAGTGGCGGCAGCCACATGGCCAGCAATAGTGGCGCCGGTGGCAGCACTGGCGGCGGAGGAGGAGAGGACATTACCATGGCACTTGCCGAAACTGCTCAAGGACCGTCAGTACGCGTGAAACTCTGTCTGCGCACAAATCACGACTATTGTGGCAACTATTTGAAGGCTGAAAGTGAGTGCATGCATGTGCCAAAATGGCATATGCCTCCTACCTCCCACTAGACCCATTATGGCCCAACAGGCCACGCTCACAAACCCCAACCCCAAACACCAAATGCCAAACATAAATTCACTAAGCATTATTTCTTGCAGTTGGAAAATCCTACATAGGCAACACGTCCGGCCTGACAACGTCTGGCATCCTTGCCATCGCCATAGCCGCCAGCGCTGTGCTGCTTCTCGCCGTGCTAGTCTACATGTTCTGTCGCTGTCGGCGCAGAAGCGAAGCGAAAAAGAATGCGGCCACAACTTCGACCGCAGCCACCGCCTCGGCCAAGGAGTACGACCTCGATTCGGGCAGGCCGTCAATAGTCACACCAGTGGGTCAGCCAAGCCAATCGCAGCAGCAGCCACCGCCACCGCCCTACTACCCGACTGGCAGCCTCGACAGCAAGACACACGACGCACATGGCATGGACCTAACACTGACGGCACTGCACGACCCCGATGAGCAGCTCAACATGCAGCAGCAACAGCAGCAACAGCAGCAACAGCAGCAGCAGCAACAACAGACAGCACAGGGTGGGGCACACCCGTCGCAGGCTCAGCAACACCAAAAATCAACGCACACGCTCTACGGGTCGACGCAGAACGGATATGGTTATCATGTGACAAGTGCCATCGGCATCGGCATTGTGGATGGCGAGAGCTATCAAATGCTGCCGTCTGTCGGCCATAGCGGCAGCGGCGCAGGAGGCGAGTGTAAGTACTTCAAAACCCTAACCCAGCGCACGTCACCCGCACCCACCCACTACTCGAATCTCTTGAATACCAGCCCGCGTGCCAGATCTCCCGTGCTAGTGTGAGCATATGTGCCCAGCTACTCGTTCTTCATTAAATGATTCGGTTTCTGTTTTCGCTTCTCTAATTTTCTTTTTGTGTTTTTCTTTGCCGGCACAGATTTATGGCGGTTGCGTTCGAAAGTTTCGTTTCCGTAATTGCATTCATGTCAATTTACAAGGCAGCACATTTACATGGAAATCTCGTGCCAGCGAAAATGCTGCACGGCCAAATTTTGTACATGTTGCTCGTGTTAATGTGGTTTGGTCATGTTGGAATGTCACATTTCTGGATTTTAATTGCGTCATCTCAATCCGAAAAGTTTCACTGCCTCCCTGTAACTCTCTTCTAAACGCGACTGCTTCATTCAAGCATTGGAGGCATATTCTTTGCTGATTGGTTGATTAGCATAATTAAGAGGAGCGATACTCATAATTTTTATTACCATATGCTTTCAGCCTTCATACACTGTTTGGTTCTTAAATATACGAGCTTTTAAGAAACTATTGCGAACATTACAGAAATAAAACCAGAATTTTATCAACAAATATAACATAATATTAGAAACATCATAAGAGAACGCTAGAAGTCCAATATCTTCAACTGGTAATCCCTACTATTGTGTTTTCTTCTTACAAGAATCGAGAGAGAGAATACCAATATTTTAAATCGTTCGTTTCCTTATTCAATTTTCCTTGAGAAAAACTTTTTAAATTTAAAGCTTTCTTCGCCAGCTAATCATCCCGTTTACAACCTTCCAGACATAGTAAACCAGTCATTTATTAAAACTGCTATGCAGGAGGGCTTCACAAGTCGCCTTAAAGTATATTTACTTCGAGCTGTCTTGAGATAAACCGTACCTAATAAGATAAAGATACAATGCAATGTGACTGCAGCTTTATTTAAACAAATAAATTAAAATCGCTAGGGGTGTGCTGGTACACAAAGCAAAAAGCTAGCGAGGGATGTGTTTAAGCTTTAAATGAAAATGTTGATTTCCGTTTATGCAAACGAGTTAATCAGATTTCTAGTCAAGTACGAGCTATGCGAGCAACAAATATAGAGTCAAGTTCATTAAAAGAGATTAAGAAGCATCGAGTATCAGACCAAAAGCAAAGTGTCGCTTAATGACAGCTGTTTCTTTCTTTTGCAATAGTCTAGCGATATACCGTGGAAGGGAAAAACAAATGATACTGAGGCAGCCATGGCAATAACAAGAAAAATTCTGTAGCCTGTAGTCACTTGCTTAGATTTCAAGTAAACACTACAAAAGCGGAAGTGGTAATCATAAAATAAAGTGAAGTGGCACTTAACACAATCAGGGACAACGAAGCAAGAGCAACAACAAGGGCAATAGCATCAACAAAACAAACAACAAGCAAGTAGCGGAGATGGCATCCAATTGAAGCACCTTTAGAGACGCCTGCAGTGACTTTTCAAAGGGACACTGTTTTGCTGAATGAAGGGATTTTTTTTATCCTTTTCATTAAGCGAGAGATAAGAGACAATTAAAACTATTTTATGTTGAATTGTTCTTTTTTATTTTTTTTCTGCAGTACGCGCTTTATTATATGACAGAATGTTTTGAGAGGATTTTTGATACTAAGAAGAATTTGTTATAGATTTGAATAAATTTGTTGAGAAATGCGTTTAAGAAGTATTTCTGATATAAAATGTTATAAATTTATAATTTATTTTAGCAGTGTTTAAAACACGGATTAAAATTCTATTTAATAATCATCTGTAGACTATGCTCCGATTCTTAAAACATACTCGGAGTTGCAGTTAAGTGGAGACAAGATTATATAAAAAATACTAGTATACATACAAGCTTAGATAAGCCAACTGAAAACCAAAAACAAAGATTTTTTTCTGTTGCCAATGGAAATTTTGAGATAGCCCAAACAAATATTTTAACAATTCGCAGATAAAAAATAGGAAGAATGAATAAAATATTCTTGATTTCGTCATATTTAGAGAATTGAAACACCTTAGATACCACAAAACTTAATATATGCACTTGGTAATTGTCTTTTTGTAGAAAGATGCGGTTTAAGGTAAGCAATTAGCCATATGTTCTAAACTTAACCGACACTATTACACCAACTTTTGGCCTCGCTACTTTATATTGTAATCACCTCTGAACGCAACTGCCGGCAAAGTTCTTTCTCCAAATTGCAGCCCAAATTATCTGCTTATTCTTCTGTAGTAATTGCAAATTGTATGTCCAATTCTTTCCAACACTTTTATTTAATGCTCCTGCAACACTTAAATACTTTGTTAATTACAACTTTCGAACTCTTAATAAAAAAAATATATATAAATAAAAAACTAACACTTGCCCACAACCGAAAACCCCAACAACCGTGTGCCTGAACATCCAAATACCCGAACACAAAAAATGTGTCACCAAACACCAAAAGCAGGACCGCTTGAGGTGAACAATATGCGCGCTAAACTAACGAAAAAACCACCACAACCACCCACCACCCACAACAATCCAATGATGACGACGACGATGATGATGATGACAAAGAGCAACAACAACACCTTGAAGCGCAACGGAAGTCGTGCCGCGAATGCGGACACTAAGGCAACTGCAATTCCAACTGCGGCAGCAATAGCAAAGACAACTCCAACAACAACAACGGCACAGTACAACAGTACAGCAATAACTGCAACTGCGACAACGGTGTTGGCAACAACAATTACAACAACATCACGTAATGCCAAAACCGCAACAACAACAACAACACTTGCCATAACAGGTAAAGTGCTTGCCACGAAACTCGTACTAAAATCCTACAACACTCTACGCACGTCTGCACCGAGTTAATAGGAAATTGCACCAAACACCCCGCACCCACCGAACCCCATCATCCATTCACCCGAACTCACACGGCTTCACTCACCTTGCTTACCTTACTGACCTTACGCAAGCCGCACTCGCTCGCTCCTTCGCTCACTCACTCACTCACTCACTCACTGACGCTTATTCATCACCACGCACCATTTTCTTTTTTATCTTACACGCACTGAGTACACTTATTGCTAACTCGCTCGCACAGTCTCCTACTCTTCTCCTCGCTGTCGCATACCTACACACATCCAACTCGATTTTTTGCACTTGGTCGGCACATGCACATCATGCACAGTCACACGCCATCACTTTTTGTCTTGTGTTTTTTGTTTTTTGTTCTAATTTGTGTAAGCAACGAAAAAAGTAATGAAATTCGCGTACGCTGCTTGGCCAAATGAGTGTCGATATACCTGCACACTCGTATATAAATGGCGACGTTTCCGTTGGTTGCGTAATTGGTGCAGAACCGTTACATTGCATTACACTGCGGCGGTGTCAACTCCATATATATAAAAGTTTCCAATTTCGTTGCCAAAAAACAGTCAACGAAATTTATGCTGCTACCGCTTAAGTTTTCCAATCTGGGTTAACCTCTTCTTCACACTCTGTCGTTGCAGTCACTTCACCGTGCTACTTAGCACACGAATAGAGATGAAGAAATCTCCGATAATCGACATCAGACTATACACGAGATATTCGTCAAAGAACTGAGTTTGCTCTGGCAGAATTGTTACTTTTTTTACTTTCAGTTTATTCCAAATTTATTATAAACAAAAAAAAAAAAAGCTGAACAGGTCTCAGCTTCACCAACACCATCCAAAAATGTTACGTTTAACATTATCTCACTCATTACTCAGTCGGCAAAGTTACTGCACGCGGCCATACGTACGCACCAATGTGCTCCTGCAGCAAACATCAACTTTCTTTAAGGCTGCTTTCAGTCCATTCAACAACTCCAAGAAGGAAGCGGGCAAATTGGATAATAAAACGGGGAATACAATGAAACCGACAAATGATCCAAATGCGCATATGGAACGCTCAATAACCGCGCCGGCGGAACTGTCAAAAGTCAAAACGAGGTCACAACAAGTGCCAAATTCCGCAGAGACTAAAACTCAGATGCATAATATGATATACAAAGCACCTCTGCCTAAAAACGAAGCAACACCCATGAGACCGCCTCAACTGAAGACAGCTTACCAAAAGCCGGTGCCGAGTAGACCATACAACACCACCACCACTCCCAAGTTTTGTGATCCCGTAGACGATCCAAACGCGCCGCCAATCAAAAAAGTTGCCATGCCTAAGCGACAAATCAAGGACAGTCAGCAGCAGGCGAACGAAAGTGAAAACCTAAGGAAACAATGGATAGCTAAAGTGGCACCTGAGTCACAACGCAGGGAGCGATCGCAAATCCAAACTTCCTATCAGAAAGGCTTTGGCAGTCAGCAACAACGAAGACATGCACCAGTACCAGAGACTAACGAATTTGGCAGCTACAACAAAGCCATGCCTGCAGGCACAACTGGATCTCAAGCGAAAGTATCTACGCCAAGTCCGAGTAGTGGAGAAAACACCAACCAGACAAAGTCATGGATAACTGAAATGCGTAACAATAATCAACGGAAGCAGAACGATTTGATAGCTAACTTGAAGAGAACAGCCAACACAACCGGCTCCAATGCAAGCAATTCCACTCAGAGTGCTACGAGTGCAGACAATATCGGTGAGACAAAGGCGTGGGTGACACAAATGCGTAACAATAATCAACGGAAGCAGAATGATTGGCAATCCCAACTGAAGAAGACAACCAACGGTACCGGATCTCAAGTAAATGATCCCAAGGCGAATGCTTCACGTGCAGATGATAGCGAACAAACAAAGTCATGGGTATCAAAAATGTCTTACAATAATCAAACGAAGCAATGTGATTGGCCACCAGAGTGGAAGAAGTCAGCCAATACTTCCCAATCTGAAGGAACTGATCCAATACCGAATGTTGCGGGTGTCGACAACAGCGGGCAGAAGAAAAGTTGGATAACGCAAACGCGTAGTAATAGTCAACAGAAGCAAAATGATTGGCTAGCTGATATGCAAAAAAAACAGGCCAATACCAGTAGAATCAGCAAACCTGGCGTAAGTCTCAACATGCCGAGAGTAGTGGCACCCACTCTCAATTCGAATAGGTCACGACATTCGCAGCAAGAAGAAAGGAACGTCAAAGACACTGAAGATGAAGAAAAGCCGCAACAGCTACCACCAGATGAGCCAAAGCCAAGCGATGAAGTCAGGGATAATTACTTAAAGGCGATTAAACAGCTCAACAGCTTACATACCCATGATGAACGAGCTCAGGTGAAGCCCAAAACGAGAGACGCAAAGGACTCCAATATTGAGGATACGATTCGCTGCTTAGCAAGTACGGGGTTGCAGCTTGAGGAACTCGAGCAAATACCGATGATACAAGTGACCGGCACAAAGGGTCGTGGCTCCACTTGCGCCATCGTTGAGTCCATTTTGCGAGCACATGGCATACGCACGGGTTTCTACTCAGCGCCTCATTTGTTTCTCACTTCGGAGCGAATACGTATAAACGGCAAACCACTTGAACAAAAACAATTCACAGAACTATTCTGGGAGCTCTACGAGAAGTTTAAAAGTCAGCCGCCGATGCCATCCTATTACAAATTTTTGACAATCATGGCGTATCATGCTTTCATCAGAGAGAATGTGCAGGTCGGCATTTTGGAAGTCGGTCTGAGTGGCGCTAGTGATTGCACCAATGTGATTCGCAATGCTAAGACCATTGGCATCTCTTCGCTGGGCATGGAGCAAGCCTCGAATCTCGGCAGTTCAATGCGCGACATTGCCTGGAATAAGGCGGCCATTATGAAAGAAAATGCCAATGTCTATACGAATGCTACGCAGCCAGAGTGCATCGAGGTGCTTTCACAGCGTGCCAAAGACATTAAGGTTAACTTTCATAGAGTACCACAATTACATGACTACATAGATGATGATTTGGCCAACAAAAAGTTACTGAACAATGCGCACCACTTGGTACACCTTAATGGCTCACTGGGCATACAGTTGGCCAACGACTGGCTGCTCACCAACAAATCAAACGATGTAGGCATATGTGAGCCGAATTCGACACAACTAAGCGCCGCCGTTGGGCGGGGTCTGAACGATATGAAATGGCTGGGCCATTTCGATGTGTTACGTTTCGACATGTTCAATGTGTACATCGACTGCGCGGACTCAGTGGAGAGCATGTTAGCGTGCCGCGATTGGTTTTATAAACGAACGCGGAGCAGCCGCACTCCCAAGATTCTGCTCTACAACAAGGTCAACGACTACAACTCCAAGGACATGCTCTTCATACTCAGAAGCAAGCTGCGCTTTGACGAGGCTTTCTTCGTGCCAAACCCCAACCTAATCGAGGGTGAGCCCTTCGAGGACGAGGAATCCAAGTTGTGGAATAGCATGGAGGAGATACAGCGCGCAAAACAAAATGCCAGTAATTGGCGCTTGCTTTGCGAGGAACAGGGTCGCAAGGACAACTCGCAGCTGGCCATTTCAATTGCCAGCTTCTTTGAGAATTTGCAGAATAAGTATGGCACACGCAAGTTCGGCATGCGCCCGCAATTGGATATCTTGGTTACGGGCTCGCACCAACTGGTGGGTGCCACAATTTATACTATAAAAAAACTCAAATCCAGCTAGAGAGAAGCTACAACGTGACAAAACTCGGCCCATCAACTCCTTTTCTTTGTATATCTTTTATATGAAAACGATTAAGTGTTTGCGAATATTTTTAAACGTAATGAAATGTTGTCAGATTATTTTAAAAATTATTTTGAAGTGTTTGTTACATAATGGAATATTGAATGGTACGTGCATCCTTTAAGCGTTGAAGAGAAGAAAGTATTTTCCCAAAATATTTGAAGAGTGCATAGCAACCAATTTTTCAGAAAATTACATGGAGAAACTAATCTCAATGAAATAAAACACCAGCTTTCGACAGATTGCAAAACATCAATATGTGTCATACAAAAGACAAACATCATAGACTATTTTTCCCTCGAGATCCGTTGAAAATTTGGAGGTTACCCAGAATCTCTGAAAAAAAATCTAAAACTGTAAAGCATCGTGCATACCCGAACCATTATCAGTTAGCTAAGGATCTTGGTCTCTTCTCACAGATTCACGTGAGGATTCGTTGAAGGACCGCAGAGCTTTACAGAATATCAGTCAGTAATTATACCAACAGTTGAATAACTCTGACTGGACAGTATATCAATACAATATTCCAAACCGAAATATTGCAAAAATTAAATCTCTTTAGCAGCTTGAATAAATTAAATGCACTCCTTGCGCCCGCAATTCAACCATTTAAAATGTAACCAGTGAACCACAAAAAAAGGAAAAAAAAAAAATTTAAAACTCATAACAGCAATGGGAAAGGCTTCAATCAAAACCAAACATAGACTGACCGCAAACATCGCAGCAAGAACTAACCTAACGGAATGAGGAAAGCCCTCGAGATATGTTTTACAGTCCAGCACTTCGATGGAAACATTTGATTTGCCAAATACGTTAAATATTTTACATATTAGTCGAATACGAGTATGTAGCAAATTCAACTAAGCACCTGTCTGCAGTCACTTGTGGACATTCAGTTCTCAGAGAACGAACGAAGTAAGTCAAATAAAATTGCAGTAATTGAGCTTATGCGGATGACTGGTGGACAATGAGGCAGCAGGACATGACAGCTGGCAGTAGATGTGAATATCCAAATGTAATATTTATCTGCTAAAGAATTTACAACGTGTGCGAATGTTACTAAAAGTATATGTGTAACATATGATGTTTGTGATTGTGTGCGTGCGTGGGTATATGCGGGGGAATATGAAAGGTCGTGTGTATGTGTGTGTGTGTGTCTGACAAAATGAATGTTAATTTTGTATTTTAATTAAGTTATGTAACGTTTGACTTACGCCTCGGAGCCAAAACTGTTGCCAAAGTCGAAGTGAAAGCTACTGACAGGCCACGGAAGACATTTCACAAACACTTGCGTGCGCACAAAATTTATAACAAATCACTTAAAGCTGTTGCCACGCACCAAAATTCAGCCAGCACCCAACAAGTCGCACACGAATCACGGACAATACGTAAATCACTCATACGCACCCTAATCCCATTGCAGGGTCCTCCACTAATCTGCCCTACGCAACGACAGCCACCGAGAATAACTACACGAATTCCAGCAGCTTGTGTCCGAGTTTAGGTCCCCAGGATACGCTTTGGCGCATCAAGATGTCTCAGCAGCAACAGCAACAACAACAACATCCGGCCACACAAATCTATATTGAACGTCCACCGTCCGCATTTAGCGGCTGCGGCAATAGCAACAGCAACGGCAACGGCGCCGCTCACAGCAGCAACAATGAAACATTGACCCCCTGCATCGTGGACTACACCGGGTATCCGGTACCGCCGCCTCCGCACATAACCCACGTTGCCACATCCGTCAGCCAGCAGAGTTTTCAGGCGAACGCCATCACCGCCAGCGTCGAACAGCTACAAGCAGCGGCGTCGGCAGCAGCGCAGGCAGCACAGCGCTATGGCACGCTCAAGAAATCGAAGCAGCAACAGCAGCAGCAGCGCTTGGAACATCAATTGGGTAAGTAAGCCATGCCACGGCCTGCCTTGCCATGCAACGCCATGTCACGTCATGCCGAGCCTGCGAGTCAATGCGTGTAAATAATATCGTAAAGGCGCAGGCAGGCAATTTATGAAATATTTTTCGCTGATTTATGAAAATTTAATTGAAAAGACAACACGAGTCGCGTCGTTTGTGCGCTTCGCTTCATTACGAAAAACCACAGCATAATAAATTCCAGCAAGCAAGGATTCATACATGCTTTTCTCGTAATACGCAGTCCTTTATGCTTGCATCTCTGCGTGCATTGCCGGTTGCATAAATCTTATTTTTCTATAATTCTCTTATATATTCACAATTCCTTTTTAATTTTGTCCTTTGTTGTTTTCATTAAACACAATTCTGCGAAATTATTGTGGCTTTGAGCCTCAGTGTCATGCGGTCATTTGATTCAATTGTTCTTTCTTTATCTTTATTTTCAACGATAAAAAATTAAGTGCACATCAAAGGCATGAAGGAGTTATGAAATAAAAAACCTTAAAACATTAAATTGTCTTTACATGACTTTTAAATGAGTTCGCCTTCTACAAAAACAAAAAAAAAAAAAGAAAACAGACCGCAAGTTTTTACTTATATCTTTTGTCGTACTCAATTGGCTGTTGGAGCTTTGTCATTCATCGTGACCAGCATCGAGAAGAAATTTTAGCCCGTTGATTGATGTGAAATCTGAACATCGTCACGAATATCATAAAAATTACTTAAGAACGACAAGTAACGTAGTTTTGAAATAATTATTCTAGTAATTAAATAAAATTCTAGAAATTTCATTCGAGTGCATTGTGAGCACATTTAGCTCATCATTCTAAAAGGACGTATGCCAAATTAATATTCAAACCAACTTAAATAATTTGCATATTAAAGCGACACAGACTAATGCGAATGCAGACTCATAGTCTGCAGAGTAAACGCCAAATCAAAGTGATTGATTATGCATTTTACGTTCTGGACGCGTCGCAATATAGCAGCCACAGCAACACAAACAGCAACAATACCAAAACAGAAAAGCACAATTTTGATATGAGCAGTTAGAGAGTATGCAGTTACAAAGACTAAAATAAATTTCATACACAAAATCACAGCAGAGAAATATCAGCAGTAAAGAAAGTAAAGAATGCAAGCGGAGAAAGACAGACTCAGACAATCTATACAAAACATTACACAAGCACATAAACGGAATGTATACAATTTGGATTTGTATCCTTTTATGCATGAAACACATGCCAACATCCACATCTGCTGCTCTTTATGCATGAGAATAATGTCCGTATCCGCGTCCGTGCTCAATGCGTTGCATGCGACGCTGAACGCAAATGCTTGACTTTGTTGATTTCTTCTGCCCCTTAAGCGGCAATTTTTCGCTTCTATTTTAAAAATAAAATATAACTTCCAAAAAGCAAAAAAATTAAAAAGCAAGAAATAAAAACAAACATCAGAACTGAAAACAAATCGCTTTAAGCGACATGTATCGCACAATAACGACGACAACAGCAACAACAACAATAGCACTTGGAAATAAATGTATTTCGTTTGTTAAACGTATGCAATATGCAAATGCCAACAACAACAACAAACGCTACAGCAACGATGAAGTGCACACAAAACAAAATCCAAATAAACAAAAAAGTATTCACTGAAATAAAGTTGTATTCAAATACAAAATCAAAATCAAACAACCCTCGCAGCCCTAAACGAGCCAAATCGGGCAACTGTCATGGATCACACCAGCAACAACAATGGCAACAATAAATGCTTGTCGACAATGCACTCCACACGGATACCTCCTACAGCAGCATTTGTCATTGCATTTCCCGCAGAAGTGAGCGCACAAACTGAAAAAATCCAACAATGGAAAGAATGGCACAGGGCAACTTGCATTTTCTAGCTGAGTGATTGCCTTTATACGAGGGTCTTTTTTTCTTTATTTGCTGCTTGCATTAACTTGAAATACTTACCGCAATACACAGTCTTCGTCAATGATTAATTTAAGGATCAATAGCAAACGTTAGTCGATCTTAGCCGTGCATAAGAAGCCCTTATCTTTCTTGCAAGCATAAGGGCAACATATATATTTCATTTAAATATTATCTTTTTACAGAGGATTATCCTACACTTTAACGATAAGATGTTCAAATATGGCTTATTATTGAAAAACAAAAACGAAACAACAATACGTACTAGAATTTCGGTGACTCTTCTTTGTTTACAATATACTTATAAATTATAATACGTAGTTCGTCGATTAGTCTGTTTATGATCACAATAATTTTAATGAATCCATCATACGAAAAAAGTATTCTTAACGTATATATGTATATTTATGGTCTTAAAATCAAGGACGATAATCCCTTCTAAATTCAGCTAGCCATAGGATGTTCTTTACCCGCTTAACATAAATTCAGTTAAATAGACAACGGCTCGTCTTGGCCTTGCAGCTATCAGATACCATCTTTTCTTTTTTTCATATAAAAATATTTGGTAGTCAGACTAACAAGAAATAAACAAAAACAAAGTTTATTTATGCAAAGTAAATAAAACAAGCAAGCAGAAAATCCTTTGTCTGACATTGTCGAGCCATCCACTTACATGGCATTTCAACGTTTCCTATATTTAATGTGAATGACCAAGTGAATGCGCCTCGAAGGCATACTTAACCTACACAATAGACACCCGAAGTGTTTCAAAAAAATTTGTACAATTTCGAACATACTGAAACTTTAATTGCAGACATTACAAAAATGTTAATTAAGTGCAAGTTAACTTTCAACAAAGTGATTCAAAAAATTATGCGCAATTATTTTGTGTTGTTAACAAGGACTTAAACAATTTTGTTGCTCTAGGAGCATTTACTCGCATACACTCACACACATCCATGCATGCATTTGTCCAGAAGTGCGTACCAACAGCCAATGAAAATATCGAAAGCAATAACAACAACAAGTGAAATATATGACAACAAATGTAACTTAAACGAAAGTAGCAATGCAGGATTTCAGCTAACAACCACATTACAGTCCAATTAAAATAGAACCAAGAAAACCAAGAGGACGCAAACACATGCCCTCAACGTCTGTCTGTCTGTCTGTCTGTTGCTAGTTGCAAGCCAAAAATGAAATCATTTGTTAGCCAAGTTAAGAGAAAATTCTGCTGCTGCTGCTGCTAGTTGAAAAACATCAGCAATGCCAACAACAAAAGTAAAAACCGCAAGAACTATTACAACAATAACAATAACAACACAAACAATGCCAACGGCCAACAACAACAGCAACGACAACGGCAACAAAACGAGAATCAAAGCTAGAGCGCCGTAGCAGAGTTTTAAAGCAAATAAAAAAGACTCAAAAGACTCAAAGCACAAAAGGCAAAAAGAATTAAATAAAAGGATTGCAAGCATTTTGTTTTTTATTTTCAATAACAGTAAACAACAACAACAACAACTACGTCAATAACCAACAACAACACGCCACCACAACTTGTTAAAGTTGCTCAACACAAGAGTCTCCTCGCCAAAAAAAAAAAAAAAACAAACAAAGAATAACACAAAATGATTAAAGAAAAAAAAAAGAGAATGAATGAAATAAAATAAGCAAAGTTTAACAATTCTAAAATCGGTTGACGGTTTTTTATTTCTTGTTGCATCTTGTTTGTTTTTTTCCCCATCCTTTTTTAATATTTTGTAAAACTTTCTTTTTGGCATGGCAAGTACTCGCGATTGAAATTCAAACGCTGCACTTCCGTTTTCCGCCAAACTAAGGCAAAGCAACATAAAGTAACGCAAGAATAAAAACAAAATCCCCCATTGCCACAAGAATGGCAACAGCAATGATGTCGTTGGCGACAACATCGACAACAACAATCACAGCCACAACGTCGACAACAATAAAAAAACAGCCAAAATACAACAAACCGTTTTATGCAAGTTAACAGCATTGAAGAAGCTTCTTGCCAAAGTCCAGTTCAGCACAGCATATCCCACAGCCCAGCAACGACGCCGTCAGCGCTTAGCCTTTAAAGCTGAAACACAACATCAACAACTTTCTACACCTCATATAAACTGCAACTGCGGCTGCAGCTGCGGCAGCGACTGCACTTCACATCACTTCATTTTCGCTCTGTACAAAGCTAAACTGCCCTTTAGACCTGCCTTCCTGCCCCCGTGCCGAACAGCCTTTTGACGCTTTTTGGCGCTTTTGGCTAAAGAATTAGATTACGTTTTTTGTCTTTTTCTTGCCCGTTCTTGCTTTGTCCTGCGGGGTTTTCTTCAATTGCCGTTTCCGCTTGGCTACGATGTTTTTTGGCAAAGAACAAAAACAATTTCTTAACAAACAGTTTCGGCAGCCCTGCGTCGCAGCTTTTTGACATTGGCGCAGCGCTAACAACGACGCTTCATTTTTCCCTTTGCGTTTGTTGCTTTGATAGACAAAATTTAAATTGCGGATTTGCACTAAAACACAATAATAAAAACGAAAAGAAGCAACAACCAACAAATTTTACAACAACTCAACAAACTCACCAATAGCGTAACTTATACAAATGCAGGACTATTTCGTTGTTGTTGTTGCTATTGTTGTTGTACATGTTTTCAACGACATCATTGAAAAATTCTCTTCCGCTGATTTCCCCATATACTTAAAAAATCCGGTTTTATTTCTACTGCGGATATTTTGAACAGACAAAGTTTTCATTTTTATTTTCTAGTTGTTTGTGAATTTGTTTATATTTTTTGTGGCCGTTGTTGTTATCGTTGTCGCTGCAATTTATTAATTGAATTAATTTTATAAAAACAAAAAACCGCACAGCGTCAACAACAAATAAAAACAAATTGAAAAATAGTAGCCACTTCCCAATTCAATCAAGGGAATTAATTTTTAATCATATTAACCACATCAATTTCCGCTACACGCACCGGGGCAGTGTATAAGCACGAGAAAGGACGAGACGGCACGTGGGGCTCACATTGCGCACATAAATTTACGTCCGTAAGGCAGCATGCAGCGTTGCTAAGATATGAAATCAACTAAGGGCAGCACACACTTTTGGTCAAATGTATGCGAGGGCACCATCGACTGGCATACACGATTGTCGCTTTGAAGTTGCTAATACATGGCAACAACTCCCACAAGTCTCTGAGTTGAACTGAGTTTTAGAATGTTGTAGGCGGATGAACCAAAGCATAGTGTGATGTAACTGATCTTTAGTTTCGTTCAATTAAACATGCGTAGGTGCATCAGCAGTCTGCCAACGCCGCACCAATAAACGCAACTGCCTACGCATTGAAAACCAGAATCGAACAACATAAATTACTTATAAAATGTTGCAATGTGACTTAGAAATTTACATATTTTCCTATATTTGAAAAAGACTGGGAGTGAGAAATCGCTGTGGCATACCAATTTTGGTTTGGCTATTGATTTCGGTATAAAACTGCGTAACTTGCAAAAACAAACGCAAACATAGCCCAAGATGAAACCATTATTTGGGTAACTAAATTCAACAAGAAGCATTACTAAACAGCTCACATACGAAGCACAACCCAATAAACATATATTTTGTATAAGCCTCTCTCTTCATATTATATAATTCGAGTTATGAGGGGTTTTGGGAATCAACATTTGTCCAAATTGTGCCTTAAGCAGTTCCAATATAATGAAGTAAATAACTCTTTGCAATTGATTATAAACGCTTACTGCTTTCCTCTTCTATTTTGACCAATAATATCAGCGGTAAAGACTATCTAAGAAATAATTCACAACTGCAGCTAAATTTAATAAAAACAAAAAAAAAAATGCCAAAGTAAAACGCAACTTAAAACCTGCACAATAATTTTAAGTTATCGGAACAGGACTAACTGAAGATTGATTGATAAGTAGTCTAAGTAGAAATGGGATGCAGTAAACAAATTTAAAAAAAAAAAAAACTATTATATAGTATGTTCATCATAAGCTGCTCCAACAAATCAAAGCCTTGCTGCCAAAAATAAAAATGCTATTGATTAGCCAACAGACTACTTCAGCTGTTAAAAATATTAACCTTTTTGTAAAACTACGAAGCATTTCGAAAATTCAATCTAAGGTAAATCTTTCTAAGATTGCCAACAGTAAAGCTCAACAAGAACTGCATCGGCGCGTGTTTTTCAAACTTTATTGCATCCGTAATAAACAACAACACCCGAAGGACATACTTTGCTCAATAGTAAAAACATCCACGAGCTTATCTCTGTAAGTACGCAATCAAGTAGGCAAGTGTAGCAGATACGAGATATCGTATATTTAAATATAAAATATTTTTTTCTTTTTTTCTATCGTAAGCTGCATAGATAAATGCAAACTAAGTATATTGAAGTGTATAAAATGTTTTCGCTTCAGTGCAAAAAACTGTGCAAAATGTATTCAAATACTTACTTTTCAACGCCAACGGCACAAGTCACGATTTAGCTGCAGCTTCGTAGTCACTTTCACCTGCGCCCTTTCGTGTCTGCATAAGCGAGCGCTGCCAAGCATCGTCTTCCAACCGCAAAAGTTATCATTACTGTTGGCATGCCAAAAAGAAAAAAAAAAAAACAAATAAATAAATAAAAAACAAAACAGGAAAGTCAGAAAATAAATAAATATATCTAAAGAAATACTCGTAAGCCAGCAAAATAAAATCGAAAAAAAAATCATCGAATGCGAAAAGTGAAAATAACGATTTGCGTAACATTTTACTTCACACTTTGGCATGCGTTCTTTATGCAGTGCAACGCGTATAACAATTGCAGCATTTGCATAAATTCAGTCAAGCAGCATTTGCAACATTTGCACTGCTTCAAAATCACTTCACTTCGGTTCGGTTCGGTTCGGTTCGAATCAGTTTGGTTGAGCACGACTTGGTGTGATTGAATCGACGGCTGACTGGCGTACGTGGCTTATACGTAATATTGCAAAAGGGGCTACGCATACCGACTACTGACTGCTGACTGTCGCCTGCTGACTGCTGACTGCATTCAATTGCCGCAAACGCCATGCAAATGTATTGCATTTTTATAATGCATTCATATAAAATGTAAATACGTACACGAATATTTGTAGGGCGTCGAATTACGTTTATCTCATGCTGCATTCATGTACGACAATCTGATGCTGCTGCTTTTCCGACATGTTTTTCTCTTTTTTTAATTTTTATTCATTCTTTCTTAATTATTATATTTTTCTATAGGCAAAATAACGATAACACCGATCAATGGTTATCGAATTGTTTGGGCAGCTTAATTATTTCCGTTCGTATTCATTGGTGTTGAATAAGAGGCACTCATCAAAAAGGTAAAGCTTTAGCCTATAGGGTTACTCTTCTTGTGAGTCCTTTGCCTTTGTATATGAGTGAATTAGAAGTAACGTAAGTTTTAATAATTTTCAAACTATATCGGAAAATCGCAGAACAGTTTGTAAATTTATATAATAATTGGGGTCTTTTTAATTTTAAAGTGGTCATTTGACAATATGACCATTATAAGTCATATCATGTGATTAAATGTTTTTTCCCTGGAAGGCTTTAACTAATAACATTCCTTTGGTCACGTTGTTTTCCATATCCTGCAGTGATGGCTGCCGCTGACTGAACTTCAGCTTCAATTTTCCTGCAGCATTTGCACAATCACATGCCGCTGCAGGCATTGAAGCTGAAGCTCATATTAAAACGTGGCGTTTGGCATAAATAGCGCGTAATGATGATGTTCGACTTAAATAAATACTTGCCCATACACACGAGCATACTTACATATAAGAATATTTTAATACTTCCTCTTTGACATACTTTCCATTTGCAATTATGTTTAATGTAGACACTTATGCGTATATTTAATTCTATGAGTATGTTTTCATAAATTTTATTACGCTGCCTGCAAATGTAAATCATATTTTAGCACTCTTCACGCTGCCGCATACCTTTTGCTTTTGCTTCTGTTTTATGCGCCGAGTGCAACTTAATAAACTCAATTAAAATTTCCAAATTACCGACACATTGTCGAGTTCCCATACATACGTGAATGTACATGAAAGTTCATCCACAATATCACTCACCGCAATAAAGCTCAGCTGCTGCGGCATGCCCCTTGCCCTTGCAGTCAACCCGAGCCAACCACATTTGCAGGTGTGCGCAGTATTTTCATGCGTTAAACACATTTAACTTTATAGTTGTGCGACATTAAATGCATAATAAGCGTTTCAGGTTGCAAAATTTGCCAGCTACAGTGCCGTCATAACAACGTCAACATCAGCAACAATGCACGATGCACAATTGAATGAAATGCAGGCAATAAGCAATAACAACAAAAAGTCGTTTTCGTCACACAAAGGCTGTTAAGCATTCAAACAATCGCGCACTAATGGCAACAAACATCCTTATTGTACCTTAGCATTGATATGGCAACGCTGTGAGCGCGTTTACCCAACTTAACCCGACATTGCCGTCATCAATAGCATTCATCGCCTTTCAGGCAATTTGTTAAATTGTTCGAAAGACGCATTACCGTCGCTGTTGCTACTGTTGTTGCTGCTGCTGCTGCTGCTGCTGCTGTTATTGACACTCGTAGTTTACCTGCATGCCACATCGGCACACCGCACCCTGCACGCCTTATGTTATTGTGTTAATTAACAACATGGCTTGTCACAGTGTGTGTGTGTGTGTGTGTGTGACGCATTGGAGTCATTGCCGTAAGTGGGTCAAACATGGCATAATGATCAATGCACGTTGGCGCTTATGAATTGCCCGTGGGTGCTGAGCGTGCTCAATATTGAAAGCATGAAACTTTGTTGCAATTGTGTGCATTTAGTTGACAGAGTTGTCACGCGTCAGTACTGCAGCCCACGGCTTCAAGAATGTATTTCATTAAATAACTACAAAACGTAAAAAACAAATAGTTCGAAAAGTCATTGTGCTCAAACACTCTGAACTGCAGTGTTTGCATTGATTTTGTGTTGCATATTATTTAAGCCACTACGCTTCTGTGCAGTTACCTTTAGAAAAATGTATCAAATATTTCCAATGATATAATTTTCAAATTCGCTATCAATTAAATAAATTTAAATTTCATTAAACGGACCATATATTGTATTCAATATTTTATAATTATTATTTAATTTCGTTATGCATTAGAAACAAATGTTAATGATATTATTTTAAATAATTCAAAGCCCAAGCGTTACGAATTAATAGCTTATGTACAATGAAATTTTATATTGGAAAATGTATGTTTAATTAATTTAAATTGCGCATTTGATGCATATTAAAAAAACGTAAACATGATAAAAATATAATAACCCACATATTTCGTTTCTTTATTTTCATTTCAGATATTATACAGGATTTAGCAAATTAAACTAATTACCAGTGAACAAGTTGACATCGGACACAGAGATTCATTAAAATCGTTTTAATAATTATGCATTAGCATTAAGTCAACAGAATGAAAAGTATACGTACACAGTTAAAAAAAACTTGTGCACATACATATACATACATTGTGTATAAGTAAATTATAAAGGTAAATCATTTTTGTAGAATTTAAGCATGAAAATTAAATATTTGCAAATAATTTAAGTGGAACTTTGTGCAGCATTCAATGTGTTTGTGTGCTGAAGCGTCACATAGAGTAAAATAAAAAAAAAATAAATTTTAAAAGACAAGAAAAATCCAACTCTACGAACAAATTTCAAAAGAATTTAAACAAAAAATATATACAAAGACTAACGACCAAATACAACACTTAAAGACCATGTGCAAAAAAAAACCCAAAAACCAAAATCCGAAATACCGAAAAAAAATAACAAAATGAATTCATTTTGGTAATATTAAAAATAACATCATAAAACCTAAAGTAGCAACAATAAGTGAAATTTATTTAATTTTAATTATAGCCAAAATGCAGCGGTAAAACATTTATTACACTGCATATACGTAATTTGCAAGCAGCAAACAAAAAATCACTCATACGCCGCATTACATTAAAATTTGATTCATTTGGCGCCTGAGGCTAATGCAAATGCATATTTTAAACGTCAATACGCGCTCAAACCAAATAATCCAACCGAATGCAAAGCCAAATATAAAACCTATTTTTGTGTATTTATAAAGTAAAACGCATAAGTAAAAATGCAACCAAAAACAAAAAAAAAAAAAAAACAAAAACCTCAAACCGACAAAATAAACATAATACGCAAAATTATAGCGAAATAAAATGAAACCATAGAGAAATATAACTTAAATTGAAATCCGACAACAGCCCAAAAACGTAAAATGCAAATATGCAAATATTAAAATGATTTGCTGTCGAATTCCGAGCAACGCCGCGATATAAAAGACAAAAAGAAATAAAAAAAAATACTGACGTTATTGGCATATTTGCGGTATGGTATACTATGGCAGCAAAAACAAAAGCATAAGCAAAACCATAACCGATACAAAAGGCGTTTTAAACTAGAATTTAACTAAATTTCATTACATCTGTTGTTATTTTCAACGGCAGCAGCAACAAGAACAGCGTCAACAACATCATCAGCATCATCAACGCTATATTAGCTCATTGTGCTTTGATTGCGTTTCGCATTTGAAGTGCTTTGTGTTAAACACCCGAAAATCGTTTTATTGACACTTTGGCAACAGCCGACTTCAATAGCAACACAACAACAACAGCAGTAACAACAGCAGTAACAACAATAACAAATGCATACTAATGTTATTATAGCAATAAACTAATTACGCTGCTAATTGCAATTTCGCTTTTATAATTTTCACCCCTCTTCAGTTCTACACCGTATTTTTTTTTTCAAATGTTTTTGTGGCGCCACAAACAGGCAGAGTTCATTATTATTATTATAACAATGATATTGTGCTAATTATTGGCATTGACTGCACACCGCTTGGCATGTGAGGGTGTAGGAATTTTAATTAGAAATTAACAATAAGTCAGAAATTTAAATGCGTGCAATTGGCAATTAATTTGCAAACACATTTTGATTGCACAAGCGACGGACATGCGTTCATTATAAGGTCATCAAATTGGCGTGTAATTGTTGGCATTTGTAAGCAGGTAATTGTCAGATGCGCAATAATTATTTAGAAGAATGCATGCAACAGCAAGCTGCTGAATAATTAGCAAGTGTCTCTTTTTTAAAACTAACGCGTTTCTTCGGGGTTATCCCTATACGCCACGCCTGCAAAACACAGCAGCGTCATACACTTAGTGGTCTGCGCAGAAATTCGATTTTATTAGTTGCCAATCAAAAGTACGTAAACGTCGCCTTTAATGGCTCACAGCGAGTATACAGATAGATCTCACCGTAGTATACAAAAAGTCGCACTGCCACTTTTACTGAAGTTTCCATAATAACTTCTTAAATTTACCGTCCAGTTTAAACCCAATTATTATTTTATAACTATTATGACCACTTCATAAACATCCAAAGTAACCTATTAATAATTTTTATAGTAGATCTAATTTAACAGTTAGTCTAGTATCGGACAATTAAGTTTAGCCTAAGCAATTGCTTCATACTTCTTGTTCCAGTCAATTTCTGAATTTATTTTTGGTATTCAAAGTAAATGATTATCTAACTTTTAATCTACAATACATCGTTGATCTGCAGCTGCATTTGGAATTCATTTCAATAATTGTCCTTTTTTTCTTGGGTTTTTTTTTTCTTACTTTAAAAATTTTTAGATGACCGCAAAGACTTTCAGTGCATCAAATAATCGTAAGTGTAAATAAAAAGGGAAATATTGAAAATGGTTTTTCATATTTCTTGCACAATGATTAAAAAGCTGCAATAGGTACATAAACAAGAGCAAAAACAAAATGGAGATTTACAAAATAAAAAATATAATAAAAAAAAGAAATTAAGCAAAAACCAATTCAAATTCAAAAAATATAAATATTATCATCAGATTTTTTGTTTTTCCTCTTGTTTTCATAATCTTCTATTGAGCTTACAGCGTTTCCAGACATATGCGTGCATCGGAAGCTTCACATATACATTTCAGCACATGGCAAAGCTGCGAACCGAATAAACCCAACAGAATTAAGAAAATAGAAAGCTAGTTTAAATTAAGTAAACAGTCAGAAACGTAACGAAAATAACCAAATAAGTGAATACATGTTGAATTTACAGTACAGTTTATATGTCTACATATATATATAGTATGTATAAATATATAAGCAAGCAAAGGAAAAAAAGAAACGCAGTTTAAACTGAAAACGAATGAACATGAAATATTTGCATAGCATTTCTTCATTGTATGCGCACTCAATGTTTGTTTAATATTTTTCTAGTTAGTGCAAAGCGTTAAACATTTGCATATTTCTCTCTATTTGTGTGTGTATGTGTGTATGTGAGTTGGAATATACGAGTGAGTGAGCCTGTGCAGGTGTTGAGGCGTATACTATATGTGTACTTTTACTTTATATTTTCTAAGTGGGTTGTAAAAATATTTTCTGCACCAGTGATATATATAAAAATAAAAAATAAAAACAAAACTATAATACAAAACAAACTGAATGTAATATTTAAATAAAAACCAATTACTGCACATAATTAAAGCATTTATTTTTAAAAGAAAACTTATAAATGTTGAAAACAAGAAAAACAACCAAAGACAAAACAAAGCAAAGCATACTTTTAGACATATATAAAACGAAAAAAATAGTTCGCAGTATTTTAGGAATTATTTATATGCATAGCGTTAGTTATTACATGCACTTTTAATTTTAGGGAATTTGTAAATAACGTGCATAAAATATTAATTAAAAAAAAAAAAAAAAACAAAAAACGGAACACCCAAAAAGAAGAATTTGCTAAAATAACATACATACTAAAAAACCAATCCAATACATACACAACCCAATTGTATACCTAAAGTTATAACAGCCATAAAACACTTATTTTAGAAAATAAGTTAAAAAAAGGAATAAATTAAACAAAAATAAAATGAACCTAAAACAAATGCATACGACTATTTAAAAAAGAACAATGGTATTTTCTAGTTGAGTAAGCGCAAATTTTATTCACAAAAGTAAAACTAAAGGAAAACAAAAACAAGTATATATATATATATATGTATTAAAAACTAAACAAAAGAAATAAAAAATCAAAAATAGGTAATATGTAAAAACACAAGAGTTGCATTTTTAATTTTTGAAACGCTCACATGAGTCTGTGACATTTTCCACTCATGTGGCATGCGAACATTTTCCAACTCAAATGCTGTAAGTTCTCAATGCTGATTGAATAGTTTTAATTAATATTTTAGTCCTTATCTATACATTAAGTGTAAACTACCATTCAAGATAAATATAAATATTAATATTTAATTAACATTAATTTGAATAAATATAAATACTACTTACAAATAATCTGCTGAGTGTTTAATTCAATATTTACGGATTAGTGGCTTTTGTGTACACATTAATGCCGACGCCAGCTTTTGACTCAAATCCAAGCGGCTGCCTGTCGTATTAGTTCGAATGTCCCTGACCCTATTTGCCTAGCATGTTGCATAACAGGCTTATAACTTAACTCGGCGCGGCATAGGAACGGTGTGTGAGCTACACAGCAAATCCTATTGTTCAGCTCATAGTATGATAGGAGACAAGCTGCTTATACATGTTCGTTTGTTTTTTTTTTTTTCGCTCACATAAGCTCTCAGTGTTTTGCTTTGGTAAATTTAAAAAAAAATCTACATACAAGTATATTGGCAGAGGCTATAGTCGGGCGCACCCGTCCTTGTTGGACTGCAGAAAGAATCCTGCAGCGGTCTACTCCTCAAATTAGTATTGGATAATCATTGAGGTTATTTGAAAATTATATAATTTAGGAACTAATAATCATTTATAAGAAAAAAAAAATAATTTTGATGTGAAACATCTTTTCGCTCGGTATAGTGAAATGAAACATTAATCTAACGCTAAACGGTAACATAATGCCCAATGCCTAACACAAACCTAATAAAGTAATCTAAATTTAGCAGCCTAATTACATAATTAAGCAATGGTGAGCTGCAAGGCTCGGTGTCCCAGTGGTAAGGGCACTGACCAGCAAACATGAGAACGTGAGTTCAAATATTGTTGCGGAAAATTGTTTGAGTTGGCTTTCAATTTTTGTTTTAAATCGATTTGCGGCATGCATCCAAATTTTGCAGCGGACATACAAAAATATTGAAAATTAATGTCTTTAAATTGAATATTTTGTTTTTGCCTCTTTATATATTATTTATATAAAGCACCTATGCGTGTGCTTTGCCACACACAAATTTTTTTTTTTATTCGAAACCGCAACTACAGCTTTAATAAATATGAAGAATCGTTTAATGAAAAGAAATTCCAATTTTCTCAAAGGAAGCAATTCATAATCTTTTCCATGTATTTATGTATTCTGTTTTCCTTGCACTTTTTGACCGCAAACAAAGTGCATCGTCATCAACATCATCTTCACCATCTTGATTGAAGTGTATTACAAATACTTAAATATCTTCGACATAAATGAACAAAGTATGCTGTAACTGATGTGTCAAGTTCGCCGAGAATGAAGTAGAACAAAATCAACGAAAATAATTAAATTAATTATCTGAAATTCGTGGATACGAGTATGTCAAACAGATGCACAGCGCTGAGCATGCTGGAACATCTAACGAGAATTTTTAATGCATTGCCGGTATGGCTAACCAATCTCTGGATATTCAATTGGGTATTCACAAAATTTAAAGTGAAATACATTCAACAAAACAAGGAAAACGAATTCATTGAAATTACGGGAAGTGTAAGGAATAACAACAGTAAGGTAAGTGCAAAATGGAATGTGAAAAAGGATATTTATTTTACTCTTTGTTTTTTTTTTTTTTTTCTTTTTTTGTTTTGTGTACACACAAGTCAGTTGAGATGAAAACGAGGATTTAAAGTATTAATAAAATTCGTGATTGTTTCTTTTTTTTATTTCATTTTTATTGCTGTTGTTGCTTGTCTTGTTACTATGCCTGTAGTTGTCGTGACTGATGTTATTATTTTTATTATTTTTGTTGTTGTCACATGTAATTAATTGCACAAGCTACAATTATTGCAAAAACGAATGAGCGTTCGATTGCCTGTTGTGAATTGAAAACAAATGTGCGAAGAAGGCCACGATTAAATCGCTCATGGTGTTAAAAAATCTATAACAGACGGTTTGAGCGATAATTACTTTATTGCTGGTAAAGGTGAAATCTATTTGCTATCGCACTGTAGCAGCGCGCAGCCAGTGTTGCCAGCTTAATTAGTCGCTTGCGTACTCTCGACTTACCATTAAGCACGAAACGAAGATTGCAGTAAACGAATGACTTGCGAACATTAATCGTTTAAATTGATTAGTCACAGCTAAGTTGATACTTCGAATCTTTGGGTTCTTTAAAGAAAAATGTAATTAGATAATGTTGCCAAATAGCTGTCAGTGTACCAATCTTACAAAGAGTTTCACCCAACTCATGTGCTGCACTTAATTGGTATTAGGCAGCTGTGGGATATTTTCAGAGCTCGCATAGCTGAGTCTGTGTGTGTGTGTGTGTGTGTGTGTGTTCGTGGCGAAGTTTCGTTCTCTTATACCCCTTTGAAGATTATTCTCAGTTGGAATAGAATAATTTGGCACAAAAATTTTGAAATTCATGCTTAGTCATTAGTTCAATTTTAGCATTACCATAATTTCCAGCTGCATAATTGTAGTCCACTGTGTGAAGAGCTACGAGTATAGCAAAAACTTACACTTTGCCGAAATCTCTTCTTTCGCATGGAGCTTTGCCCATCTGGATGGTTAAAGGTATTTAAAGTTTATCTCGTTTAATCAGCTTCTTCTTAGAAACCTTCGTAAAGTTTTAAGTTTAAGAATTGTTAGTTAGCACAAATAACTTTAAGTTAGTTGAATATCAAGAGGCCGAAGTATTATAGCTACGGGTATAAGCCATGTGTAACGTTAAGCCAGCAGCAGAAGCGCGGCCTGCCTTTCGCGCCATTCCATTAGAAACCTATAAATCCCATTATACAGCGTGATCTTTGGCACTAATGATAACTTGAAATGTTTGAGCGTGTTTTATTTTTATGTTTGAAATGCGCATTAATCGCTATGAGCCCCAACGCATATGGCATGCATAGACACCTTTCGCGCAGCAGGGCAACTCTGCATAGACAAACCGCAAATGTTGATGGCTGCTTGTGAAAATAAAAAACAATTTGCGATAAACATCAAATTTCCACAAATTACCTTATATTTTACGTGAGATGCGAAACAGATTGTAATGCATACAACAATAGCAACAACAACCAATGGCAACCCTAGTAGTGCGCATAGCACCAGCAAACAAACAAACATACACTCATGATAAATAAAAAATGTAAACGGGCAAAAGTAAAACACGAAACACAAAGCGCGGAGTCGCATCGCATCAGGTCTCGCCCAGACAACGCACACATAAACAGGCACCGATTTTACAATCGAAAAGCAACGTCTGGCGGCTATTAACAGCAGCCATGTTGGCACACACACACATACCCACGCACTCACGCACACACACACATGGAACAGAAATAAAGAACGTCGTTGTTGTCGCATTGCTTAAGCGAACTTCACGCCTACACTTAAATTTCGAACGCAATTATTTTTATTGCCCGTTTTGTTGGCACATTTTTATTTTCATAAATTTCATTTGCGCTCACACACACAGCAGCATCATCATCAGCAGCATAGAGAAGCGCTGCATGGCCAGTCGGTATGGCGCAGGCACGTTTTTATGTCGTCGAGTGTATGCGAGAGTGTGTGAATTCGCAAATACGCAATAAAAATGCTAAAGGTATGCATTACACACATAAGCTAGCGACATAAGCGACATAAGCGCCAGAGCACTTGCTGACATACGCGCACTTGTGAGAAGGACTCGTAGCCACAGCAGCAGCAGCAGCAGCAGCAACAACAGCAACAAAAACAAACACAAATCCAAGCCGCATTGACAACGCATTTTATTTTATTCTACATTTTGGTTTTTCTTTTTTTTTTTTATCAAATTAGGAAGTCACATTGCGAGACGCTTGATGGCTTTGAATAGTACAACGTATACCTAGCATCAATTGCTGTTGTTGTTTTGCTCATGTTGTTTCTGGTTCCTTGTCGTTAGTATTATTGTTGGTGTTGAGCTTATCCCATTTTATTTATGCGTCGCCAGTGCTGCTGTTGCCATCACCGCCGCCAGCCTACGTTGTGCCTATTTTATTTCATGCATGGCCTTTTAAATTGTCTTCCGGCTTCGTTAGATAAAATAAAAATAATAATAAAATAAAAACAACAATTTTGAAATTAGTGGGTGGTTTTTAAGATAAACGCAACATGTGACAGTAAATTTTTTTAAAATATAATTATATACATACTTATGTATATGCCCTTAAGTATTTTTTGCTTTATAAGCCAACAGCCAAACGTCTCGCTTTGATATTCTTAACACCTATCTGATGAAGGTTAACAGTTGAAAGTTGACATTAAGACAGCTGAACTTTTATTTCCCCATAGACTGCTCTTGATTGGGTTATGTGACATCACCGCTAGCTGTAGCAGAATATGTCTCCTAGAGTCAGTCCAAGATCATACAGCTCTGAGTTTCAGTTAATTGACTATCGAAATGCAATTAATAAATTGTTTCGTTGTTGCTTTAGTAAAAATTCTTTTTGGCGGTCAACACTCTATGTCTAATTACTATGTTTAACAAACTACCCACGTACTGAATTAAGCACAAATGATGAGTTATAAAGTGGGAAACTAAGCCCGCCCTAGCAGCCTGGCAGTGATTTCACAAATAGTAATGTGCAAAACTTAGGCGCCAAGGACGCCGCTAATCATTTTCGAAACTGCGATTCATCGCGCAACTAATTAGGCAAAGTCTACATGACTCCACTCTCGACTGGCGACTTACGACTCAAGTCGACGCGAGCCGATCGGCCCAGGAGAATAATGGCTGGCAGCCTCAAACCTGCCACTAATTGCTTAAGTTTCGCTAAGAAATAAAAATGATAAGAATGCTCTGCCAGACTGCCTAACTGCCCAACTGCCTGCCAGTACGCAGCAGGAAAGAACTTTGCACAAATCTCACTTGCAATCATGAAATGTTGACTCACAGCATCAACATAATTAGGAGGAATTAAGCTTATATCCTGTATGCGAGACCGGACTGACAACAGCTACAATAGCAGTACCAACAACAACAACAACAAATAACAACAACAAACAACAATAACAGCAACAATAACCAACAACAATGACAAGAACTAAAACACGCGAACAAAACGAAAACAAAAATAGCAACAAGGAAGGCAACGAAAACATTGAGCGGAGGCAAGTAAGCCTCAGGGCCAACCGCATGCAAATACAAGTTCAGGCACACAACGAGCAGAAGAGATGAGATGAGATGAGTTGGAGTGGGATGGGATGGTATGGTATGGTATGGTATACCATACTGGTATGGTATGGGAACGCATACATATAAAGTGAAACGTAGTGCGCATTTGGCTAGCGGAGTCCGAAGAGATTTCAGGGGGGTATCGGATGAACTGAGTGTCGTGGGCATTATCATTTACGTAACGTTATAAAGTTTTAACATTTCGACGTAAACAGAAATAAATCAATTTCATTGCCGCACAGGAGCTCAGGCATGGCTCAGTTGAGCTCAGGATACTTTCAGTCAGCTCAGCTCAGCTCTGCGCCGACACCAACGAGGCCGAAGCCGACGGCTAGGTAAATATTTTTAAAAATGTTCATTTCATTTTTGGTTTTGTTTTTTTTATTATTATTATTGCAGTCATGGTGACGCACATATACAAAAATGTTGGCAAGTTCCACTCGGTGGACATTCAACTACTTTAGGCACCATTTTGTACAGGTTTAGGTAGGGCATCCGTGGGCTGGCTGGCTGGCAGGCAGGCAGGCAGAATAACGCATGGCATAGGGTATGGAATGTGAGGCGAGGTAGGCAAGTTACGCTTTATGAGCATATTGGGCATTAACAACGCGACTTAAGCGCGCGGCTCGTGTCCTAGAAAAGGGCAACGTAGTGTATATTCCGTGAAAGCTTATTGAGGCGGCCCTGCGCTGTTCGACGGACAAATAACGCGCAGTAAAAACGTGACCATAACCTCAAACGCGCGCATCGCCGGGAGTTTTGGCTGTCACTGTTGCTGCTGCTGATTTTTCTTTCTTTTTGCGATTTTTTTTTTTCTTTTTGTCTTTATTGTATATGCGTCCTTTGCGATAATGTCGTACATTGACAATTTTAATTAATTGAAGCTGCGCGCCAACCGTTCAGCGTAAACGAACTTTAAAAATGTAACAAATGCACAAAAAGTAAAAAATAACCAAAAAAGCTAAACAAAAAACAAAGAAGAAATTTAAACATAAAAAATAATGTCTGTTGCTTTGCGTATACGCAATGTTGCTTCGTTGAAGAGCCGCTAACGGAACGCCAGCAGCCATATACTTAATTGCAACTGAGTATCTTTAAGATAGTTGAGCAATGTATTCGCACCTAGCTGCTGATTGCACTGAAACCACAAAATCTAATTTTCCACAAACCACAAAAGCAATTAAACTTTCAGCGCTGCTTCTCGGCTGCTGGCTGCGTCGGCTGTGCAAAAACCTAAGTCTGCCTGTCCGCCCGCCCACTGCCGCCGTTGGGCGAGTGCGCAGAGGATAAAGCAGGCGGCAAGGCCAAACTAACTGTTGTGGCTTTCGTTGTAGTTGCGGCTGTGCGCGCCTGTGCTTGTGTGGCCAAATGAATATGTAGCTGCAAGATACAATTTATTTGATATAAATAAAAAATGTTCGCATATTTTTTTGCCACTTGCGCATCAGATAAATTGACCTATTTTCAATGGATTTCATTTATATTTTTTTGATGATTCGCTTTGTTTTAGTTCAGTTTAGTCTTGACTTTCAATAATTTTTGTTGCTGGAATTCGCATACCATGTGCTATTTTAATTAATTCATAAAATAACAAACTTAATCGTGATGCAATAAAAACTATAGTTTTCACCGCAGGCTTTTTTTATAGCCTGCCAGAGACGCACTGGCAAAAGAATACAGTAAAATAAAATAAATTATAATCAAAACAAATTAACCAAATGCCTTTGAAACTTTATATAATGCAACAAAAAAAAAAAACAAAAAAGAAAAAAAAAAAAAAAAAACAGAAATGCCACTGCAACATGCACTAACACAAAATATGCAAAAATAAAACTGCGCAACATTTTTGAAATAAATTCCAAAGCGTTTAGCAAATTAAACGAAACAATTTTCATGCCCTGTGTATTGGGTGAGGGGGAAGCAGACAGAGAGTGATGTGGATAATATTATTTTAGGCTTACATTTCGTTGTGCGCTAAAAGTCAAAGCGCACAAATGCGCGGAAATGCTTTTGCATGGAATATGGTCAGTGTCCTGCGGCAGCATGCCGGCGACGCATGTGGCAGACTCGAAATATGCGTAAGCCGCATGTATTTCTACGGCTTTCATGCCTGGCATTTAACAATTTTCATAAATTTATATTGGCTTTGGCACAACTCAAGTGAGTTCTGCTACTTTCACATTTCAATTTTACTGCGCGAAAAAAAATCACAATTGCGCATTGAGTCAAGACTCTTAGCGCTTCTGCTGCCACTAGGCGACGTTGGTGTCTCTCTAATGAGATACGCTGACACTAGCATTGCCGACATTCAATAATCAAGTGGTCACGCTGTGGCGCGCATAATGATGACACTTAATAAGAGGCACACTTAAGAAACCGTTGAGGTCCACTTGATCACGGTTATTGCGGCTGCAAGCTAGTCAAACATTTTCCATTCCCGCGATTGTTTTGACCTTGCAATTTATTAATGAAATGTGTCAATAGTTCCTTAACTGTCTAACTTCCACCTTTATACTGTGAAAATAAATTACTTTGATTCAGATTAAATAAAATTGATTATGAAGTTCTTTAAAACGCTTCCACACCGAACCGATTTTAATAATTTTTGTTTTTAAAACATTACATTTGCGATAACTAAAAAGTCTGCATATTTATTTTTAAGCTTTTTCTTTAACCAAATAGCCTTTTTATACTCTGTACCAAAAAGTGTCAGAAACAGGCATAGCAAATCTACTTTAGGCTAAGGTTTTGAATTTTTGTTTTTAGTGCTTTTTTATTGAAGATCGATTCGTTTTTGCGCTATGGCTTTCACTTGCACTTTGGTAATAACTGATAATCATCTCTTGCTCTTAGGCAAGTTTAAAATTAAATAAGGTCTTCAACTAAACCCATAGCTCAACTCATCAATGTTCTTACAGCTGAAACCGCAATTTGAAAGAGTTAAATAATGCGTAAATTTAATCCTGTTTACCAAGCTAACTTCGGCACGTGGCGAACGTAACAAAGCTGAAACAAAAACAGAAATTGCACTTTAAGCCACTCCACACCCCATACACAACCTTGAATCCAACTTCAATCCAATTCAGTCGGGACTAACCAAGCCAAGCAAAGCCAAGCCCGGAACATTATTCATTCGTATTAAGTCAGAATAGGCAACGCTGGCACACGCCCCCGCCCGTGCTTACACAAGGGATAAAAATCCCTAGCATAAGGAAAATGCCGCGTACTTATTTAAAAATTTCTCCAGTACAATTTGTTTGCATTATTTTGTTTTTTTGGCATTTTTCTTTTTTAAGTTACTTGCGAACATAATCAGAAATGAAAATCTCTTCAAGTAATAAGCAGCTCACAGCGCCAACACGTCTGGCAGTCGCATGCTGAGCTGCTGCTACTCTTTAGGTTGCTCAAACTGACGCATGGACGGATGAACGGACGTATGCCATATGCCGTGTTTGCCGCATGCCGGCTGAGGCCTACGTGCGGCGTCGAGTTAAATGTTGTAATTAGCGTTGAGTGAAGAGATTTGCGTAGCATAAATTAATTTTAATTAGACTAATGCACCTAAATCGCATGAAACGTTGATGAATTTGAATTAGGCGCATGCAGCCCCCATACAGAAGCGTACCAAGATGACGTTCATGTATGTACATATGTTCCTTTCCATTCAACTCAGCTCAGCTCAGTTCTGTTCAGGCGAGTCGGCAGATCGACTCGCGCCGAGAGGAACTCACGTGCACACAAATTGTGTTAGAAGTTCGACTTGCTACAAAAACTTTTGTTTATGTTGCACACGTAATCATTAGGAGTTGCTCTTGGCTGTGGGTCGAACCTAGTCGATTCGAACTAAGCTAAGCCAAGCTGAGCTCTGCTGTGCTGTGCTGCGCTGTGCAATGTTGTGCTGCCTTGCGTCGTTGATGTTTGTCAAAATCTTGTTGCAATTTAGTTGCCTGAAACACATGCACGTAATGCCACTGTGGCCTAAGCTACCTGCAGGGCTGCCTGTCGCTCCGTCTGGGTCTGGGTTTGCACTGTGACTGGCGCAGACGAAATTGTTGACAAAAATGTTGAATTTAACTGCAAGTGATTATCTACTCTCCATCTGAAGCCCTATTGGACAAGAAATTGTTTTTTATCTTCTGTTTGGAAATTCAAACGAAGCTGATGGGCAACAAAATTCTGACGTCGTCGTCACATTTGTTTCTAGTTCTTATCTCTTATTCCCTTTCTCATCCTTTATTCCCTGTCTCGTATACTGATTCATATCATATTACTGAGCATTTTTATTTACTGTAGATGCATCCAATTGAGCCATCCTTTCTTTATACTTATCCTATTTTCCATACATACATTTCTCAACATTTAAAATAGCATATAAATTATAATAAGATTATTTTTTAACACACAACTCACAACTTTTGACAGAGAGTCAAATAAAGTTAAGTTTGTTCCATAGTGCAGCGTAAGAACGTCGAAAGCATACGCGAGATGTCATTTAATTAATTTACAAGGCGCCTGAGCGACGTAGCGGTGGGTGGGAGGGCTTTCGGCTGTGGATTGGTACACTTGGCTTTGCAGTTGACACATTGTTTGACAAATTGGAATACGCATGGGTGTTGCACAAATGGGCATGAGCATCGGGCGTGAGATGCAGAGACGTAAAGTGTGAAGCGCGAGGAGCGTGGAATGAGGAATGAGGCATGGCAAACGCATAAACGAACGAGAAATCAACAAAGCTAAACTTGGCACAGCTGATGAGAAACTTGAAGAAAGGCAGTAAAGTTTAAGACCGCTGCGACGACGAAAATGGCTAAAGCAGCAGCCCAGGTACAATACACAAACGCGTGACACGATGGTCGATGCAATGCGATGGCATGAGTTGTGATGAGCTGCGCAGATCGTTGGCGAGGGCGGCAAATGGAAAAACAACTCAACAAAGTTGCAAAAATGATGACAATGACAACGGCAGCGGCAACGGCAGCGACAATGGCAATAGCAATAACAATATGGCCAACGTTCGCTTGGGGAAAATGCGCGCAAATTTACGCTTTTGACAGGAAACCAACCGAGCGCTGCTTGCGCCGCGGGCGCACAAGGCTCCGAGCAACTGACGCTGACGCTGTCGTCCGCTCTGCAACAGAAGCTGAGCAGCTGTCGTTGATGTCGATGACAAAGTCACTTTCAGTCAATAAAAAACAGTCAAAATGCATGCAACAATGCGACCAGCAATGAGCAACAGCAGGCGGTAAAGCTGGTGGCAATGTGGCAGCGGCAGAGTGTGGAACAGCATATGGACGCGAATGAGCAAATACAAAAACAACATCAAATAAACCAAAGACCACATGCGCGGAAAAGAGCAGCTTGAAAACGCAACGGTTAAAGCGAAAAGTGGGTGCTCTGCTGTGGCTGCTGCTCACATGCACACAGGAGTGAAGGCGGCTGCCCTGCGGCAATTGCTTCTGTGCGTGCCCGTCAGCGAACAAGAGGAATGACACGCTGAGTTGCGTAACTCAGCGGCACAGAGCAGAGGGAGGGGCAGTGTGTGCAGTATGCGGTTAATATCGTTAAAACAAACAACAGCAGGCGGCTAACCAAGCAGGCAGGCAGGCAGTCAGGCAGCAGTCAGGCACTCAACAGCCAACTGCAAACAGCTCACTGCGCCCTAGGCTCCAATGCAGCTGCACATACAGCTCCCATGCAGTGCTCTAACCTGCCATGGGTGTGTGGGTATATGGGGAGTGCGGGCTTGTGACTAAAATCAGGAGCTGAACTGGCATACGCATTAAAAGACTAAAATAAAAGCGCAAATAAAATTGACAATTTTACACGCAGTAAAAAGAATCGCTTTGGGCATGGCATTTTAATGTAGCTTTTCTTTGGCTTTTCCTCATGCGCGTTTGCGCTGCGTCGACGCTGACGGTCATCAACGTCAGATATCCTCGCAACAAAGTTGTTGAACTTATTGCATTCTCAAGCCGCTGCACCATCAGTTGAGATAGCAAACGTAATACTTATTTTTTTTCAGAGTAACTGCAGCTGTGCTAATATTATCAACGCGACTGTACTGTGCGTTCTCTGTTATCTTACATTCTCCAAGTGAGCATGCTGTTAATTTACACAATGCAATTGTATGCAATGTTTGCAGCGTTTTCTTAAAGTTTTCTTTATCCTTATTGATTTCAAGTAGGACAGACATTATGAAATTCTTGAAAAGTCCACTCAGAGACGAAGCAAAAACAGCACATTGACAATGCAACTTTTATAATAACAGGTTGGAAATTTCAGTCAGCAGCTGCAAAGTATGCAAGTAAATGCACGTTTACAGATGTCAGCGAAGAGAAGTTTTTTGATATCGCGGGAATTTAAAGTCTTATTTTCAAATTAATAAAATACAAATTTTGTCTGGTACAATAATCATCCTATATAATATCTGATAAGCAATAAAACTAATTTTTTCTGATAGGAGCAAAAGCATTAAACTATTAAATATTTAACCACACCTAAAAATATTATTTTTAAACTGTGACAAAAATTCATATTACTACGCTGCCACACATTTTATGGGTTTTCGTTTATTTTAAGCACTATTCTAACTAGTGTCCCTTTCTCTATTAATAATTGAATACATAATTCAATGTGTAAATTATTTATGCCGATGCTTTTATTGATTGCCGCAACTTTGTTGAAAATGTGGCACCGTCCATATTACCCAGTGGATTTTATTTATTTTAAAAAGAAATTATATGACACATACTGACAATCACTTTTTATTTTTATACTTTAGAGAGACTGTTAGATGGTTAGAACAGAAATCATATGATGATCTAAACTTTGAGGCTAATAAATGATTTCCAATGGGATTGCTTTAGCATTCAATGAATAGTATATTGAATAACTCAATTAAGAATCATAAAAAAGTGCATGTCGAGTGTCAGACAATATCGATTTCATGGATTGTAAAGAATTTAGCTTCTTCTTTGATAAAACTAGTTTTCAAGGTTCTTAAATCTATAAGCATAAACATAAGTATGTACATATGTATCCGTAGCAATTAATTACGCATTAAGTGTTTTAATAGGCAATCTAATATCTCGAGCTCTTGATAAGTCAACTTTTTTTCTGGTCGATCGTTCACGCTTAATTTATGTAGATAATTAAAATAACATATGTAGATATGTATATGATTTTTAAGTACTATAATCTTGATAGTTTACTACTTGTGCCACAGTACAAACAACGAGTGCCTGGAAGTAAGTAATGAGAATTCGCAATAATTGACAGCGGTGACATAAGTTTTCCTTAATCTTTTCCGAAAATGCGCAACGCTTGGCGCGCCTTTGCCAATGCATTGCGATAAGCATTTATTGCGCAAACAAGCGTCAAGTCTTTCAAAAATAAATAGAAATCCACAAATAATAAATTTTTATCTATGCGCGCACCGTTTATCAACTCGAAAAGCAAATTTCGAACATCGAGCAACACGCTGAACTTATTATTCACGTAAGACGTAACACAGCCACGTACCGATCCAGACATTAAACGTAAGCGTTTGGCAAAAAAAAAATAAAAATAACTAATTGACACTCGTGATACGCAGAAATATGCCGTAAAGAGCAAACAATTTAATGTTTGCTTTTGTTGTTTGGCGTACATCTACAAAACACACAAAGCAAAAGCGCAGCGAGAGTATGACAAATCAAAAACAACATAAACGAAATGATTATCACTTGTAAAATAAAAAGCAAAAACAAAAACATACAATCGAAACATTACGAAAAATCCCATTGTTGTGCGCGTTTATGCACAGCAACAAACACGAAACGCGTGAGAGCGCTAATCACTTTATCGTATTTGTTATATTAAACAGCAAAAATAAAATACAAAAACACAAAAGCAGTTATTTGTTGTATGCAATTTGCAAATGTTCACATGCATATACATATGTATGTACATTTATGTAGATAAGTACAAACATATTTACATACAGTGCGTGTTGAAGTAAATACCCGTATTTGCATTCGAATTGATGCCATCGGTGATTCCGGTATATCGCGCTCGTACACTGATAACACAACCCAATAACAAAAGACTATTTTGTATATTTTATTATTAAATGTTTTTGATATATTTGATATATTATGGTACCAATCCCACTGAAACTTGAAATAAACTCTTACGTGATGGGTCTTCTGCTTTAGTCTGGTTATTTAGGGGAAACTTAAGTCGTATCAATAAAAACTCTCGATTAAAATCGAAGTGAATTCAAAATTTCTAGCTAAGTCAATTCCATACATTTGCTTTTGTAATATTATAAAGGGTGCTCTTTTGTATGCTGCGAAAACTGCTGCCAGAAACAACAAAGACCAAGCGAAAGTTCTAAAACAAAAAATGAAAATCTGCAATCATTTAATTCTATTAAACAAACCTTTGTCCTTTATTCAAGCATATTTGTAAAAAGATTTTTCAACGAATTAAAAAGAATTTTTGGTATAAAATTCCTAATATATGTATTATATATTTATATATAATATAAATATGCATTTGCCTTCGCGAAATAAACAACTTAGAGAAACCTACCTCTGTAGGGTATCCCACCTTAGCATTTCAACATACAAATGTACGTATGACTCAGTGCAGGGAATGGCATAGCAATTGTGGTGAAATGTCACGTATTCGCTCTCTGCGTCGCGTACGCGCTCTCTCAACTGGCAGCGTCGTAATAATAGTTGTGCTCAGCCGGCGCTCAACTTGCTTAGTGTATATGCATTCACAGTAGTAGCGCAAAGGCAAGGCAGGCTACATATAACATTACTGTGTAAGTCAGTCAGTCTGTGGGTTAGTGTATGGCTGCTACTCGTTATACGGTATTGATTTTTCCCCAAAGCAAGTTGAGAGTACACGCAGCAGCCATCGGTAGTGAGCACAACACGAACAGCTGTGTCCTCGGCAGGTTGCGGCCACATCAGCTGTACGACGCTTGACTCGTGCCGTATTTGTTATTATTTGTATGTTTGTTCTTATTGTTGTTGTTCTTGTTGTTGCTGCTGCTGCTCTGCTCGTGTAATTGCATTTTGACGTTTTGCAAGCATTCGACATTTGCTCAATTTTTTTGCACAAAATCCTTTAAGCTGTGACCACGCGAGTGCCATGTGAAGAAGATCTGTAAACAAAACTTGTAAAATAATAATTAAAGGAAAAATTAGTGTGCTTAGTGTTTAGTAAAAGTCAACAGCAAATAAAAAACACAATTGAGAAAACGTAACGTAACGCAACGCAACGCAACGTAATACAACGGAAGTGTAATAAGCGCCGTGTGTTGCCATTACAAACGCCATTTTTATGCACAATTATCGGTTGGCAGCCAGAGCAGGACACGTCGTCCTATACATGCGGGAAATTGCGCTTGTCACGAACTTAACGCATTAGCGCAGAAATCCCAAAAAAGAAAAGCGAAACCCCATAAGCAGTGGCAAAAAAGCTGCCGCGCCCAACAATAGAAGCAGCTTTCGGCTTTCAGGTCGCGCGCGGGTGTAGGCTGAAATTTAAATAAATTGCACCGGAAGTGGCTGAAATTTCTCTCGCGAGCGTTTGCTTCACTTGCGTGAATGTGTAAGTTGCGTTTGTGGTGTACTTTATTTTTTATTTTGTTTTTTGTTTTCTGTCTTTCTTTTTATTGTTTTTTGCGTAAATTGCACAGAAATTACATTTTGTTACAATTAAGAAAAATGAGCGAAATCGCTGCGTGAGAAATTGAAAACTGATTTCAGTGTCATAAAACAACAAAAGTAAACGCAATGTGAATGGGGAAGGGGAAGGGGAAGGGTACGGAGTTAAGGCAAATCATCATCAATAGTGTTTCCTGCATGAGTCACAGTCGCAACGCTGATCCAAGTCAGCGTGTGGACACGTAGAAGAATATAGCCAATGGCCTGCCCCAGGTAGCTACACGTTCGTTTCAACACACCTAGAAAGGCAGAAATTCATTGTGAGAAATACCTGCTCTGATTGCCTGTTGTATGTTGTTGTTGGCATAAGTTTCAACGGCATTCAAATTTGTATACGAAGTTTGTAACACATGCGTCAACTTAAAAGAAATACTCTAAATTAAAAACTATCAAAATGAGTTTAAGAAATTATGTGACTAATCAGTCTGCCATCATCTTCAACAATGTTTGGCATTTGACGAGTTTCATAGATACCGCAAAAACAGAAAATCTGATAGTACAAGTCCTTAAAAGTTAATGTAAGCTCAAATTGGCAGCAGAATTTCCAAATCAGTTAATTTTGAAAACCAGGAACGTGAACCCCACAAATAAATGAACATTTTTGATTTATTTAAAGGAATGCCTGGAAACGTATGCCCAAATAATAATTTTATATTCACAGCTGTTTGCAATAAACCGTCAATTGCATTAAACATTTATATACAAATTTGTATTGCCAATGAATTGTGTAAAAGGGTGAAGAGATGTCAGTGCAGCCTTACCGTAAAATGTTCTTCAACTTGTTTGCTCCGCTTTAATTTATTGCTGCTAATTAATTCCGAAATTTAAGCATCAAGTATTTCAATTAGCTTCTTTTATGTTTATTTTCTCTTCTTTTACAATTTTTCGTTATATTTTTGTTTTTTTTTTTTTTCATTTTTTTCCTCATGTTCTTTACATGACCCGCGGCAGACATGCGACTGGGGGGTGTTTAAACACCACACTTCAACGCGACTCGCATAGTTAAAGAAGGAGCCGTCGTTCGCGTATACAAATTTTTTATTAAATTTCTTTTTATTGTGATTTATTACCTTGGAAATTGTGCTGCCAATAATTAAATTAACAGAGAATTTTTTGTGTGTTTATTTTTGCTTCATCTTTTTTCCTGTACGCACAAGTTATTTGAGCTATGCTACTTCTTGTGAGCTACATTTTTAAATTAATACAAAATAAACAGCGCCAGGCCTGCGGTGCCTCCCGTATGTGAGTCATCTGCCCAAGGCACTTAAGTATGTTGCCTTGGAGACAATCGCTCACATTATGTCACATTATTAGCTAATAGACAGCGCAATAGCAAAAGATATTTGGCAGGGAGGGACCTTCAGCAATTGGGGCTATCACAGCTCACATGTATATCATATTGTAGTGGGTGTCCAAAAGATTCCTTCGTTTTTTAAGACATTTTTGAGGCTGCTCTGAAAATTGACCAGTAAACAAATGACAGTTTGGGCCTCAATAAAAATATGGCTTATCAAGATCCCTTGTTTAAATAAAAATTTACAGGCATGTCATTTTTAATATTGGATATGTTATAGAGAATTACTGCTCCAACAACTAACTTACGCTAGTTTTGAAATGCATACAAAAGAAGTGTGAAGAATATCACATCTTAAAAATTTTTTCCTCTTTTTTTTCTAATGAGTTAATGTTCTTTATTTATTTATAAATAAAAATATAGAATATGGAAAATTAATAAACTATCGTCATCGCCATTAATAACTTAAACGAACAGATGATGCAATGCCAAACCCGTCTTGAGTGACACACAAATACACACACACACACACACATATATATATATACATGCACATGGCCTACGTATATTTGACTTGTGTGACAACTCAATATCAACAATTGTGTATGACTTCAATAATTTGCACTTCAGGGGGTCTACGGATAGCAAAGCAGAATCAATCAGAAAAATAAAAAGTACAAAAAGGTAGGATGGGCGGGATGAGCCAAGTCAAGTCGAAGCACCTATTAGGTGTGCCCCAGCATGCCCGAAGCTGGCAGCTAATAGACCGCACGTGATTCTAATTAGTAGCTGAGAACTTTTGAGCAAACTTGATTTATTTCCAACTGTTTTGCAGAGCAGCAAAAAGAAAAGCACAAGCACATCAAAATAGGAAAAACCTCCACAGGCAAAACTGTCATAAACTGAATGTAATGCATTGCAATGCTCAGCTGGTGCACGGGCAAAGTTTTTGTGTAGGCAAAAAAAAAAAAAAAAAAAACAAAAAACAAAAGACAAAAGATAAAAGACAAAAAACAAAAATAAGGAATCAAAAAAACTGTTCTGCAACTGATTGAAAACTTTTTTAATTGATTTTTGCTTTTATTATTACATCGAATATGCAGCGCAGTGCAGTGCATTAGTCTGCGTAGGGGCACAACAGAAATGACAACGACACTCAAACATCCTTTCTCTTCTGTCGTCCTCACAGCATAACACGCGCAAGCCAGTCATCAGCGCAATGGGCAACACGCAGGCAACCGCAACAGCAGGCGCCACCTCGCCGACGGCCAGCGATGAGCAGCGCCTGAGTGTGGCCACGGTGAGCGGATTGGGCAATAGACGCGGCAGTCGGCTGAAAGCATTCAGGAGCTTCGTAACGCAGAAACGCATTAAGGATGCGCCACCCGCGGCCGCAGCAGCAGCAACAGCCATAAGCCAGGCAGAAGAGGCCGTCGCCGTCGCTGCAGACGATGTGGCAGCTGCGCTCGGCCTGCCACGCACTACCTGCCGCGGCAAAGCGGCGACGGATGAGGAGCTGGACGGACGCGCGGGACAATTGCCTGCCGAGCAAATGGATTTTCGTAAGTCGATTCGTTGGAAAACTCCATTGAGTATACAACGAGTGAATCCTTTTTGTCCTTTCTGTTTTCTACCTCGATTTTTCTTTTTTTGATTTTTCGTTTTGACTTGCCTTGGTTTGTTTTATGTTGTTGTTGTTGTTGCAATCTTGGCAGTTTTTAATTTTGCTAGTTTTTACATGGCGATTTTTCTTTTCGTATTTTTTTTCCCAATTTTCTTTTGCAAGTTTTAAAATTTTTTTCAATTTTCCTCTATTTTTATTTGTATGAAGTCTCCTTTTTTAGTTTCATGATTTTGTCTGTTATTGTTTTAATGCCGTTTGTTGTTGTTGCTGTGTTAATGCTGATGCTTTTATATTCTATTTTCTATCACTTTGTGGTTGTTGTTGTTATTGCAAGTGTTTTTAACTCAACTCCCATACACTGCCGCATAATCCTAGCGACTACCTCGACACACCTTCACTTCTCCCCTCAAACCCATTTCACTTTCCGTTTTCGTTAATTTTTTTGCCTTGTTTTTTAACCAAATTTGAAATACAAAAAGAAATTTCAAAAAGTTTCATAACTTTTTTGTATTGCTGCACATATTTTCTCCTTTTTTTTTTGCCAAGTTTGATCAAGTGCTTAATCCTTAATTTTCCTTTACAATTTTATTGTTGAGCATCCCTTAGCCCGACTTAGGCAGTGGGCTGATTTGCGTATCGTTCGTTTTTACGTTTCTTGTTGTTGTTCCCCTTTATAATATTCTTGTTGTTATCTGTTATTATTTCGTTTTTGTTGTTGTTGTTGTTGTTGTTAAACAATTACGCATTTTGGGTATTATCTTTGTTCGCTCAAATACCATCGATTGGCTTAGTGAAGTATTATAACCGCCTGTATCCTGTTTCTTGGGTTGATGCTTCATTTTATTGACTCATGGCGATTAAAATATATTTCATTGAGAATTCTTTATTCATTTAAGAAAAGAAAATGGTTTTTAAATTTATGCTGTCTGCAAATGTGATATTTTTTAACAGGACACCTGATTTAGATAAAACTTGGCCCAATAATTAATTAATCTATGCTGCCATTACTGGCGAATCATCCACTCAGGCAGCACATAATAATACTCGAAGTGGCCAAGGTCACCAGCAATCGTGAAATACTTGACATTGATAGTTTGGTATAGACTTCGTATATCATATTCAGGATATTAGAGTCTTCAATTATGGATCTCAGTACACACAAGTTGCCGATTCTCTAGCATCAGTCGACTGTGTAGATCCTTGCAACCAAGTAAGGCTCCCAAGGCACTATGTGGAACTCCTTTCCTTTGTAAACTTTATTGCAAACTTTTTTCATGTTTTCCATGAAAACAACCCAAAGTATTTGCAAAGAAGTAAACAACTCGCAGAGCTTTCTTTGTTTTCGGCATATGCAAATTCGGCTTTTACGCAAACTGCGTCTCCTCCATGGATTGGCCAAGGATTCATTGTAATGCATTAAACCAAGTGAAATGCTTTTAGGGCAGGAGAAAGTTCTCGCTTTTAAATCAATTTACGCACACGTCGATGGCCAAGAAATAAATTGAAATAAATGCACAACAGCCGGAATAAGGCAAAAGTTATCTCACCCCCCCCCCATCAGCAGCAAGCCGTGCCCCGCCCCATGGCCGATCATATGCTGGCAAGGATTAAAATGCATATGCTCTGCTGTTGCCTGTGCTGCGCTTTTCGCTGTGCAAAAATCACGAAATCAACGTCAAGTCCAAATCCTGCGAACGTGCTGCAAACTGCCTCGTTGCCTGCCTGCCTGCCTGCCTGTCTGCATGTCTTCTCCTGCCGCCTTTGACTGACTATCAAAAATTCTCTCAGAATAATTCCAAAGGACGCAAATTTCTTTTATGCTGTCAAAGCGCAGCACAGCACGCAGCAGGCAATGCACGCGTGGCTTCTCTCACTGCATCCTTCACACTGCATAAATTCATAATTCACAGCCGAGTGGAGGCGGCACATCAGCGTGCGGGCGAGCCCTGAAACATATTAAAAAGAAATAAAGCCAGGCGCCACGAAGCGAAACGCGACGCGATGACGTGGCTCTGCGGCGGCAGTCGTGGCCGCCGGAGCAACTTCGCGCAAAGGAAACCGCCCCGACGAGACATTGAGCAGCAGCAGGCATTCAGAGCGGAGCCAGGCAAGTTGCGAATTTACTTAATTCGATTGGCCACGCACCGCAGCTGTTCGGGTTTCGCATTTAGTTTGTGCTTTTGGCATCGTGACCAACGTGAGAGCGTTGGTGTGTTTCATTAGGCCGTGACTAGGCAACACACAAGCGGAAAGCGTGACGACTTTTATGCATGCGATAGCAGCGCAGCAAGGTCCTGCCTCCAAGGACGCAACTGCATGCAGACTGTCATCCAATCACTCATCCATTCTCATTCATTAAAACTCATAAGGCATGTGCAAGTGATTTTTTTTGTTTTGTTTACCAAAAAAAGTGTACTTAGCCTTTTTGTAGCCTCAACGAAGCATGAAAAATTAGTGCAGGTCTTAAAGTTTGCAACATTTTTTTTTTTTGTCTTAAGGCAAGCCACAGCCGCCAAAGCGTAAAAAACGCAGCATCAAATTTCTTTGCCGTCGCAGTGATACAGATGACGATGAATTGGATGCAGCAGGATCACTGCCTAAGGGCGACTTAGTGCAGACAAAGCAACCGTCTGCGCGACAGAAACGACCAGCGCCGAAACCCCCTGCAAAAGATAACACAGCTCCAACATCAGCAGAGACAATAACCACAATTACAGCAACTGAGCTCAACGGCACGATAGCACAGTCAGCAAGCAGCGCAGCTACCGCACACAACAACCACGATAACGAACGAACCGATGATCATCGCAGATTCATTGAGCAACTGTTCTCAGTTGACAGCGCTAAGCTGGCTGCAGATGGCAGCAGCAGTGAGTGCATTTTTGTACATTTTTAAAAGCGATCGCCGGCATTGCACATTTTCAATGAAAATGGACTATATAAATTGCTGTGTATCGATCGTTTAACCGACATTTTACTCTCACAATGTTTTCACAAAATGTTTTTGACCCCAGCTCAGGGAATGTACCATTGGATGTATTCCGCAGTTTGTACTTCTTGCTGTCTTGTTTTTACGCTATATGTTGATTTTATATGTGGAAACGAGACCTATGTATCACATTTTAGAGCCAATTAATTATAGTGCGCTCATCACGCGTCAACAATAACGTTTCAATGTTTTTGAATTTGTATGATATAGTGAATACTTCGCAGTTTTAGTCAAAACAAATTGACTCTTTATTCCAATGCTAAATAACAAAGTTCCCTTGAAATGGACTATTCCCACAGAGATTCCTTTTAATCCTTTAGCGAGTCCTTAGCCTCCTACTTTTTCACCTCGCCATTCGTTTAAGGCTACTGCGCACCATCGATCTTCAGACTACTCCCTTTAAACACTGCAAGATGCATGTATAATGCCGGTGATATTCCCAATCTATTATCCGCAGATGAATTTTATTTTCTTTGTTTTTGATGTTTTAACATAATTTAAGCATAATAAGAAATTAAGTGCATTTTCGCTGTATCAACGATATTTCAAGTGCAAGCAGTGCATTGCGCTCTGAAAAGAAAGAAATATTAAGCAGCAGCTTAACAAAATTGAAAATGTGCATTTGGCTTTGACGTTTCTTTTGCACATTTCTCAGTTCCTTTTGTGCTCATCTGTTGTTGTTTTGTGCTTTTTTCTGTTATATTTCTTTGTCGTATTATGCCTATTTTCATATTTTGTGCACATGAGTGAACACGCACGCCACTGATGCCAACAAGAGTCAAAGCCAACCAAGTCGGGCTCTCAATGATGATGAGAAGCCCTGCCGCTGCTTAGTCGCAACACTTCCAATAAACCAAACGAGTTTTAGTAATACTTCACACACGCTCGCAATCGGATCGCGGACGTTGTTGTCGTCGCGAATGCCTACGTCACCGCCCCGCGCACCCAAAAACGCTAAACAACAACAAGCTAGCATTAAGAGGACGGAGTGCGCGTCTAAGTTAATTAGTGTAACACCGTCGGGCAGTTGCAGTATCGAGAAAAGTTCTAATAAGTTTTTGTCGCCAAAAATATGCCAAGTAAAAAAACAACAAATATTGTTTACAAGCGATTCGTGGCAGGCAATTAATGCATTGCGAAATATACAAATCGAGCAACAACAAAAACACTTACCACAGGAACAACAACCACATAGACAGCAACACCTAAAACGAAAACATCAGGCGGTCAACTCCACCGCCACCGAAAAAGTTACAGGTGTGCGGAAATAAGCAAAGTAGTAAAAAAAAAATAAATAAAAAACTGCTAGCCAAGAAAATCACAAACCAAAACATCCCAACCGTCATCGGTAGTTGTGCTTTTCGCGTTGAATTTTTGTTACATTTTTCTTTAATTATTTTGATTGGCTTTTGCACAAATTAAATAATGTGCTATTTGTTTTTTATCTTGTACATTTTTAACAACAACAAACGAAACAAGAACACATCACATTCATCGTACATAGTAATTTTTTATGTTGAATTTTGGTGCTCTCACTTTACCAGGCCCGCGTTTTCTCTCTCTCTGACACATGTTTCTTGAATCGAGGAAAAAAGTTTCTTCTTTGCTTTTGTTACTTTTAACCTTTTCGTGCTTCTGTCAAAATTTCCGCACAAACCATTTTGTTCAATGTGGCGCAACAACAACATCATATTGGCGTGACCAACAACAAAATGTGAGCACCAAGGAAGAGAAGCAGAGAGGAGTTTCTATTGTGTGTGATGCGCATGATGAAAGTGAATTGATACAGTTTTATTTGAATGTTCAAAAATATTTTGGTCGCTACTACTCAAGCGCAATTTTCGATCTCATTAGTTGGTTTAAACGTACCGATAAGCTATCAATACGATCCTTCTTCATTTGTGGCTTCAACTCATAGTTACTGTAAGCGAACACAGACTGCATATAAGATGCAGTGTTCAGGCCGCTGTACTTTACACTGCATTACGCCGTTGCGCCGGTTTTGTTGGTGTTGTTTTACCGTACAACGCGTGCATCACGCAATCGGTTCGTCTGGAAGACCAAGCCAAATGAATTCAGGAGAGTGATGTAGGGGGAGTTGTACTGGATTTGAGATCTGGTATCCATAAATCCGTAGAAGCTTCTCGTTGATCATTTTTCATTTTCGTACGTCCTTTTCGTTCAACCAATTCTTGCGTCGATGGATTTAAAGTGTCATGTTTTATCTACCGAATAATTTCGGCATCGTCGCTTTTCATAATTTTCCAAGCTGTTCAAACATTTTCCAATAACACGACTCATTTTCATTTTATCAGCGTACATAATTTACTAACAATTCCAGTTGGCAGCACACGTAACATTCCAGTGTTAGCAAACGCGCTCTCACGTACGAAATGCTCTAACTGCTTTTTTTCTTGCTCTCCAGCGCTTGAATCTTCGCCGTTCCAACGACGCTTTGGAAATTTGTTTGTTTTGTTTTCGGTTTCTACTCAAATTTTATTGTGGTCTCATCCAGCTGGCAACATGCACACATGTACGCGAATTTATGAATGAATGACTTAATGTCGAAGTGACTGTCGGTGTCCGCACATAAATCATTATCAGTCTAGGATTTTGTTGCTGTTTTTTGTTATAATTTATGCCAATCAGCTGCCGGCATATTTTATTTATTTTTTCGCTTGACAAGTATGTTTTTCGTTTTTCATTCAGTCACACTTAAACACACATGTCAAATTTATGATTAAGTTCTTAAATTTATTTTAAGCATAAGCAACAAACTAAAAATAAAAAAAAATTGGCTCGCTACAACTCCGCTCAGCTACAAAGAAAGCAACAACAACGTGCGCTAGTTTACATTTCCTAGAGATCAGCTTATGTGTGCGCTTAAAAAAATATTAAAAAGATTCGGATTCTCTTTTCCTCTCTTTGTCTCTTTCTTTCTTTCTTCAAATCTCATTCTTCTTATTCTCTGCTGTGCAAAACTAACAACCGGATGTCACCAAAACAGCAGACGATCTTTACAGTTTGACTGCATCATCAAAAACTTCGACCTCAACGTCCGTTTCGCACTCAAACTCGAACTCGCATGAGTCGAACGGATCGCCCGGGTCAAACGGTTCGAATGCGTCGACTGGCGACGACGAAATGTTACTCTCGGGCAGCACACTAATGAAAACCTGTGATATTATCATGCTTAAGGACATGAGCTCAAGTTCTGATTCATTATTTACAGACCCAGTGCTGGCACCGCCACCAGCAGCCTTCAGTACCTGCACGCAAATAGCCGAAGTCGATGAATTAGATATAAGGAGAACAACAACGGACAAGAACAACATTAAAGACACAGCAGCACATATCAACGGTAAAGGTTCTTTGCTCAGCCCGACGGCGGAAGAATTTTTTCCGCTGAAGCTGAGACAACTGCCGGTGCGCCCGCAGGGACTCGCTGCCGCGGTAAAGGAACGCCCGACTAGCGATATCAGCATCACATCTGGCGACACATCGGGCATACTCTCGCCGATCACTGCGCGTGCTATTGTTGAGCTACAGCGGCGCCATCGAGCCGATAAGCTTGCCTGTCTGAGCATCACGCGCACAACACATCTCGATATAGTCGCCGATGTTATTTTGGGTAGCGGTAGTGGCAGCGGCGTGACCACAAGTCCAGAGCTTGAAGTAGTTGGCAGCGGTAAGCGCGAAACAGCAGAAGAGGAGGAAAACGTGTTGGGAGGAGCTGAAACCGATTTGGAAAGTGCCGATGAGCAAATGGCGCTGCAACTGGGCAAGAAACTCGCACAGATGCTGGGCAACGGTGCCGTGAGTCCAGTTGGTGGCTTATCACCATCGGCGTCGACCACAGATGCTGTCACAGCACAACCTATGCTCAGCACAAACGAACTGTTCAACGTCTCCAAAGCGAAGAAAATTGACCTGCAGAATCTCTCATCCCGTTTGGCGTCCGTAAAGCAACCGACATCCGAAGCTATTACAGGTAAGCTACAGAACATATATTTATTAATTTTATGCGACGATTATTTAAAGCCATGTGAATTAAGAAAACTTTTTTGATTATTAAACTTCATTTGTGACTTCTTTCTCATCTGTTTGTTATACTCTATTAGTATAAACTATATATAGTTTTCTTCCAAATGTTTATTTCTATGTATTATGTTTCGCCCTCAAAAGGACTTTACACGCTTTCTCTAACCCTGCTCAAGATTCAAAGTCATCTAAAATGACCATTTGTCAATAAAACCATAAATAATTCTGTAATATGAATAAAGTGTAAGCCTTACTAATTGTCATATAATTTAGGACCGTACTTCTAACGGAATATTATGTTTCCATTTGTTTTTATCAATTTCAAAAATTAAAAGCGCACGTCACTCCCCAAGAAGTAACACTACATAATAATAACTTACATGGGAAAGCACACATACACCATCGTCCTGGTTCAGCTGCCTGCCACCGAGCTGCCAAAACGAGATGGTGGCATGATGGTGTCCTTATATTTATTTGCTCATTGCGTATGCAGGGCGACTTTTAACAATTTGTATTAACGTGTCTGCAATGGGCAGACGCTGCGTATGAGCAACTTTATTTCAATCCATTACAAGCACATCAAACATGGCAAAGCACACTGCCTGCGTTTCAGTCTGTCTTTCTGCAGCTTTTTTTTATCATTTTTATTTTTATTTTTTTTTTCAACTCTGGGAATTATTTAAATTCCCACTTGACCGAGAAAATAACGAACACCAATGCGCAGCGTGTGTGCCATCAAAAGGCATTACAGATTAGAACCTACGCATACGTTAGGGTCAGAGTTCGAGTTGAGGTTGGGGCTCGGATCGAGTTGAAGTCACCGCTCGTTTTGCCGCCGTTTCTATGACCACTTGTGTGCGTGAGTGTGTCCCCCTCTGTATCTCTCTGCGTGTCTGTTTGACGGCAAATAAGTATGTGTTTGTGTGTGTGACTGAGAGTGCTTTGAGTGGCTTACTGCCAAACAAACTTCCGTTTAAGTAGAGAAAACACAAAACGAAATTTTTTCGGCACATTTGCAAACCAATTTAGTCCTGAAAAGCAATTTAAAAGGCAAATACCTACAAAATAACAAAGAGGCGACCACTTGCTGTGACTGTGCCTAAATGCATTTTGTTTGTTTAATTGCCTTCGCATCCTTCGCCTCAGCTTACACGAACTCAGCTCATTCAGTTCCATGCTTCAGCTTTTTCCTGGTGACTTAAAATAAATCCCATCTTGTTGCTGAGACCAACTTACAGTCATATGGACCTTTTTCTGATATTTCTAAGTTATCTTGGAATATGTCGTAGGTGCAGTCTGTATTTTAAAAACGACGTATTGTCAGAAATATGCTGTAAATACATTGTACATTACCAAATACGCTTACAATTCCTTGGAGACTTTAAGCGGCCATCTGTGAAAAATGTGGGACTGCATGAATTGGCGAATATACAGGCCATATGTTGATCACATTCAAAAATCTCATATGTTTTGCGGTTATTTGTGTTCACGTTTAGTTTAAATAAATGAATCCTGGATCATATTCCTAGGCTATTGCAATAATAAACTGCTTGGGTCTCCCAATTGAAAGACCCAAACTTGAACGAAAGGTATATGGATGAATCTTTTCAATAATTTCCATATCTTCTCATGCAACCTTTAATTTTGGAGTGTATCTCACCCACATGCTACGGCTTACTCCACTGCTTTCAACAAAAATCAATTATGCCAAACACTGACTGCAGAAAACATTATGGAAAAAAGAGGAAGGAGAGTGGTAACCGGTTAAAGAATTCGCCAGCATAATTTGACGCATTAGCTGAAGACTTTTATTTCATCATTTATCATCATTTCATCTGCGGCTTAAAAGTTCCGCGGCCTTTATTTATTTTTTTTTTATTATTTTTTGTACTTTGTGTGTTATACTCTTTCTTAAGACGCTAAAAATTAATTTTCAAATAAAAACTTTTCTTATGCGATTTTTTACGCATGTCAACGGAAGTTGACGCCAGCAGCTGTGAGCCTTAATTACAAAATGAACATCCGGATAGCCGGACGGCGGCGACTCCACTTGATATTTGGCTAATAAACATTAACACAAGTAAAACCTACTTCAATGCCAACAACACTGCAGGACTGCATGCAACATGCCAACCCACCCAACATCCTCATGCAGTAAAACAATTATAGAACTTAAAAATTTCGAACACGTCTTCGCTGCTTGAGTAATGGCGGCTCTTAGGCCTGACCATGGACGCGGGTTGATGGCGCTTAGAAGGCGTGTGCGTTTAAAAAGCAAGCAGCGAACCTTTTTAATAAGAAGACTCCCTTTATTATTATATTTTTTTCTTTTTAGTTTTTTTTTTTTATTTTTCTTCCTTATTTTGTTTTTGTTTAAACATATCCTCGCTGTTGATGTGGGCCGTGTAAAAAGTTTAATTTTAATTAAATCATGTTTTCATTTCTGCTTCTGCTGCTGCTGCAGTTCTTTTTATAATGTGCTTCAAAATGTGCGCGTCGAGCATACAAACAATAAAATAATAATAACAACAACAAAAACAACAATAATAATAATACTCGTGGGGGTTTCCTGCCGGACAGCAGCAGCAGCAGCAACAGCAACAGCAGCAGGTTGCTTATTTGTGCACAGCGGCTCACCTGGCCAGGCGCAAATTTTCGCTTGTCTTATTGTCTGCGCTTTCTTTTGGCTTTGGTATGCGAAAAGGTTGTGCCTGGCTGCAGTTTATTTTCTAAGTGAGCGTGGATGGAATTTTAGGCCAGAATAAATAAATGCGCGAATGAGTAAGTGAAATTAATGACGAAAACGATAAGAGCAAAATTTTAAACGACCTTCAACATGGTCACATCCAACTCACTCCCGTTCGTGCTGCCAACGGTTTTCCCTAGGTTATGCTTAAGAAAAAACTAATACAGAAAAGAAAACAGTGGCATGTTGTTATTGGGGGGAAGAATAGGCCTGAACTGTGTAATAAAAGAAATTAAGAAAACGTGCAGAATTACTTCTGAGTGTTGACATCTTTTTGAATGCTTTAATTTGTATTTTTTATATATATTTTTTATTTGCACCTTTTTAGCGCCCACGGATGCTAACAAACACCTGCCAGCAGCGCACACAGTTCAAAGCCAATCGCAGAGTCATAATCAACCGACGCCAACGGAGACCCAATCAACCGTTATAATTTCGTTTAAATCATCTCAAACACCTGTGCAGGCGGGACAGCAGCAGCAGCAGCAGCAACAGCAAACGGAGACGCAGTCAGCAGCGTTTGTTGACAATGCGACGTCGGCTGTCGACTTAGCTGCTGTCGGCAACAACAACAACGTTGACAATACGACAATAGCAACAACATGCGCTGCGCCACAACAACAGCAGCAGCAGCAACAACAACAACAACAACATACGGCAATCAGCGGCATTGGCTCACCAGCATCAAATGTACTGAAAAAAGTCGCTTCCTTTACGGTTGAGCAGTCATCACCAGCAGCAGCCGCCGCCGCGGCCGCAGCAGCAGGCGCAGCAGTTGCAGTGCCAGCAGTGCCAAGCAGCAGCGCGTTGGCCAGCACTGCCAGCATTGGCAGCAGCGTCGTACCGAGCGACGCAGCGTCTCCCGCTGAATATGTCGTTGCGCGACGCGGCTCATCTTATGTACCGGAAAAGTTAAGCTTCGCTGCATATGAAAAGTTCGAAGGTAAGTTTGTCTTAACAATTCCTCTTCAATGGTTGCCACTGAAGCGAATTCGTAACGTGGTGAGGCACAAAGCCTGCGACAACGTCGCGTATTTTCTTGGTATTTATTTTTCTAATTTTTCTCTTATATTTTTTTTTGTTTTTTGACTTATTTTTTACTTCTACTGTTGCATAAACGCGAAAAATCAACTTTTGTGTTTAGTTAAGCCATCGAATCGCGATGGATGCGGCAGTAGATGTTGGGGAAATTTGTTTACACAAAGTTGGCAATTAGTTTTTCGCTTTACAGTCGAGCGCACAAGCAAGTCAGGTCAAGTCAGCCGCATGAATTACGACCGACAATGGAAATAAGTCACCAGTCGACTTGGCTGCCTTATTGCATGCCAAGGCACGGTGATGGCAGCGGCAAAGCTACAGCTAAACTTTACGCTTGTATGCTTTAAGCGGGTCTGGCGGGTCTAAGGCTTATCAAGAAGTACTCATCTTTATGCATGTAGCTTCATAAATAAGCTGCTTCTCTAGCCGAAATTATTATTTCAATTATTTGCAGAAGGCCTATAAAATGCGAAGAACCCTGAAATCACATATGCAGACTGCGCATTTAAGGAATTTCATTTAAACTGCCACACCCCACTTCGCACTTCCCACTTCCCATATCACATAACACTCGCATACCATGTGCAGACAATAGCCCCACGCAGGCGGACTCATATGAAACACTGAAACTGCAACACAACACAAAAGTCTTAAATTCCGCGAAATTAGTCAACCTGCCACAGCCGCAGCTACGGCATAGTTTCCTAATCCGTGCACGCATCCACCGCTGCTCCAACTATGCCCGAATGATTTTTCAAAACTGCTAAATGCGCCAAAGTGCTAAACTAGCCAAGTGTGTGCGGTGTGGCTTGGCTCGACTTGACGTGGCTTGGCTGGGCGCTAGGGGTGTTGCTGATATGAGTGTGTTTTGTATCTCTTAGCAGATTTGCGGTTAGGAAATATGTGCGAATGTGTGTGCATCACTTCCACTGCCACTTGAGCGACCGTAAAAAGGTCAAATGCGTCAATTTGTGGCGCGTCGCGCCGAGTAAAATTTTAAATGGCCTAGCCAGCCGGAATATGGGAATGCCAAGTTGTGGGCTGCCAAGCGCATTTAAAATTTATTGTGGCATGCCAATGGCGGCAACGTCAACAAGCCAGACCAAACCCAACCAAGCCATGCCCAACTAAACCGGCTTAAACGACCATACACGGCCAAGTTGAACGTTGAGCTTATCTGGCATCTGGCGTTCAGCGTTTGGCGTCTGGTGGCAGCTGTGCGGCAATTTAAGCCAAACAAAAACCACGTGCAAAATGTTGCTTACGTAAATTATGCAAGCCACATCCTCGGCATCCTTGTTAGCAGCAACAAGGCTGTCATGGCAGCATCTCCGGCATTGTCAGCATTACTTCAATGCACGCCATCCCGCCATCCCGCCTGACTGCTGCTGCGTGGTCATCTGCCGGCGGCGACATTAAGCAAACAATATGCAACAGAATGCGCAATTTGCAGACACTTGAATTCTTTTGTGTTAGCTTCCCGACTCTGTTGTTGTTGTTGCTGTTGTTGCTGTTGTTGCTGTTGTTATGGCGTTACTGCCATTATTGTCTGAAGTGCTTGTCAATCCTCGTTTGGGCAACGGTTTCATCGCAGCACAGTAGCTAAATTGTCAGCAAGAGCAGCCAAACCGAAACGCAGCCAAACCAAGCGCCGGCACAGGCACAAGCCGAAGTCAGCCAAATCCGACGCAGAGCAACTGAATTTGTGACGTCGTCGACTCTTCAACGTGCAAGCGCGAAAATCTGATTTATTACGACAATGGCCAGCAGCGCACAAGCCATGTCACCCCCACTCTGCGCAGCCACACCGAGTTAGCTTTCAGTTTGGCTACTAATTGTTGACGTCCGCAGGACTGTGGCGCCGCTTGGGAACGGGGATGGGCGCATGCATTTCAGGCGGCATTCTTCAATGCCAATGTTTACACAACGCGTAGTTAATGAAATGCCATTTCTTTTTTTCCACCGGTTTTGTTTTTTGAGCAGTTTTTTTCAAGGTTTCTCTTGTGGCCGGTTGACAAACTGCCACTCTGCCGCTGTGCCCTGGACACGCATTGTTTGCAATTAGTTTTAACTGATTCAATGCCTGCGGATGGATGCCTTGCATGCGTACACCATTTTTTGCTTGCGTGTGCCCAAGGCACATTTATTTTTTTCGTAATTAATTTTAACCGCAAAATGCTGTTCAACTTTAAATTTAAATTTTAAATAAATGAAGCGCAACTCTTATGCTGCCCTTACTGCTGCCTGCCTTGAGCTCAACTAAAGGTCGAGGGCTGAAATATTGTTGTGACTTCGTGCCAGTTAAACTAATTTATCAATCAATCAATCAATCAATCACTCATTGTGCATGTCAATCGACTACGCTTAATTTTAACACTTTGACTGACGTCAATTGCAAAAACAACTTTGCCTGCACATGAACCTGTACAAAATGCTTATCAATGTGGCTGCTGATGTGTGTTGTCGTCGTGTCTAGGCTTATCGCTCTGCTGCACTTGGAAAAATTTTACAAGCATTAAAAGCCAGTAAATGGCAAAATAGAAGCACACGCAATAGCTGACTAAGTTTGTTTTTATTTTAACTATGACCAAAAACAGCGATAATAATCTTCAAAGCTATTGCAAGAATTAACAACAACAAAATACGTTGAAAGTTGATTCAGCATGGTAAACGTACGTACCTGCAGTCTATATCAAGAATTCAAGAGTAAACAAACTAAGTAGCTTGGTTCAAATATCGAAAATATATTGGACGGCAAGTTTGTGTCAGCGCATAGTCCACCAAGACGACTATTGTATGTCTGTTTTACTGACTAAGAGTATCCATAATGATCAGACCATAGACAGCAACAGTTGATTCGTTCAAGTTTGCAGAGGGTATCTCGGTTATCTAGTATAAATTCCAATACATCCGTGCATATCTTTGTGAATCTGCCAAAATTACCACAGGCTGCCTATCAAATTACTTCGTATTAGATGAGCAAGTATTATTTTCTATGGAACTCACATTCAGCATTAGTGAAGAACACATAAATAATTTCAAGTGTAAAATTTAATCGTATGACTCAATAGTCGAAAACTTGAAAACTTCGTATTTAATCAGACAAAAGAAAACCAACAAAAACAGTAACAATAACATAATCAAAATAGAAAAGAAATGCATGTCACTGATAACTGGGAAATTACGACCTTGTCAAGTACATAATGCCCTACACTGACGCAAGCCGGCACGGGTAAACTCTCACACTTAGCAAATTAACGAAGCCAGGTGCCACGAATGGCCAAGCATGGGTGTGTGCGCCTTACATAAGCCGGCGGTAGAAGGCAATGCCAGTGGCTGGAGAAGCAAACGGGTAAATTGTGCAAGAGAAGGGTATCTGCGAGTGCTGAGGGTCCGAGTGTTGGCATGAACTAATATTTGTTAGCTGATAAACGCGACATTTAATTTAGCCGCGAACTAGAGACCAGTTACGCGCCAGCAAAGCCAAACGGCAACGACATTGCGAAAAAGGAAAGCAAACGCATTTTCGGTTATTAGCCAAGTAAGGCAAGTGACTCAGGCCAAGTGAAGTGAAACGAAGAGTTAACACACAAGATACACGGCTAACGAATTGTAAAGTGCATTATATGCACACTGCCGGACAAAGTGCCAAAAATAAGAGAAAAAAAAAAAAGATAAAAACAAAAAAGACAAAAGCAGATTAGGAACAAGGCAAGCGGATAGCCAAACGTCAGACATCGGAGGGAGAGAGTGTAAGCAAGCCGTGCTAAGTGTGAAAAGTGAAAAGTTTTGTGGCCAACAAACGTGGCCAGAGACAAGAGGCGGCAGGCCAATATGTCGCCGTACTACATGGCATTATCGACGGAAACTAATACGCCAAGCACATTGACGCCCATGGACATTGGGGCCACAGCACTTGTTTTGTTGGCGGCCAACAAAACGCCAAGCCAGCGGCAACAGCAACAACAACAACAACAACAACAGCAGCAGCAGTATCAACTTTCCGGCGTGTGGTGTCCACTATTGGCCCAATACGCCAACGGCAATTTGCTGCCAAACAATGCGGCAAAGCGAAGTGAATGCAGCGGCAAGCACGTCGAGGATGCGCAGCAGGATATCTCGGACGAAAGTTCAATTAGATTAGAACGCGCGGGTGTGGCAATAGCCACCAAAAGAGCATGGCTAGCAGCAACAACATCACCAAGGCAGGCAATTACGTGGCCGTGCAAAAAGTTCAATACAACAGCAACAACAACAACAACAGCAACAACAATGCCCATATGCGACGAGTCAAAGGCTGCATTGGCATTGTCGACGTACACCACAAATACAGCCACAGACGCCGCCGCCGCCGCTGCCGCCGCCTTAACGGAAATGGCTGATGCAATTGTGAACGGTGGCAGCCACGACGACGACGACGACGCTGACGTCGCAGGCGACAACGATTTAAAACTCATTTCTTTAGCGGCGCTGTGTGCGCGGCAGGCGAGTGTCATTGCGTGCACGTCTGCAGTTGAACCTGCACCTGCACCTGCTCATGAACCTGCCGCACAGCTGCTGCCTGTAGAGTTGGCGACAACAACAACAACAACCACAGACATGCCACCAGTGGCACGGCAATACAATATGCTGCTGCACACAATGGCGGATTGTCTGCTGCAACGTTGCCTAATGCTGCATGCAACTGCACAAACAACATGGCCAGCATTGCAGCATACACTGGCGGGATGGGACCAGCCATGCCTGGAGGGTCAACTTGGGCATTTGTTGCGTAGCTTTCATTTACACTCATGCCAACAGCAGGCGACAACGCCGACGCTTGGCAACCTTGCTGAGCTGGCCATACGCTATCTGTTGGCTGCTGCCTGTGCTGCGCCTCCACAGCAGCAGACCCTTAATTTGGTTTTGGCCAACGATACAATAACAACAACAGCAATAACAACGATAACAACTGCTGACAGGAAACGTGAGTTTGACTTCTTTAACTTGCCAACAACAGAACCACCAACAAAAACAACAACAAAAGCCCCTTCAAAAAAAAAAAAAAAAAAAAAACAGCCGAAAAAGAAAAAAGAAAAGAAAAACGGCAACATTTATTTATTGTTTATTTCATTCATTGTCGTTGTTGTTTTTGTTGTTTGGCGGTGTTGTTGTTGACGTGGTTGCCGTCGTTGCCGTTGACTCGTGCCTCGAAATAAATCATTTGGCTGGCAAGTTTTACGGCACACAGCTGCTACATCAACGCTGCCCGTGCCTCCAAATCCTCCAATGCCTCCCATGCCTTCAATGCCTTCAATGCCCTACTTCGCGCGCCCACTGCCCATGTGACACTCCTGGCCCACACTCTGACGGAAACTTTCTAAATTTTCGCCTTTAGTTTTTCGCTACAACATCTACGAACGAGAGAGTATAAAGTATCTTTTTATCTATGCCTGTGGTGTGTGTGCGTTTGCGTGTTTATGTGGGAATTGCCTTTTGTTTTGATTCTGTTCTGCTTTTGTTTCATTTTCACTCACTGAGCTGAGCACACACACACACACACACACACACACACACGCACTCTTTGCCCATTATTTTTGTTTTTAACTGATAAGCTTGGACATCTGCTTCCATTTGGCTTTAGTTTGGCACTTTTATTTCTTACTTGCATGTTTTCGCAAGTGTTGAAGGTTCTTTTTGCTTAGCCTTTTGGCAAGTTCTTAAAGATTTTTTATTCAGTTAAAGTTATTGTTAAGCATACTGGTATCTATTTGGGTTCAGGGTTAAAAGCAGCAACTTTGACTAATTCACAACTGCAGCCTTTTGCTCAAGGATAATTTGTTTATGCTCACCCTAATCAACAGATCTGTGTCTGATGAGAAAATTAATTTGAAACAATTGCCAAGCAAACTATTGCTATTTATAGCCATTTGATGGTTAAAAGGATTTTTGTTTTTTTCTTTATTTGCTACAAGAAAATCCTAGCAATGCTAAAAAGACATTTTTTTTTTTCATATAGGTCATCGAGGCATTTCTTTGGATCAAAGAGCTTTTACATATTTTTTTTTTTAGTTTCGATTCTAATTAAGATTTCCAAATCTTCAATATAAAAATGTACAAGCTGAACAAAGAATTTCACATATTTTTTGATTGTAATTTGAACTTTATTGGCCGAATATTCAATAAATACAAATTACATCTTTCCAGACATGGTAGAAATAGTATTATATCAATACTATTATAGTATTTTAATATTATACATATGATTATTACGTTAATTAGGTTGTCCCAAATTGGTTCCCTTATCTTATCTACAAATAAATATAAATATTTGAAATTACGTGATGCCAAAACCTCTCACAAAGAATTTCTTTTCCTTCAGGTCAAATGCTCATCAAATGGCTTATTTCAACGCTGCAGACCAACATTGGGGGAACAAGCGTCATCTGCAGCAAGCTGAATGAGCAGGAGCTCAATAGCATGGCGCTGCAATTCTGCAACAATCTCAAATACGTCGGAGTACTCAAACAGATCTCGAATGAGAGGAAGCACGAGGCGGCCGACATGTTCAGCGTAAGTAGTCGACAGTTGGAAAACAGTTTATTGAACCAATAACTAACAACTGGGCAGCCATGGACAAATAATTGTATAAAACCTTAGGAAATTGGTAACGCACAGGCATTGACAGGCGACTGTGTCCGGATATTGCGAAATGGCACTCACGGAAATTATGACCAATTCGTTGTAGACTTCGGCATTTCTATTTGCCTGGCCAGACAGCGCAGACGATAGTTTTGTCGCGTGTGTCATCAGTACTGCGGCATTGGGGTGGCCTACTTTAAAAAAGCCTACAATTCGCTATGCCAATGAGTCTTGCCGCCATCCAATAACGGCATTGCCGGTATAGTTAATTTTTTGGTTTTTTTTTTAATTAACTTGGATTTTTCTTAAACTTTGTTTTGTTTGTCATTGTTCTTATTGTTGCAATTTAAGTTTTGACGCATTTCAAAATTTTTCCGTATGCTCTTTGTGCATTACTCATACGCCATGTAAAGTGCATTCAAAAACTTCAATGCAATATGCAAAAAGCCACAAAGTTTTACTGGAAATTAGCAATTCGAATGAGTCTGACTTAAATGAGGGGCAGAGCTAGAGCAGTGCCTGGGTATAGTTGCTCTTTTCACTTGGCGAGTGCAGACGCTGCCAACTCACTGTCGGAACAGATGACAGACCTACGTCTTTTGCCTATTACCCTCTATATACATACACACACACACACACCCATGCATACATTCCCATAGACTCATAAAGTTAGTAGTTGGTCTGTCACTTCTTCGCCAAGCCAAGTCGCTTAGTGACTACTGCAAGTGTCAGAACTTGTTAAAACTTTTTATGCCTGCCGACTGCCCATCCGACGGCGTTGAAAGGCAACCCACCAGCGCCACTGCACCACTTCGGCCATGGCCTGTTGAAATTATGAAACTAAAAGTTAATTTGCCTTGCTCTGGCTAACTGACCGCAGCAGAGCAATGGCAAAAGCAGCACCAGCACCAGCAGCGGCATCTGTTAATGGTCATGCAACATGCGCAGCTGTAGGCCTGCAGTCGGGCAGTCAGCCAAGCCAGCGCGGTGGCCACTATTCATGCCATTCATGCTGCTGTTGTCCAACGGACTTTTGTGCCTAATGGACTATGTAATAGCTGCTTGTTTTCTTTATTTTTTATTTATTTTCATTTTGCTTTTACTGCTAAATCTTTCAAAAGCAAAGCCAGCCGTAAGCTACGTAAACAATTTAAAACGCACTATTCACAGACTTCGGCTACAGCTACGGATACGGCTAACGGCTAACGGCTAACAGCTAATGGCCAATAGGCAATGGGGAATGGGCAATGGGCTATGGCCTTTCATGCAATTCGTGTTTTTAATTGCTCTGCCACCTATTTTACACCGCAAAGGCCAAGCGATTTCGTTTTTAACTAGATTTTGGTATTGCCTTTTCCTCACCTTATTTCTGTTTTTTTTTCTTTACGTTTTGTTGGGTCTAAATTTGGCTTTGGCCAAACTTCAACTCGTACTGCGACATAACCTCAAAGTGTGGCCTAACCTCAAGCTAACTCGCATACGCAACGAGCATACAGCTGCTGATGCTGATGCTGCTGATGCTGATGCTATTGCTTTTACCTTTCATTGGCTGTCAAAAGTGTCTCTGCAAGTTTTCATTTCGGATTTTTCTTCATTTTCTTGTATTTTCTGCCGAGTGGATTACCTGCCATTAGCTACTTTCAGGCGCCTGTCGGCTGTTGCCCGCACCGAAATTACTTACGCCTATTTTACCAGTTAAATACGCTTCCCGACGTAGTCTCATTCGTAAGCCCGTGCATATTGCTCAATGTTCAACAGCTCGAAGCTGCAGCCAGCCAGCCAGCGAGCCAGTCAGGCAGTTTGGCAGGCGGCAGCAGTGTTTGGCTGTGCGTCTAATATAGAGTTGCGTATGCATTTCTGATTGGATTTAGGCGTAAGTGGTTTGCTTGTTGACTGAACTTGTCATCTGCAGTTATTGAGCTGTGTCGCGTTATTGGCCGCACAGTGGTTATAGGTCTAAGACTGCATGTTCAATATGAGCAATTGTATGTTTTTGATATCCTTATTAGTCTTGATAGAAATTTGAGCCCACTTAGCAGTTCTCATGTATTATCCGGATAAAATAGATAAATTTTCTTTTGCTGGGGAAACAAATTAAGGTAAATATAAAGATTCATTAATGTTGGCGTACTCTGATACCTATGATTCAGATGTATACGTCTAATGTATGTGCAACTTGAGTAGTAGCCAAGGTTGCTAAATATTTTCCACATTTCAGCTTAAACCAAAATAGAACAAGGAAAGCAACTACAATATTCGCAGCATCGTTAACAACCTTATCATTTTTTTGACATGATTTTCAGCAGTTGCAATCCACTGTGCGTATGCCAATAGTAAGTGTTGATTGGGCCTGTAGTCGTAATTGCTTTCAGCAAACTTTCTGATCCTTGCAAGCGGCAATTTTATAACCAACCTAAGTGTTTTTTCTTTTTTTTTTCGTTGGACCTGAACTGCGAAAGTGATTTTTGAGAGCGGCTTTGCTGCTTAGAGATTATAATGATATCACAACATTTGCTTGGCATGTCAGCATGTGACAAAGCTTGATTTACCTCCCCATCCTTTTCTTTTTTTTTTGTTCTTTTTTAATATGGTTAGCATTTGTATTAAGTTATTTTTTTTTTTGGTTTTTATGCATTGTGCGTTAAAAGTTTTATTTTTATTAGTTTACGCAAGTTTTAGCGGATCATTGCTTGTTTTTCGTTATTGCTGCTGTGTATGGCAAACTTTTCCTACACGACACAACAAACGTTGACCAGACTTTTGCTGTGACTAACTTTGCTGCATGGCTTTTAGCTCCTTTTTTCTTTGGCAAATACCTTTCAGCGCTCAGTCGTATCTTGTATCTTGCATTTTTTTCTTTTAGCTTGAATCGCATACTTGCACTTAATTGATATTTAAATTCAATTATTGCGAACTAAAATCAATTTGAGCGTATTTTCCATTAAACAAGAAACGAACAACTTGCCCAAGGCGCGAAGAAGTGCTTGTGGTTGTTGGTGCGGATTCTAGCGCAAACTGGGAGTGTTGTCGGCATGTTGGGTTGGAATGTGCATTACATTGTTGCTCATACACATTGCTATGTATTTAGAAAAGCGCCATGAGTGCATCCCGCACAATCCTTTGCGTGTTGCGCGCTTGTCGCGTCGCGTTGCGTCTCGTGCAAATCGCCAAAGTGTTTACACTTCGCTTGGCAACAATTTGCATATCGCTTACATCTTTTACACCTTTGTTGGCCCTTACTGGCTGCTGCCGCTGCTGCTGCTGCTGGTTGGTGTTTTGTTTTTATTTTTTGCTTGTTTTTATGTGATGCAGATTACCCCTTCCAATAGTTTAGCCACTAGTGCATATTTGGCAGCTTTGGATGCACATACAGCGCAACACAACGCACAACAACTCAACAGCCTCTTGATCCTTGCGCTCGTCAGCAACACAATAGCAAAGCAACGACATTGCATTGCCTCTATGAAGGCGCGCATGACATTCAACTGTAAACAGGCTATAGTCAGCAGTCCACGGGCACACTTGGCAGCTGGGAGACGGCGGCGCTGCTGTTTAAGCTACTTTCGCGTTGCCACTTGAGACGTAAAGAATTTCGCCATGTTGCATTCCTTTCGCATTTGCGCCGCATGCGCCACTCGACTTTGTAAACATGACTGTGCGCAAGCAGTGTACGAAGGTCTTCAGGCGCTTCGACCTGCTGCATCTATTGTTCAACCCGAGACCATGCGTTGAACCTACGCTAATGGCAGTCAATAAACTTTAAATCTTAATATATTGTTTGTTTTTTTCTTTGTGTTCCTTTGAGCAGCATCGACATTTAAGTAGCAAAGCTTGCAATACGCAGCAAACAAGCTGAAAAGTTTAAGCTGTTGCTTATCAAGACTACATTCATCTCCTGCTGAAATAATTCGTTGCTAGGTTTGGATTGTTAAGTCTTGCAGCCAGATCCTTTTCGTTTAATACTTTGATTATGTAACAAATATACAGCAAATTTGAAGACTTTTTAATCATGGCAATGTGCATTTACAGCCCTTTGAGATGTATCAGTGGACGCACACGGAACAGCCGACCACATCGCTGCCAATGACGCCTGGCAAACTGGACAAGGACACTGCCTGGCCGTACTGCAGTACGCCCGCAATTGCCACAGCTGTGAAAAATGGACTGCCAGTCGACACACCGATGCCCTCGGAGCACAAAACATTGCAGCAAATACTGCGAAAGCGGCTGCTTAACTGCGCAACTCTCACCGAGGTGCATGCGGTGGTCAACGATCTGCTAAGTAGTGTAGATGAGCCGCCACGTCGACCGTCGAAGCGTTGCATCCAGCTGACGGAGCTGTTGAACGCCAGCGAGGCTACCATCTACGAATTTAATCGAAAATGTGCGGAAACGGAAACAGAACGGATTGCAATTAATGAGATGGCAATGCAGACGGACACAGCTGAGGAAGCCGCCTGCATGGCCATGGAGAGGTGCTGCACTTGCAATGGAATTGCGGCTGCACCGCGAACAAATACTTGTGATAAATTTATACAGACCGAACCAGAAACGATTGAAGGTGCTGGAGCGCAACTTGCTGTGCAGCAGCAGAGTAATGAAGCGATTGTGAAATGTGCTCCGCCACCGCCGCCGCCACCGATGCCACCGCCTTTGCCTATAGCAGCAGCAGCAGCACCGCCTCCTCCGCCACCACCACCTCCACCGCCACCTTTAGCATTTGGTGCTGGTCCGCCACCGCCAGTTGTGGGTAATGCTCCAGGTGCGCCACCACCTCCGCCGCTACCTCCACTCACAATTAATGCAGCTGCAGGACCACCACCGCCTCCGCCACCTAACATGGGTGCTGCAGGAGATTCCAAATCAACGACGTCGGTGGTCTCACCGGCGCCACTGCCCAATCCTGCAGAAGGTAATTGGTTTCATCGCACAAACAGTAAGCAAAACACGCGATTGCGGCTAATGCCTGCTTCTCTAATGAGCCGATCTTTCTTCTCTCACAGCACTGCGCAAGAACGCCGTCAATCCGCCAAAGCCAATGAAGCCATTGTACTGGACACGCATCGTAACGACCGCTGCGCCAGTGCCGCGTCCGCCTTCCATTGCTGCATCGACAGATAGCACCGATAACAGCGTCAGTTCGCCCGAGGAGACGCAGGCGAGTGTCGTGACGGCGGCAGCTACAACGGCGGGAACACCGGCAGCAACGCCCGCAGTCTCAAAAGAAATATGGCAGGAAATCGAGGAGACGCCACTCGACAACATCGACGAGTTCACAGAGCTCTTCTCACGCCAGGCTGTTGTGCCTATTAGCAAGCCGAAGGAGCAAAAAGTGGCACGTGTTAAGCTGATGAAAGTTTTGGACAGCAAACGCTCGCAAAATGTCGGCATCGTATCGCGCAGCCTGCATGTGGCCTTCTGCGAGATCGAGCATGCCATCTATCATGTGGATACTTCTGTGATTAGCCTAGAGACGCTGCAGCAGATCTGTAACATTAAGGCGAGCAACGAGGAACTGGAACTCATCAAGGAGGCAGCCCGCGGCGATGTACCGCTCGACCATCCCGAGCAGTTTCTATTGAAAATCTCACAGATATCCATGGCCACCGAGCGCATTTCGTGCATTGTTTTTCAGGCAGAATTTGAAGAGGCTGCTACGCTGATAGCACGCAAGCTGGAGACAGTCACACAGCTTTCGCAGTATCTCGTCGAGAGTGAGGATCTTAAGTTGGTCTTCTCGATCATACTGACGCTGGGTAATTACATGAATGGTGGCAATCGACAGCGAGGTCAAGCCGATGGCTTCAACCTGGACATACTGGGCAAATTGAAGGATGTCAAGTCGAAGGAATCGCACACGACGTTGCTGCATTTTATTGTGCGTACATACATTGCACAGCGACGCAAAGAGGGAATTCAATTGCTTGAGATACCGCTGCCCATACCGGAGCCAGCGGATGTGGAGCGCGCGGCGCAGGTGGATTTCGACGAGGTGAAGCAGCAGATAACAGAACTGAACAAGAAGTTGAATTGTGAGTCACTGTCATTTGTTATTCACTACGTTTGGCATTATATCTTTTCTTCTCTCCTCCTTGCCGTACAGCGTGCAAAAAGACGACAGAGCAGGTAGTCCGCGCTTCCACTGAAGTCACGCTAGAACCGTTCAAATCGAAAATCTCCGAATTTATTGGCAACGCCGCAACTGCGGTTACCAAACTTCGTGCCGACTTGGACGAGTGTCGTGAAATGTTTTTGGAGACAATGCGTTTCTACCATTTCGCGCCCAAGACGCGTCCTTTGGATCAATGCACACCCGATCAGTTCTACGAATGCTGGACAAACTTCACAAATGATTTTAAGGATATTTGGAAGAAGGAAATTGCAATGCTTTGGAATGATTTGTAAGTGCATGAGTTGTATACACCTTTGTTACATACATTGTCTAATGCATGTCCTCAATTTTTTGTAGACTAAAAAAATCAAAACAGGCGCAGTCAGAATCGCGAAAACAGACCAAAACAACGAAAATCAAGCCCGGTGGACTAAAGGAGCGCATTATGCGCCTGAGCAAAAAATAATTGGAAAAGCGAAAAAAATAATAATAAAAGAAACAACGGCATTAGTTAGTGTAAACGTAGTTAGCTGCTTAGTTATTATGAGTATTACCTTATAAAGAAATTCGTTGTACGAAATATTTCACTTTGTTAATAATGTATGAATCTGTGCGGATTTTACCAAAAAAAACTCGTTTCATTTACCGATTTTAGTCAATCACTATTGTCTTGGGTTGTGCTTCGAGCTTTTCAATCTCTTCCTTGATTATGGCGTCCAGTTTACCATATAGGCCACAATCTGTGCTGCGCGAGTACACATCTTCGTCTCGCACTACAATCTTTGCTAGCGCATTCTCCGATTTGTCTGCAATCCGCACATCGTCGGCCTTGAATCGTAACGTCGCGGAGCCGATGCAATGGAATGACTCATTAAACTCATAAATTTCCAAAAAGAAATCTGTTGAGGTAGTAAGCACGTAAGAACGTTTTAGGCTTAACGGTCTAGTAAAATGAACCGTCGCTGCCACTTGTGCTGGTGGCGGTGGCAATGCTGCCATTGGCTTTGGTTGAGAGTGTATGACCGTGATAAAACTACTGCCGGAATCTGATGCATCGTCGGTAAAAGTTGGAGAATCGATCTCCATGTTCGATACAGACCGAATCAACGCTTGCTTTTTGACAGCATAGAAGGATAAATCAACGTTCTCATAGCCTTCACTACCGCCTGGATGCTCAGTCCCAGTTTCATTATGATGATTTGCGTCACTTGAGTCAAAGTGCTCGTTTTTCTTTTCCACACTTTGACATGTGGTGCATTTGAAAGGTTGCGCTGGTAGATTGGATATGCCACGCGTTATTCCTGCAATGCATTGGCGATGGGCTCCAAAGGAGGCGCACAAAATACATAGCTGAATAGACCAAGTCTTCTTATTGAAGTCCCTACCATGCGTGCACAAACACGTTGGCCAATCGCAGCGTGTATGCCTGCGATACAATTCCGCGAATGCATTTTTCTCGCGTTCCCAAAGAGCATCACGATCCGGTACGAATATACCTTGCTGGCGTATTAAGTCACGAAAATTTTCCTGGCGGCACCAGATGCAACGAAGATAGTAGCCTGATGCGATGGCATAGCGCTGCAGGCAGACACGGTGTGCGAAACCTTTGCGACAGCAATCGCCATAGACGACGTGTCCATAACTGACGCAGGTAATGCTCCTAAAGCAAATATCACAAGTAACATGCTCTGGCGGATTGGCAAACAGCTGTCGCTCATAGTCGTTTAATGGCTTGCATAAGCTGCAGTATGACTTGAACTCGTCAAAGAACTCCAAACGACAATAATTATCCCGGGCGCAGCCCAAATGAAAAAACTTCTTGCACTTGGCACAGGCGATGCTCGCGTGGCGCTTCTTGCAGTAAATGCAGCTGCGCAAGCTGGCGGCGCTCACCTCATTGCGTATGTCGCGCAGCAGGAAGCCCAGAATGCCGCTGGTGTCACTGCCGTGCTGGGGTAGTTCGGTAGACAACAGCTATGATGGCATTGAAACATTGTATACACATAGAAATACTTTATTTTACCACTAAATTGTTGCTTGTTGCTTACCAAACAAAAATAATGCACCCGGATGTTTTGCTTCTGCATCCACTCTCCATAGGACAACGGGTCATCTTCGTAGTCTGATGTTATCTTGCAAATATCGCAAGTGGACACACGTCTAAGAGACTGCATCGCTCAATACAATAATAATGCCTAATTGAAATGTTTAGTTTGCTGCGCATCTGTGCAATAAATGCAGCTACAAAAGTAATCAAACAAGTCTTACTAGTGGCTTAGGTGTCATAGGTTTTCCTTCAATTTTATAGAACATTTCCACCGAAATTTAACATCATTTGAAATATCGCGCGCGCAAATTTATTGTAAACAATAATAAAACTGTGTTGTGCAATAACACTGAAGCTCTGAACCAGTCATGCACAACGTAAAACCGACCTACACTTTGCTGACGTCAGCATGCTGTCGAACAAAAAAACCGTGAATCTTCTTCAGCAAAAACATTCGGGCGCCCCGACAGCCATGGCGCAGTGTTTATTTACGTTTTGTTGGCTGTGAGTGCAAGTCAGAAGAGAGCAGAGCTATTGCACGAGTGAGAAGTGAGATTTCGTGCCCTGGAAACTCTGTAAAGAGTCGTGGTTCTGTAGCACTCAGCTTTTGTCCTGCAAGTCCAGCAGCTGATTGCATATTCAACGAAACTTCACAAAACAACAAACATCGCTCGTCGGCGCGCGTGCCAATTTTTATTGAAACATAAATGTATTTACGCTCCAAAAACCGAATATTTATAGTAAAACATACTTTCGATATATTTACGTGAAGTAGATCTACGCGCACAACATATAATGTCGCACACGTCACGGCGCAAACATGTGCTCAAGGAAATGCTGGAGGACGACTACCAGTTGCCCGGAGCACAGCAGCAAATTGTACGCGTGGTCAGCAGTCGTGGCAACAACCTGCACGAGGTCGAGGCGGCCGATGCAGCAGTCGAGAAATTCTTGGGTAAGCATACTAATGCTGCAAATTGTAATCTGAAACTAAAGTTGGGCATACACCACAGTCTCCATGCCAAACAAGTTTCGCAAGAATGTCTGGGTGAAACGTGGTGACTACGTGCTGGTCGATCCAATTGAAGAGGGCGACAAGGTTAAGGCGGAAATCTGCAAGATACTTACGCCCGAGCACATTAAGGAGTACACAAAAGCCGGCGTTTGGCCAGAACGTTTCGCCAAAAGGCGGCAGGAGCCGGCATTGGCAAACGTTACACAAAGCGACGAAGACAGCGACGTCGCTGATGATTTGCTGGTGCCAAATACAAATCGGCCAGTCATGGACATTCCGGATGATGACGACGATGAAGAAACGGACTCAAGCGGGGATGATGAGGATTAGTTTAAATTGAAATAATAGATGCCGTGTTTTCGTGTGCATTACAAAAAATCAGCTTTGTATATTTTTTAAATTGATTTTCCACTTAAATTAAAAAGTTAATAACAAACGTAAGAATGTACACTAAGTAAAGAAAATACGCTGCTGGGTAATTAGTAGATTCCAAGACTATGGTGGTCGAGTGGTTCTCTTAAGATTCGTATGAAAAATTGGGTATCATCATGCAAAAGCTACGAAGAAGCTTAAAAAATAGACAACGACTATTCGCCGTTTCGAGATCCTTTGCTGCATTTTACAATAATTATTTAAAAGCGCTTAACTTGCCTAAATTTGGGGTTTAGTATTAGACACCCTACGCAGAACTACTCTTCTGAAGTTACTTGGACAAATTCCGACTCGTCTGCATCCTTTTCGTCCGTGTTACTCGTTTCTGTATCATTCAATTTGTGGCACAGGCTTGAACTGTTCTGTTCACCTTCTTCCTCTGTTTGCAACTGTTCTAGCTCTGGTTCCTTTTCCTCGGCCTCTTCACACTGTTCTGCACCATGTATAACGACCGACACATTACTGACCATGACTGCACCACCCTGCGCCTCAGCCAATGGCAAAGTGGACGGACGCAAACGCGCAAAAGGGAAATTGCTCTGCGCCTCTAGTTGCGGAGTATGCACTGCCACTATTTCGGTCTGCGTAGCAGCCGTGTCGCGCACTTGCGCCTGGCTAGCAGCCAACGCTTGCAGCTGATCTTCGAAGTTATCGGTTGAGTTGATCAACTTTTTCACGGTCTCCTGCGGCAAGTTGCACACCATGGTCAGGCAGTTGACTATATTGCCCATGGAGCTCTGCAGTTGTTGCACCTGCGTTCAGGCAGACAAGTCAAATGTTATGACATGACTTTAGGTGAAGAACAACAAAATAATAATTAAAGTATACCTGATTAGTTAGTATGTTGCAGTTCTTGGCCAAGTCTTGCACCACAGCCGAGGATTCACTATTGTGAGTGTGGGCCTCGCCTGGCTGCTGCTCGGTTGGTTCCGTTTTCGCATCCTGCTGCATGGTCGAAACCTTCTTCCATAGTGCATTGATCGCCTGCATCTGCAGCTGCTGAATTTTACGTTCGTTTTCCAGCTGTACCTTGGTCAGTTCCATGTCTTTGGTTAACTTACTGTTGGCCAAAATGGATGGAATTAATACACAGCGCGTTTATTGCGGCCTCTCATACTCACTCAATATACTCATGGGTGCGCTGCTTTTGCAACTTCTCGGCGATATCCTTGGTTTTCTTACGCGTACGATAGCCACGCCACATCTTCTGTATAACAACGGCGGAGGATTCGGTGTCCTGTGCGGACTGCTGCAGTGCATGTTGCATGTTGTTTTGCTGCGTACGCTGTGCCGCTTTGTTGCGTATCGTCTTCAGTTTATCCACGTTAAACTGTTCGCTGTCATCGTCGGAGCTGAAGCCGGCCGAGTCCGCTTCATTAGCTGAGACTAGTACAGAGCTCGTAACAAAGCCGCTGCGTGCACGCATGGCACCACCATCAGCACAATGTTGTTGCTGCTGATGATGCTGTTGTTGCTGTTGTTGCGTTAGCGTTGCTGCCTGTGCCGCCGAAGCTGTGCGCTGCAGGCGTTGCATCGAACTGCTGCTGCTACTGTTGCTGTTCTTACGCGGACTCGTCGAGGGGCTGTTTGTACGACGCAGATGCGGACTACGCACACGCGGCGAACTAAGTTTGTTGTCTGGTGTACAACGAGCGAAGATTCTTAAAATTGAAACAATTAATAAGTCTTGGCCTACTCTACCTTTGTTTTTCAGAGTTTTCGTAGTACTCTGCTGTATCTGTGTGTTCAGCGCAGTGACAGCGACGCGCTGTGCCATAGCAGTGGGGCAGACGTCAGGACTCATTAGAGCCTCAGGCACGGGAACCATTTTCGAGGCGGCATTGAGTGGACCGCCTATCGTCGCTTGATTTAGGCATGATTGTTCTGAAAACAGGAATCCATTACACATTTATGTCCTTGATATGACGATATTTAATTTGAAACCGACCATTGTAGGGATTTGGTGTGATATTGCGAGGCGTCGACTCCTGCGAGTTGTACGTTTTCGTTGTGACACTGCTCGACATGCCACTACTAGCCACCGAGTAGCTGTCCGAGCTTTGCGTTAGCAACGTGTCATTTTTGATATTCTCAATAAGCGAGGTGGACATCTGCAGGGCAAGGTTCGAGTTGTTGGCTAGCGGGAATGATCATGAAATATTGTTAAGCAGGCATAAAAAGGCAAGGCACTCACAATGATCGCTCGTGGTGTTGCCATGGTAACTGCTGACCATCGAGTCCGGCGATCCCTGACGGCCACTAAGGCGCGAAACTATAAATAGAAGCGATTATTGCCATGTTTTTTTAGTCTTACCGTTAGTTAATCTACATCTTGGCGACTGTATGCGACTCGTTGGTTTCTTGCGGTTTGACGATGGCGAGTTGCTTGCCGAGGAGTTGGCGTTGTCCAGAATCTCCTCCTGCAGCTGGCGCTGATGGTGCTGTGCCTTGCTCAAAATCAAACGCAATTTGCGCTCGTTTTCATTTTCCAATGCTTTGCCAACCAGCGGACAGACGCTGCTCAAGTACTTGGCCAGCGCTGACTGCTCCCCCACGCGAAACTGACGACCACGGCCCTGACTGTAGAGCCACTCTGCCTTCAGACTCTCGATCGGATCGACCACATAGCCATCAATCACCTTGACGCTCATGCACCAGTTCAGCACAAAGGGCCGATGATCGAAGCCGCTGCATGCCATGGGCAGATAAATCAAAATCTCAGAGAGGTATTTGGTAAAAAACTTACTCAAGACAGTTGGGGCCTACAGTCATCGTGACGCAGGGATTTTCAGCAATCGAGAAACCCTGCAAATTGCATAAATGCGCCAATGTGCAAATCTCATTCAGATCGCTGATGTTGTTCTTTGACAGCGTCAATTGCTCCAACGATGTGGGCAAGTACTTGTCACACTGGCGAAGATGGGTCAGCCGATTGCCGTGCAGAAAAAGCATTTTTAGCTGGCGCAGATAGGACATATCCGAAATACTGCCGATGCTATTCTCCGCCAGATTTAGGGATTCCAGTTGCGTGTTGGTATTCAGGTGCTCGATGGTCTTAATATTGTTACCTTCGAGGTTCAAGTGGCGCAGGTGCACACAGTCCTTGAGTCCCTCAATGGACAGTATGCCATTGTGTGCGAGATTGAGTTCGCGTAGACAATGCAGCCGACAGACGCCATACATGCGCAGCAGTTGATTCTTACACAGAGACAACTATATAGGGACACTTTGCAATGATTTGAACGCTTTAGAGCAATCGATTTTGTTGTGAAACTTACCGATTCGATTTTCAGGTATGAATCGATATTGTCAATTTTCTGCAGCTCATTTTCATCCAGGATCAACTTGCGCACATTTTGGGCATCCTCCTGCTTTGGCACTTTTTTCAATTGTTTGTTGGAGAGATCCAAGGTCTGTTTGTCACGTTCTTCGTCGCCTGTAATGCATGCATGGAAATGTTTTCATTTTAACGATGACGTCATACAAAGGATGTGCTGCAATGCTTCGAAGGATCAATAATAATTTTAAATGCATAGGCAAAAACATGTTCACCAGCGCCTCCAAGTAGGCACTTCATTTTGTGCAGCTCCGAATCCGGTGCACACGAAAGTAGGCAATACGCTTTATGCGTTAATAATATTAACCACAAAGAATTTTGATGCAATTAAAATTATTTTACGGAGTTTACTACTTACTACTCATTTTCATGAATTTCACCCGATGTTGGCGGGGAAGTTATGAGCTGAAATGTCCCGTGGGAAATTTTTCAACAGCTTTGCGATTAACCCTTTAATGCTATGCTGCCGGGCATAAATAACATTATTTTATAACAGCATGGGACTCAATGAAAATACGGCAATCAATTTAAACAAACACAAGTTAATTTTTATTTATTACTATTTGCAATTACATTATCAATATCAATGATTGAAAACTGCGTTTGGCGCAGGTGGCGCAAACAGGTTAATAAGAGGTGCAAAAGCTGCTTAGTCAAAAACTCTGTGAGATTTTCTCTGCACATTCGCCGATAATTTTGTATGAAGATTGGAACACTTATTCTGAAAAAAAACCACTGTTTGATATGCTCATGACATGCGAAACATGTACACTCCAAGCGTGAATAAATAAGCAAGAAAAAATACAAAAGCCAGATCTCGAGGCAATCACTCTTGCTCGCTGTGTGTTGACAACAGTGTTCTGTTCATGTGGAATTCGTAGTTTTCGCCACACTATCGATAGTTTTCGATATTTTAAAAAAAAACTATCGATCTTATCGCGATAGTATCGTTAAAGAATTAAATATAAGAATTAAAAATATATCTTTAATGGAACCTGCAAAACTATTAATTATATGTAATATGGACTCATTATGCGTTTACACAGCTGCCATCTCGAAAACTGTATTAAAACACGCCTTCAGCACCACCCGCACAATTATCACTACCTGCACAATCAGCACCACCACCGAAAAAATGTAAAATTGCTCAAAATTTAACTATTTTAACAAATAGATTTTTCGGAGGGGAAATTACCTGCGCTTCGAATGTTCCAGAGAAATATTAATGTAAAGCGACTATCGATAGTATTTTAAAACCATCGATAGTGTTTGAAAATTAAAACTATCGATACTATCGATAGTACCGTCGATAGTTGGACACCTCTAATATGGGCCGATAGGAATTTTCGCGCGAATAAACGCATTTGCTTATTTCGTCAATTTGAGTAATTTGTTAGTAATAAGTATATTCCGATTTGTTAGAATTTGCTAAAGCCATGGTACCCGAATTCGAAGCACGCACCGTCGTCAATGGCAGCATACTAAAGCAGTTTCACGGACAACCTATAACCATAATGGTTTGTGTGGAAGATGTGACTGGTACGACGCTCACAGCCAAAACCACGGATGATCACAAGGTACGCGTTGCTCTGCCAATGGAGCTCAGTGCACGCACAGGCGAGTGGGTAGAAGTAATCGGCACACCCAGCGGTGCAGACGCCATACGCGCCAAAGAGGTAAGCGGTTTATGGCAATCAGATGCATGATTTAGAACTAAACCTTCGTGCCTTTCTCAACAACAACAGGTAATCGAGTTCAGCGGCGAAAAAGTAGACTTCGACACGGACGGATATAATGGCATGGTTCTTATGCTAAACAATGTTAAAAATATTTATCGTTATGGTTAAGATAAAATTTTGCATGTAGAGTTAATTACAAATACAGATTAAGTTAAAAATGAGCCGGTCTTCTCAGATTCGCTAAAGTATTCTAACAAAAAAAAGAAGAAAAATATCAGCATCTAAATTATATTCGCGCATAGTGGACTCGACGTTTTAAATATAAAAAATATAACAAATTTGAATGCCGAACATTTTGCGTGAGTAAACAAGAATTCAAAAATAATTTGCTCTCCGCCGTCATTCTGATTTGCTCACGTTTCTCTTTAGTTCTTTTTACTAATGTTAGCACGATATACCTCGCTGACCATATGCGGCAGACGCTCCAGATCTTCCATCAGAGACATCTCGCCCTGCAGATTGTTCAAATACATCCGCTGCAGCTTGCGAATCATCGGATTGATGACTTTCATGTTGACAGCTTCATTGAGTGTCGCTGTTGTCAGGTCGGTTGCACGCGGTGAACTGACACCAGCCTCCAATCTTAACATATTGGAAAATTCTTTGGTGCTTTGCGCACTAATGCAGCAATGACGGCAATGCGCTTGCAAGGCATCTCTCTGCCGCGTTGCCGAATTTAACACACTTTCCGGCATATCCACTTCCACCTGCTGCTCAGCAGTGTGCATTGAATTATCGTTTGTTGCGTCGGATTTACTCTTGACAGCATCATCGTCGCTTTGGCCAACCGTGGACAACGTCTCCTCGATAGTGTCTTGTACTTTAAGCTGTGACCTCACTATTCTGCGCAAATAATTACCGCTCTTGCAACTGATTACCGTCCTCGAGGAACGGCGCGAAACTGCACTGTTTTCCGAGAAATCGCTGTACGTAGTGCCAATGTCAACATCAACCTCGCCTACGTCGGTGGTTTGTGAAGCAACATCTAACTTTTTTTTACCAAACGCGGTCTGTGACGTACAAGACTTTGCTTTTTGTTGGCTCTGCTGCTGCTGGTCAAAGTCATTCCTTCTGAAATCCATTCTCTTCAATGACTTGTCCAGGCTAATGCCACCTCTGAAGCTGTCGTTCAACGGCGAATGTGGTGCTTTGCCGAATTCGACGTTCTCAAAGAGCAATCGATCCGCATCACCGCCATTAGTCAAGCCTCCTTGGCGGCACGGAGGCTTACGCTGATGTTGGGTAGCGTTGCACGTGTTGTCGACCCGATACGTTTCCTGTGGCGGTGCTTGGTAGTAACAACATTTGAAATGATGCTGTGGGTTGCAGGGTGTACGCCAATGCTGCGTTGGCTCTTCCGAGTGGGGGTAGCGCTGCTGTTGCTGGCATTTAAGCTGGGATTGCTGTGTAGTTGGCTGCGACTGCTCTTGGTAAGATTCCCCTTTATGATGCTGATGTTGACAATGCTTTTCTTGCGCCCGACTTCGGCTTGGCTTTTGTTCACGTTTTCTTTGCTTGTTTGCTTGCTTGTTTTTTTGATGTTGATCTTGGTCATCGATTTTATCGTCATGATTCTTGAGAATATTCTCCTGAAATGTTTGTGCTGTGCTGGTCTGCAAATGCGTTAGTGTATACATGCTGTGCCGAGATGGAAACCTTGTCTCACCTGCAGTTTTGTTTTTTGTATCTGGTCCAGGAAGTGATTTCGCAATTCCTGGCGATAAGGCGAGGGGCTACTCATTGTTAGAACTAAATAAAAAGGCGCTAATCGGGAAGATCTAGTGTCGATGTGTGGAAAGCAGAATTATTTGCTGGATCGTCAGTTTGTAGGATTGCTTAGTTTTAAAACAAAAAATTTGGAATAATTTGGACGGAGATTTACTCAAAAAAAATTTGTATCACTTGACTGAAATCCCTATGCTTACGCTGGCAGAACAGAACTTGTTTTTTTGAAGGATTGAGACCATAATGGTCATTGCACTGGGTTTGAAGGAGGAAAGAGCGAAGTTAAGCTGCTAGGAAACAATTGTTAGGAGCGATTGTCTGTGCTTTCTTAGTAATTCCTACAGCTCTACAGCAACTTCATTTCTAATCTAAACGCTAATCAAGAAAAAGTTGGCGAATAATTCGTTCTGTCGTGTTTACTGCAAAAATCAAAGTGTTACATTTTCCATATAATATTCAAAAGATCGTGCAATCTTAGCATGGTCAGGCGTCAGCTGCGTGTCGGCCATGATAGCCAGTTGATATTTATCGCCAAAGCGATGTAAGTTCAATGAGAGACCTGAAAGTATTCAATACTTAGAGCAAAGATTTTGTTAGACCAAATCGACAAACTCACATGTCTTGGATTGCGGAGGGCGAAACAGCAGAACGTTGTCCACCTGCTGATCCCAAGACGTTTGGAATTCGCTGCTTGTGCCGTAGATCTCTGTTATGGTAATCGGAAATGTCGAGGAAAAATAATTGATGAAGATCTTTGTCAAGACCTGCGGCATCAGCGCCGTTAGCAGACTATACTTCGTCTGACCCATTGAGGACAGGTAGAGCATGGTCTGCTGCTGCCTGATCTGCTCAATGATGTTGTGCACTCGATAGGCTTGCTTCCGGTCCGGCGCCTTGAGCGGAAGCTGCAGGAAGACGACGCCACCAATGTTGTCCGTTTTGTCGCCCATGTGTTCAGTAAAGTAGCCTTTGGCAACTGTGCGGCAGGTTGTGTTGATCATGCGCGGCGCATCGCCAAGTGACTCGAAGTAGTCATGCAGTGCGCCGGCCAGGCATGTGAGACTAAAATCGGATTCGCGCAGTTCGCTATTGTTGAACTGGTTACGCATGCGAAGCGCCTTGACATCGATGGATCGCGTAAAGGAGATGACCTTGCGGCCCGAGTAGGATTTTCTATGCAGCACGTTAAGCTCACGCGTCGGCTGCACGAACAGCACGTCGAAGATGTTCCTTGGCGCTTTGATGAGCTCGTAGCAGATCTTCCAGAACTCAAGTTGTGCATAGATAAGTAACGGTATGTAGGTATGCAGACGTGCGCAATAGGTGTTGCTGTGCGCTGTCTGACCCCAGAGTGCGATGTCACGCAGCGCGAGCAGTTCCATGTAGAGGTGATAGGGTAGCAGCAGAAAGTGATTGATCTGCAGACGCACTAGGAACATGACAACACTCTTGACAATATGCAGTGGCTGCCAAGAGTTCCTGATCGCAGTGCCAGCTACCTCCCAGCTGAGATTGCGTTGATTGGCCTCCTTGAGCAGCAGTGCGCGAAGAGTCTGCAAGCGGCTAGCTGGGCTGCGGTACGTGCTGCTGCGTCGTCGCAGCTTCTCGCGCAGTTGCATGGTGCGCCAGTAGTTCAGGCACACATTCACCACCACGATCAGCAGCAATGAGAGCAGCGTTGTGATATTTGTGGCCTGTTGTCGCGGCGTGGTACCGTCCGGCGTCTCAAGAGATTCAAATTCGTAAATAAACTTCTGCCAGCGAGAGACTAACTGCTTCCAGATATGCTGCAGCAGCTTCTGTATATGCTCCGGCTTGCGTACAAAGTGCGATAGCTGCTGTTGCAGTCGCAACTCGGGCTTTAACTCATCCCAGTCGAGTAGCGATTTACGTGTCGGATCGCGCAGCAGCAGCATTTCACTAACATGCAAATCTTCCTCCTCGGCAATAATGAGATGATGCACCTTGACGAGTATATAGTAATGTTCTGCCAAAGGCGGCTTTGGCGGCTGTTCGTTCTCGGCGTTCACGGGTATGACCACAACCTGCCATTGCGGCAAGTCGGAGGGTATATACTTTTGCGCCAGCTCGCTGACGAAATCTTCAATGTTCGCCTCGTTGATGGCCCGTCCTCGGTACCGGTGTGTACTGAGCAGGACATGATTGTTGATGTTGAAGCCGCTGTGTATGCAATCCTTGGTTAAGTGTTATTCTTATGTGTTAGGGTTTTATGCTTTGGCTCACCTGGTGTCGTTTACCCAGGCATAATGTCCCCAGCAGCTCACCAGTTGTTGCCGTAGTTTGGGAAATCGCAGCAGACCTGACTTGTCGCGCAGATCCGTCAGAAGTTCCTCGTAGTGTTGCTTGATGTTGTCGAAGTCGCAGGGACCAGACACCTTCAACAGAAAGTGAAAGATGCCCGCATTCTTCGGGGTATCGATTAAGGTGCGTATCTTCTTCGATTTGGAGATCGTGAGGTTCGGGTACTTTAGACTCAGCACATAATTCGCTAATTCATTGTTGAAGCTGGCACCTGCAATATGTTAGACAGGCGCATAAATTTATAAATAAACGTCTTCATAATTATCAGAGTAGCAGTGTCTGTCGTGAGGAGAGGAGAGGAGAGAGGCGCAGAGGAGAAACTAAAACTAGAAGTACGTGGATTAAAGTGCAGTTGGCCGGAACTGCGCACTCATGCTACTGTGGCTTTGGATGTGTCTGTGGCTGTGTCTGTCTCCGCTGTTGTCATTCTGTCTCTGTCTTCGTCTGCGCCGATTGTCAACTCTCGCCTGTCGTATCACTTGCCCAAAGTACGCAGAATTGTTGCCTTTTTTCTTCTGTTTTTCTTTTATAGTAATTTCATTGTTGTTATTGTTGTTTATTTTTATTTTCTTTTGTTTTTTTTTTTTTTTTGGTTGTCATTATCAGTTCAAGTGGCGAAGGTGTATTGATTTTCGGGCGATTATCAGCGTTCGTCATATGCGTGAGTAAGTTTGTGGTCAAAGTTCAGTATCGGTAATGTAGCATTGCCTGGCATTGGAGGAAGCCCAACGTTCGACAAACGTAAGTTTGTCATTACCCCAGCTGAGCCTGAAACCTGCCGACATTTCACTTGTTATCACTCTGCCATGGTGCGCACCATGTTCTATGTGCTAGCCGTGTGCGGGATTAGATCCAACCTGCTGACATCGCTACTAAGTGCCTGTGCACAAGTATGCACTTACAGATAAATGACATGAGAAGCACCGGAATCAATGCGATTGCGATTACCAAGCAGAGCAGCGTCTTCAGACACGATTTCAGTTCATTATAGATTCTGTAACGATACAGATGAAGAGATTATAACTGAATGAAGATGACGCTGCATATTCGGTTTACTTACTTTTCCATCCTTGCAGCCGCTTAAATTTTTTCACTATTTTACGCTCACAATTCTTATATATTATTTCACAAACCGTACTTTTTTCCTGCACCGAGCATGCACTAAACTAAGACCGACGACAACCGCTAAGTATCAAATGCGGCGCTCAACTGATTATTTGGTTGGCGCAAATCTTAGCGAAACTGCTCGATTGCACAGGGGACGACAGATGAGACGAGAGGTTGGTGCGATCATTTGTTATTATTTTGGTTTGTAGTGGCTGTCGGCATCGCTCCCGTTTGCGTTTGCATTTGCGTTTGCGTTCGCTCAGTTTTTCTTATCACCCTTAAATGTGGTCTTGATACGACAAAGAGCGGCATTGAGAGTATGTGCCATGTTGACTGCTCTTCGTGACTTTCGCTCTCGTGGCTTCTCTTCAACGGCATTAACTTTGATGGGGATATTGGGTATGATACGACGGCAAATGGCTAAGTATAGCATCGATGTTGCATTCAATTATGAATTCGAAGAGGCAAAGAGTAATATCCGATTAAGGTTTTACTGACTTATGTCTATTTCGCGCGTATATTTCAACCTACAAGCAACATACATAGATTTTTAATGGTTTATATTTATAAACTTAAGCTAATATTATCAATGCTTAGCTGAAAACAACCTCTCGAATTAAACAAACAAATATTCGTACTAGTGTTTAATACAATAACGACTAGGCCTCATTTTTGTGACTTTGTCAACGGTCAATTAAGATCATCCTAAGCATATGGATTAGTTGAGAATATGTGGCGAAATCGAATTTTCCCATTTTTTCTTATCTTGAGCTGCAGAAATAAAGATATAACAAATTTTATCTGATCGGGAAACTTCAATTAACTTATAGAAAATTATTGCACATTATTTAGTAGAGTTAGGATTGGAGTACTACTCACGAACATATAGCACAATAATAGGGAAGTGAAACTTATTCAGTTAATACAACTCACTCTAAAAGAGCCTATCTTACAATACATGGGAACATTAATTCTGCAAACAAAACAATCCAAAAGTTAGTACACAAACACAAGCATTTGTAGAAAACCCATTTCGCTGAAATCTCCCAGTTGAGAGGGCCAAGATGAATGAGTAATATAACGCGATGACATTAATCTTTTTAAACTTTCTTTTCAAATCCGAATAACGGTAGGTAATGCTGACAACTTACAGCACTGCAAAAAAAAGCTCTGCCGCTTATCAGTGGTGAATTTAAAAATACAAAAACAAAAGCGATATACAAGAGGAGTGTGCAGTAACACCAAGAATGAGGATTTGGAGAGCGTTACTCGCGCATTACGTATACGTAGGTAACAGCATTACAAACAAGTGCAGAGAGAGCGAAGGCGAGTATGTGAAGTTATCGTAGCATAATTTTGAGCGCGAGTGCAATTCTGCGTTCTACTCGCGCCTTTCAGTCGTTTTGTGACTTTCGTTGCTGTCTGTCGTATCGCGAGCTGCGGTGCTGTTGTAGCATTAACGTCGCGTGTGCTGTGTTTGCTCTTTAGAGTGTGTGCGTTGTGCTGTGCTGTGTGCTGTGCCTGTGTCTGACTGTCTGCCTGATTGTCGTCTGCTTGCTGCTGTGTTTTTCGTTTCTGTTTGTATGTGTGCCGCAGTGTGTGCGTGTGAAAAAAAAAAAAAACATTTCTTTTTTTGTGTTGTTGAAAAAGCCATTGCCAAGCTGAATAATGATTTTTATGTGTTGAGAAATTAATAAAAAGCAAATATAAGTGCATAAATATAAAAGTTGCAACTGCATTAAAAGTCATGAGTAAGCGGCTTTACACGCGTTTACCGAACAAAAAGTTAATTGATACGAAATAAAGAAAATATAAAAAATTTACATCACAAAACAAAAAAACAAAATAAATAAGAATAAAAGCGAAATGTGCTGCAATTGAAAAGTAAAAGTCCTTGTGCTCATTCCGTGTTCACACATACGTGAGTGCGTTAGTGCGTGCGTGAGTGCGTGTGTTTACTAGTAGGAGCAAGCGTATATCCCAATTGGTGTATCCAAAGCAAAGCAAATCAAAGCAATTTCATGTGCCCAAACACAAACTGACTGGTTACCGTTCAGTAAAAGCCTTGTGTGCCTCACGGTATGCCACAAAAAGTTCTACAAAATAACAAATTAATCCGCAGGCGCCGCCAGCATAAATCTGACATTGACACATGCCATGAATGAAACGGCAAAATATACGACAACGACACGCCTCCACTCGCGCGCCGCCCACACTTACACGCGGCCGTGCGCTTGCCTTTATATTTTGAAATTCAGTTAAAAGCATATAAAAAGGCAATTCAGTTTGCACAGGCAAAACAAAAGGAAATAAAACAACTAAAACGCAAAAGAAAAAAAAAATTAACAAAAGAGAAGCAGAGAAAAGCAAAAGAAAGTTGTAAGAATAAGCAAAGCAAATTCAACTTGCCTGTGTCGAAGTCAAAGGCAGAAAACGTGCTGAGCATTGCAAGCGCCGGAGGCTAAAAAGGTGGGTCAAGTGTAAATTTATTTTACTAGTTTCCTAAGCGTTGGCATACCCAATATACGCCGCACACACACACACGTACACACACAAACACTTACGCCCACACACACACACACACATACACATAAACCTGCGCGTATATTGCTGCAAAGCTTAGCGCAGGGCAACGCAGCAGGCTGGCAGACTAGCAGGCAGGATACGTGGGTGTTTAAGTATATAAAAATAAATTTCAACACGCCAAAAATAGCGCATGATGATGATGATGACGTTGCCGTTGCCGTTGCTGTTACTGTTACTGGTGATGATGACGACGACGGTAGGCAGCCAGTAGCCAGTAGCAGTCATTGTAGTTGCTGCCATTATAGTCGCACTCACATTCGCATCCAAAGTGTGTTTTTTTTTTCGCGCATAAATCATTACTTGCTGACAGCGGCGCACACTTTAGGCATGACACACACGGCCCGCGCTCCTACATGGCAAATGTCAATACAACGTTACCCGAGTGCATTCAGGCCACAAAGGAACCAGCGACGGGTGAACGCTCGAGAGAGAGGTGTGGTGTGGTAAGGTGTGGTGTGCTGTGGTGTATAGTGCGGCAGTTGCAAGCTCATAGCATAGAAAATAGTTTGTGCAGCTGCTGAGAGACGCCAACATGATTGCAAACAGACAAAACGACAGGAAAGCATGCGAAGAACACACGTGCATGTACATACATACTTACTGTACGTTTGTAAGTCTGTTTGCCTGTGTGTATGTTTACACATATATACAGGAAGTGACAGTCAGCAAAACATCGGTAGCAAAATCCCGTCTGCAGTTTTTTGACTTCCTTGAAATGCGCTCAGCGTAGACGCTAAAGACAGCTCGACGACGTACGTACGAATCCGCATTGCCAGCGAACACAACACGAAGTGTCTGAAACTCACCACAGCATGTGCGAAGTCGTATGTTGAAAAGCACGACCCTGCTGCGTGTATCAATAATAAAAAAAGAGAGCGAGAGAGAGAGCGCGAGAGAGTGACTGTCAGAGAGCATTTGCTTTCGTTTTATGCAATAAGCATAATATGCGCTCATGTAACAGACTTTCTCTTCCGCTCTTCATCGCGCTCACTCTCACACGCTAAGCCTTGCTACAATGAACACATGCTCAAGCTGTTGTTGGTTGGCTCATTTGTTTATTTTTAGTTGCTGTCATATCCTTTGGCATATGTATGTATGTGCTCTGATATATTATGTGGTGTGGTATGATGTTTCTTAATGCTGTTGCCCCCCCCCTACACTCTTAAATGACCAAAAACCACAGTTTGTGCACGGCCGAAAATTATGAAAACCATTAAGGCAAATATTTGTTTGGCCTAAGCAGCAAGTGATAAGTGGCAGGCAGCGACAGTTAATATACGTATACAGTTGCTAAAATGGGCTTTACACTAAACATAAATCAAAGGCGACAGCTATGCGGCGTTGAGCTAAACGTTTTTTGATTTTTTACTTTTGGTTATGTTGGGCACTTGCAAACACACTTGGTCAGGCATTGACGCTTAGCGTGAAGTATGAAATGAAGCTGTAGGTGCGTGACTGCTCGTGAGACCAAGTCTTTTGGCAGACAGTCGACTAATGAGTGAGTAAGCGACTTAGTGAATAAGTGAGTGAGTGAGTAGTAAGTGAAGTGTGCCATAAGCAAACAGTACAGAAATTAGAAAACAAACTAGTCCAAGGTCATGTGCTATGAGTAGTCTAAAATGTTTACTGTTTGTTGTTTTGTTGATTTTGTGCATTTCGTTTTTGTTGTCGTTTTCTCTTGATTTTTGTTGTTGTCGATGGGTTTTTTTTTTCTCATCATCGCTGGGGTAAACGAGGTTGTTGCACCGCTCACCATTGGGGGTCTGCATCTGCTGTACGTGGCTTCTCATGCCAATAAAAGTGTAACGCGCGGTCACTGCTCGACTTTTTCGATACAATGCTACGCTTCGCTGCTTCAGCTTTTCTACGGTGCCTTACGCCATACACCACGACATTTATACATAAGTATACAAAAACTTACCCACAATGATGTTAGCAGACTTGTGTTATAAAACTGCAGCTAAAATATATTTAATCTCGAGAAAGATGTATCTATATATAATTTAAAAAAATAATTATAACTTCCTGAGCCCTTCAACAATTAATTTTCAAATACACATTACAAAATGCATTAGAGTCTGAAGTGTGCGATGGTTATAATATAGACGCAGAGATGCCTCAATGATGCACTTAGAATTGCTGCCAGTTTATTTTTATTTGCTAGGCTGCAGCTGAGCAATATTATAAACTAATAGGTCGCAAAAACTTACTGTCAAATTTTGCTCATGGCAAGCTAAAATTCCAGACATTGCATAAATAATAAGATAATACAAAATGTGATGCAGTTTTAGGAACTTGGTTGAAGTCTGGCCGGGCAGCGCACTTCTCATTTGCCATGCATGAAACTGCAACAATAACAGTAAGCTGGCTAAAAAAGATTTAATTAACCACATTTGAAAACACGAATGGCATATGTGCCATGCATTAAATTTACGACCGAATCTTGTTGGTTTAGCATGTGTGCCCTAAGCCATTTATGTGGACATCGCACCAAACTCGAGGGAGCCATAGGCGTTCATTTTATAAACAAAACATGTCTCTTGCACGCTAGCGACACACATACCATTAGCAATAATGATGCTTACGTAATCTCGCCAGCATATGTACAATCCAGGCAGCAAGGGGCATATGGCATGGCATGACTGCAGCCCAAAAGTATGCTTTAGTAAATTTGCAAAACTTTGCCAATTTTCTAACATTGCGTTTACGCCGTGTGTCACATTTATTTGCGGTAAATTTCAGCTTTTACAGCCACAAAAAAAAAACAAAAAATAAAAAAGAAAACAAAAAACAAAAACATAAATCCGTTGTCACTTGCACACAACTACGCATTAGCTGTCTTAATTACCCAGCAACAGCCTAAAGCAATGTTGGCAACGTGTTGGCGTCGTGCACGTTGTGTAATTATGAGTTGTTGGCTAAAAAAGGAGAGCGGAAAAATACAGTTGCCACACTTTTGCCAGAATTACTGCCTTTAATTACAGTTGTGTGCAAATATTTAAATGTTTTGTGGCAAAATGACTGTAATTGTTGTCGGTGTTGGTGTTGGCCTTCTTGCACTGCACTGCACTGAAGTTGAACCTCAGTGAACCTTAGTTGAAGTAGGAATATCATTGCACCAAAACAAAAAAAAAAAAAATTATATAACAGCAAATAAACGATAATGCCAATTCAGCAGCTGAATCTCAAGCGAATACAAATTTTAACTAAATAAACGAAGTAAGCGAAGCGTCAGCATAATTGTGTTGTCCACACTATGCATTCTTAGAGCAACGTTCGCGATTGTCGTATGTGTCCTAATGAAACATGCATTATAATCGATAATTCCGCAGAAATGCCAGCAGTGCAGCAGCAATGGCAACGGCAATGGTAAAGGCAAAGACTACAAAGCAGCTGTCGCTACAGAAGCAATGAACCGCATGTCGTCGATCGACATGAATCGACCGGATGAGCAGCAATAACAACATAAATTCGGATAACAACAACAAACAAACAACAACAGCAACAACTAACAATGGCCACAAACCAGGACAAAAAGTCAGCGACACGGTCAATAAAGTGACGGCATGCCGCGAGCAGTCGATTATGTTACCCACAAAGTAGCAGAAAGCGTAAACATAAAAAGGAAATGGGAAAACAGCAAAGTAAAGCCAAAAATAAAATGCCAATATTTTACCGAACTTTTCGCTACTTTTTCACAATAATATTTTATTATACTTTGAGCTGTAGCTGAGAGAGTTTTAATTATTTTTATATAATGATTTATTGGCTATTTTGTATTCATTGATATAACATGGAGTATGCGTAATATTTAATTAGCATATATCAAGAGGCATTCACAATCATATAGAAAAGTTTTTCATGCTATTTATGGAGTGTTGAACTTTGGCAAAATTTTTCTCTCAATTGTTCACTCACACTTGCTTGCCTTATGAATGCCTAAATTCGTATACTCATAAGTCTCATGTTGAACCCTTTTCCTGTCCCTGTGCCTCAGCAAATAACTGAGAAATTGCTGACCGCCATTTATGTAACGCGTTGCCATCGGCAGGTTTGAATATGGGCTCTACTCATTTAGCAGGCAACTGAACTGAAGCTGCAATCCTTAACAGAAGCCTTAGAAACAAGAAAAAGCTTTTAAAACTTTGCAGAAACCTAACAATTGCGGCGAGGGCATGAGTTTACGCATATGTGACGAAAGGCAGGAGCACTCACTTTGGTTGAGGTTTGTGCAATCAAGACAGTGAAGGCTTCATAGCTGCTCGCACAGTTTCCCAACGAAAGCGATTAGCGCCGGCGTTGTAGCTGGGGCCAGACTAGAAAGACCCAAGCGTATTAGTGCGAAGTCGCTTAAACGCTGTTAAAACACATCCTCTTTATCTTTATGTGCAAATCTGCAAATCGGCAAGTCGGCAGCTACTCGGGCATTATGCTGAGGCAGCAGTTTGCCACAGCCTCCTTGCGCACTCAAGCACATTATGAACAGCCACTTCAATGCCCAAGTGCCTAAGTAGCTACTCCAAAAATGAAATTGCGAAAATCTTTTCTTTTTATTTTTACATCATCCCATTTTGTCTTTTTTTTTTTTTTGGTTTCCTTCTTATTGAGTCTAAGTGCGCTGTGCGGCAACGTGCGCTATCTGCATAGAGCATAAGTTACCCCGTTCGACTTTCCGCTTAATGCTTCCGTGTGCTTAAGTGTCGAGTAATAAACCGTTAACGAAACAATGGCCTATTGCCTTCCGCTTGCCAGCGCGCTGCCAAGCTGCACTGCACTGCACTGCACCGCCTTGCTCTATCGCTTAGTGTAGACAACGCTACGCGGCATACTCAATTTGGAATCAATTATGCTCATCTGCATATAAACTGACTTGGCTTCCTGCCTGCCTGCCTGTCCGCCGACCTGCCTGCACGCCTGCCGTCAGCCACTGGCACACACGAGCGGCAACGTTGAGCAAATGAAGCGTGTGCATCATAAAACAAAAGTCGCAGTCGGCCGCAGTCGACCATGTATGGCATGCACTCGTATCCATGCGAGTACGCGGCACATGAGTGTACACGCATAGCACATGTGTGTATGTGTGTACTGTGTGCAGTTGCCTCCTCAGGCTAAGCTTGTGGAATATGCAAATTTATTGTCATTTCATCTATAATGCTGCCAGACAGCCAACCAGCCCTGCCCCGTCCGGCAGAGCGCTGCGCTGCCCTGTGTCGTCTTATGTGTTCGCTGAATTTCTTATTTATGAACATGCCTTCCGTCTGCTGTCTTCCGTATGTCGTGCTTTGTGCTTTGTTGTCGCTGGACGGACAACTTGCCAGAGACAATGTAGAAATAGCCTTTGTTTGTGTTTAGGACATATAAGATAAACAAATATGCATGAGTTCTGCCTTTGCTTCTGTTTCTGCTGCTGGGCCTGGTGTTGGGTTGAGGCTTGGTGCTGGGGCTGTAGCTGGAGCTGGGGCTGTTCTATTATTATTACGAGCTTGCGCTGCGAATTTTGTCGCATTCAATGAGCCAAAGTTGTGGTAAACAACTTTTAATAGAATTTTTAATGATGCACCCCCGAGTCAGGCAGCCAGTCAGTGTTCAACTGGTCTTGCGGTTGGTTGGCGGCATCACAGCGCAACGTCATTGACGCCATTGTCGACTTTGCTATTGTAGCACAGCGGCAAGTATTCGTAGTAACGTTTGTATACATTTTTTTATTGTTCTGTTAGACAAAGTTTGAAAATAGTTCGAACCTTATTTGTTGTACATTGTTGTCACAAAAGATTCCCTTTTTTTTTATTGTGAAATTTGTTTTTATGTATTGTGAGCTGAAAGTCGTGAAATTTCGCAGTTTTAATGAATTTCACATTGTTGTGTTGTTGTGGAAGCAAAGTGTCACAACAAGTCAGGCATCAAAGTTCAGTCGCTGGTAATAAAATCAGACTTTACTCCTTATGTGCTTTAAATAAAAAATACGACTTTAAGGTTTTTAACAAAAAAAGAAAAAATATATGTTATTGCACCAAATATTTATTGAGAATACAATTCTTTAGTAATGTTATATGGTATCTAGATACTCCAATCGTAAGAGCTGTGATAAAAAGGTTTCTTCGCACTGGAATACCATTTATTGAGCAGTGTAAAGTTATAGGGAAAATTCATATCTTCTATTATGTAAAAAAACTTTAAATAAGGGCTGCCAAGAAGGTCAAGGGTATTTTTTATATTCTTAATTTTTTAAATTAAAAAGAAGTTTTAGACCTTAAAATACCTTGTGGCCTTTTTTTAACCCTGCTGTTTTAGCATTTTTTGCACAGATAAATGGTTTAGTTATTGCATGAAATAACTGCAAAGAATCGTTTAGATGTGATTATAGTAAAGATGCACTGCATATATGTATATACTGCATAGTATTTCATACTAGAGGAGTCAGCTTCCTCGTAAGCTTAGACCAGATATATATAGAGCATCCGGCCGAGTTGTCAATTGCATCATGCCTGTGGACTTTTAATACAATTTTTATTGATCTACGAAATAAAGTTACTGTGAATATCAGTTATTACTATCTCAAGAGTCATTTTTATCTGAAAAATACTTTCGGTTTTTATTTTTGTATAGATATGTATGTGATAGTATATGTATGTATGATATAGATATATGTAGGTAAACTTGAATATTTGGAAATCAAATCAACATTTGAATGCGCAAGGCAGAATTTTATTCGCATAATTGGTTATTACATATGCGGACTTCTCTGTTGCTTTTATTCATTCTAAATGTGTGGCATCCCATCAAAGAAAAATCACTAATCACTTATATTTTGAAATAACTCAGTACTGTCAACAGCAAATCGCTAAAACTTGAATCGAATGGCCTTGATTTGTACGCACGTATGCAAGCCTCAGTATAATACATATAGGCTTACTGCAGGTACATTTTTACTTCTGTTACAGAGTTTTAATACGCTTTGACATGCTCGAGCTTCCGGCTTCCGTTGCATATCCTGCCAGTAATTCACTTAGGCACCGCACATGCATAAAGTATGTGTGTGCACCAGAATGCGGCATTTAATTGCGTCCACCAGCGGAAATGAAGTGAATTTCATTTTATTTTTACGCTGTACATGCGAAGCCTCTCTGCCGCGAACGAATTGGCCAAAAACCCAACGTATGAAGGGCCTAGTGAATGGCATTGGGGCTTGTTGGTCGACCGTTTAGTTGGTCGCTGGCTTCAATGAATGTTTACTTATGCGTTCCCAATACGTCAAACAACAAAGCAATTAGCACATTTCACATTGTGGTCGCGCTTCAGCTGCCAGCAAAATAAACACACACAACCGAAAAAAAAAGGAGAAAAATAAAATTACATGCAAAACAATAACGAAAAGAATGGCAACAACGAACATAAACAAGTTGCACACATCAACTGCCAAATGCCACTTGAGCAAGTAACGGAAAAGCAACTCCATAGAGATGAAACTCATTGATTCTTGCCTTTGAGTGATGCCATGTGATGCCGTGTGATGTGAGGGGGCGCAAGGTGACGTGAGCTGGGGCAAAGTAAGGTTGTTAATGCTGTTGCCATAGCTGAGATGCAGTTCACAGTGGTCATTTTCCTTGAGTTGTCATAATCAGCATAGCATAAAGACAAGCGGACGTACAGACAGGCAGAAAGACAGACAGACAGATAGACAAAGAGACAGGCAGTCCTGTAGCTAGAAAGACAGGCAGGCAGTTGGGCTGGCAGCTGGCATGCAGTTAGACAGTTAGACTGACATATAATCAGACAAGTGAGAAAGGAAGCACAAGGACATGCATGCATCGAAAACTCGGCAATGAAAGGCAAAATCGTAGCTGCACATCAACGTCTCGTGTTGTGTCGTCGCATCGTGCTGCCAGTTGGGCCACAAGTGAAGGAATTCGGCTTTGTTTATCTTCTTTCTCTTTTTTGATTTTTCATTGAGGACTCTTTTGCTGTGCCTGCAGTTGGTTCTGTTGGCAAAAATATTTCGGTTTGTGTATATGCAGCATTCTGGCGTGCTTATTTACGAGTGTGAGTGTGTGTGTGTATGTGCATATATGCAATGGCCCAGCTATGCAAGTGTATATACTTATATGTATGTACGGTAGTTGTCGTTTTTTCTTATTTTCTTATATGTACATACATTTTAACTGTTTGAAGTTGTCCTTGCTCTAGTTTGCAGCATGTTTTCGCCCTGAATTTAGGACGAGAGTGCAGCTGCAGTTTTAGCACCTTTGGGTAGACATTCCAAGTGCACAAAGTAGCTCATTTAATTTCATCTTTGCAAGTATCCTTTTTATTTCATATTAGCTCTTGAGTTTTTGTGTTTTCACTTGTTAATAATGTGATTACATCGATTATTTTTTGCTTAAACTTACTAACTAAATGCCCTGCAGCTGTAAGTGAGCGCCGACTTTTGTAAGAGATTTGTAATTTGGACAGTTTGTGTATTTTAATCAAAAATCGAATTTCCAGTTCTTATATCGATAAAAGTAATGCAAACACTGCTGACAATATACAGATTACGTTATTGTATTGAATCAACAGTCGATGTTTGGAATAACTTGCTCTTCAGGCCCATGTTGTACTTTAGCTTTAGCTCAAATGAAGAAATCAAAGATCAATTTTCAAATTTTTCAAACTTATGATAGTTTTTATTTATTATTTACTCATTTACATATCTACTATATTTTTGCGTCTTGTTCGTGATCCATCTAATGACGGAAAGGGAATCACATAAAAATATTCAATGAATATGATTTTCGCTAAGGATTTGCTGTGTATATACAGTTTGCATTAATTCTACAGTCGCAAGTGTTATTATTTTAAGCTTCTTATTTTTATTGTTATCTAACGTTTTATTTCCATTTTAAAGTTCCAGCTTATTTAACTAGGTTAAGCTTGCTAAAAACATTTAAATTAGTAAATAGTACAATACTTGTGTGACATACTGTAAATATATAATTCTATTCAAGAATAGTAATATAATTGTTGATTTAAACAGCTTCATTTTATATTGTTGTAATAGCTTTGTTTCAGCTTTGCATTAGAATTTAGACTTATCTATACTTTGATATTCTCTGTACCGTTAGTCGAAAATTAATAACCTACATAGGAGGCACATTTATTTATGCAGTGATTTTGCAACATAAAGTAAAATAACTGAAAGGTTTTGTTTCACATAAAAAGTACTCAAAATGCTGTTCAATGGTTAATAAAAGCATATTAGATGTTAAAGCCTGAATGAGATACTACTTGGCATAGCATATGCTACAATTAAAAAATGAGAAAAACTTAGTCAGCAACTTTAGATGAAAAAAAACCACAAAAAAGTTGGACGTTTTCCCGACACATGAATGGCATTTGCATGTCGGGTGTTTCGTTTGTTTGTTTGTCATAGTTTTCGTTTTATGTTTGCTTTTCCCATTTTTTTTTTTGTTTTTTGACGTATGTTATGTATGGATCATGCAAATCATATCGCATTACAATGCGCATATGCCCCAAGGAGTGGGTGTCACGCTAATGGTTGACATTTGCCAGGCATATAACTCAAAAAGACACACTGAATACATACCTACATACATACATACATACATACATATGTACATATGAGCTTACATAAGTAGCTACTTACTAAGTATACATACATACTCGTACTTTTATGAGTATGTATATAGCTTCATAGTTAGAATTCATATGGTGTGTGCCTGTAACGGCACTGAGACCGGATTATTAAATAAACGAAAAATGAAATGGCATTATTACATTTTGCAGTTTTAATTCGAGCGCAGACGTGTGACGTGTGACGAGCGACGAGCGACGAGTGAGAGACGTTTTGCATTTCACGCTGTAGATTAGCAGAGTCGCCAAGTTATTCGGATTGGGGAAGTTGGAACTTGGGCGTCGTCGTCGTGTTCATTCATTTTGCGTAAACAACGATAATTCTGCACACGATACGGTGATGTGGGACAATTCCCGTAGCGGGAAATGCAACAGCCCCAACGTCATATACCGTCTGTATCTGATTTATATGGAACGGACGAGATAGAACTACTACTGGACGAAATTCGCGAACTGGAGTTGGAGCCGGTCTGCTGTCAGCTGGACGATGAACAGGACTTCGAAATAGCTGGCAGCAGAGCCGGTGAACTGTCATTGTCGCTTGAATCGCCGCTGGGCACGTGCACGTCCTGGGACTCGCACGCCAACTACAAACAGCGCAGCGGACAAACGCCACTGCCATGGGGCGTCGCCCTACACTGTGATCCGCAACACTTGAAAACGCCTACAGGGATTGTGCGCATACTTTTGGTGGTAAGCAACATGGCCATTGCCACCTTACTCAGCCCTACACAGTAGTGAATTATCAGATAGTTATGTATATACAATATATATCGTTTATTATATATATATATATATATATTATGCCGTTATTTATTTATTTATTTTTTTTTGTTGTGTAGTTATCCTCTGCTGCTTGCTTGGCCTGCGAATGTTCCGCTGGCACGCTACAAGTTGGCCTATTTCTACTGCCACTCATCGGACGCCTGAGGCTGATGGTCTTCTGTGCGCTCTTCTCAATACTCATAACGTGTCTCATGTTGTTTCTTGATATATCACATATAGCACTCATGTTTCCATTTAATTGGACTAAAGTTGTAAGTACAAGCGACATTTGGCCGCCCAACAGGACATTTGGCATTAATGTCAGTTAATTTCGTGCTTGTGTGTGCCATTACAGAATACGTGGATGTACCTGAGTGTTGGTTTAGTTTTTATTTTGAGCTCGACGCTGGTGCTGCACATGGTGCTGTACTCGGCGGAGTTCGCCTGGGTGCCGAAATACACCAAGGATACGCTGCTCGTGTCGGCGGTGAGCACACGCCCCAATCATCTGGTGCATTCTATTAATATCTATTTAATTGACATTTGCAGATCATTGGCTACTTTTGCGCCCTGGAGGCATTTATACTGTCGGGCAAGGCGTATTGGCCCTGGACGCAATACCGCCAAGTGCCCGACGATGCGAGTGAGCTATTCATCGAGGATCGGGAAATGACACCGATGAGCCCAATTAACAGCACTGACCTAGCGCCTAATAATCACCAACCACTAACACAGCCGAGCAATCATCACAATAATCGCCTCAACAGCACGGCCCTGAGCGAAGCGAATAATCATTTAACTAATCAGCAGTACATGCCAGCAACGTCGTCCTATAATCAAAAGCCTTATATACCTGGTAGGCGAAAGTACAACAAAATGCTTTAATAATCCACAATAGAGCAATCATCATCAATTATTTCTAGCATTGCTTGCAATCAAAACAAACGTTTATTTATTTTTAATTTACTTATGTATGTGCACTTGATTCGATTTTATGTTTATTTAATATGTGTTTAAGAAAAATTAATAAATATGGTTTGTTCAAGATTTTTAGTTCATCATATACCATATTTGTTATTTTATTGTTTCTCTATCAATTAAGGATTTTAAATATTCTACCTACGTTCTTAAATGATAGAGAATACACGCATGCTAAAAATTAAATCATTTTCTAATTAATGTTTCGCCGTTTTCTGTGCATATGCAGCCAAACGACCCAATGAAATAAATAATCAGAGACCAACGCTGGGTCACACTCAAACGACGCGAAAACCGAATCAGCGTTATCGCGAAGGCTATCATTATCAACCAGTTGCGTCAACGTCCCGCCAGAGTCCCACATTCGTCCTAGGCGATGACACTGGGGCTGGTCCATCCACATCCCGATCCAATGATAATTCTAGTGCGTGATAGTTTTTATTCCTTAAATGAAAATTGTTTAACTGATAAATGATGTAACAAACACTTTATATGTCCAATAAATGGTTAATACATATATACGTATATGTATATACAGACATATATATGTATATATACAAACATATATATATGTATATATATAGAAAAACTAATTTGCATTAAAGTCGTCAAATTGACGTTCAAGATTTGATAATAAACCAGAAAAAACAAATTGAAAAAATTTAAACGCAAAGCAACCAAAACAAATGCATTTGGTAAATGTAACAAATTGTTAAATAGTTAAAAAAAATAAACAAACAAAAACAATAATAAACTTAATAAATGTAATTTGTGTAAAACAAAACATACAAAAAAATAACAGCAATTCATGAATTTAAAAGGCAACAGAGAAAATTTAACGCTAACAGCATCACAACAATAACAATAAAAACGAAAATGCAACAAACAACAAAAAACAAAATTAATTATTGGCAAGTCGCTGCAGCCGTTGCTTGAGGCAGCGTCAAACAAAAAGAGCAAGAAGAGAGCAGTAATCATTTTAATATATGAAATTTGTATTTTGTGCTTAGGTCGCAAATAATTTGTAAAGAATTTGAAAACATTAAAACATTGTACGAACAAAATTTAAAAAAAAAAACCTAACAAAAGAAAATAAAAAACTAGTAATTGCAGCCGTTTTAGTTATAAAGTTGATATTAGTCAATAAATAACTGCGAATGAATAACGAACGAACTAAGATTAATAAATTAAATAAATGAAATGTTAAAAAATAAATTGTAATGCAAAAAGCAAAGAAAAAATTAATTAGTCTGCGAAACGCAAACGCAAACCCCAAAATTTGTGACGATTAAACAGAGAAAATATAAAATGACAAAAGTAAATCGAATAACATTGCTGCGGGCATGTGAGGAGGAAAGAGAATCATCTTGTTATAAACGTAGTTTTGCTTATTTTTTAATAAAACAGTAATAAAAAAGGTTTTTCTTTCTCAAGAGCGCAACCCAACCCAATGCAACAGCTGCCGCCGGCATTTGAATAGAAACAGCGTCTCAAGATACTCAACGGGAATCATTCAAATGACAACGGAGAGCGCATTGGCATGGTCACTCTAACAACATGACAGCAGAACATTTTTCTTTAAATATTATTATTGAGCCGTTTATGCTCGTTCGTTTATGTTACTTTGTGGCACGGCTTTACTTTAAACCAAGCTCCTTGGCAATCGTGTGCGAACAGAGTGGCATCATTTGATTGCGCACCCGCTCGAAGTTCTTCACTGCCATAGGTTTAGCCTCGGGCCACTGCCCCAAGTCATAATAGATGGGACGGCATAATTTCATGCGAAAGTTGGAATTGGCGAATTCAATGATCTCGCTTATACGTTGCAACAATTTAGCACGTATGACCAGCCGCATGAGACGGAAACGAACCTCAGCGTTCTTAGTGTTCTTTAAATTGTACGTGGACTCCAGTAATGCGATTTTTTCTGCATTCAGCTCCTTGATATCCTCTGCTTCAATTAGCTTGCCAAGAAAATCTATTAATTGATGTGTGGAAATGGGCTGCTTGATGGCATCATTCGATTTCAGTTGCTCTATGGTCTGTGTGCTCCACTGCTGAGACAAGTTCTTCGAAACGTTAGCAAGAGACTCATCGAATCTGCGAAAATTGGAAACAAGTTTACTTTGGCACAAAAACACAAATTTCATCTTATGTACTTCGGTATGATTGGGGGCATGCCCTCGCTATAAAGCCATAAATCCCAATCGACTTGGCTGAGTTGGTCCTTTGTATCGGCGCCACTGAAGTATTCACAGAGTGTATTTTTAAAATCATCGGTAGTGATCGACTGATACGCGTGCTTTTTGATGTACTCGCGCAAAAACGGTTCGAAAACAGCCGGGCCACCAAATAAGTCCTCCAGATAACGCAAAAATGTTGAACCTTTAACGTAAGGCACGGTAGAGAAGGAATCATCAGGTCCAAAGTTAGTTAGGTCAACGACCAGTTTGGTCAGTTCCGGAGTTTTAGCTAGTTGCGTACGGATCTTTTGATAGAATTTTGTAAATAACGTCTTCTTTTGTAATCATGTGGAGCACACTTACACAGTCCTGGAGTTCGGTCAGATTGCGGAGCATGTGAAAATCACGTTGGTTCTCACCCTGCATGCGGCCCACTATTTTCGCCTCAATAAAAACTGTGAATCCCTCATTTAGCCAGAAGTGCTCGAAGTTCTTGTTCGTCACCAAATTTCCAGTCCAGCTGTGCGTAATCTCATGTGCCACCACATCAGCTAGCGATTTATCGCCGGCAATCACGGTGGGAGTGACAAAGGTCAGACACGGATTCTCCATGCCACCGTATGGGAATGAAGGAGGCATAACCAACAAATCGTATTGTTTCCAGACATAAGGACCGCAAAGATCGGATGCTATTTTCAAAATATCAGCTGTCTGCGAAAACTCATCTGCGCAGGCATCGACAATGGCTGCTTCGGCCCACACATTCGAATTAGGACCCAGCGGACGCGAGACCAATCTGCCAATGGCTATGGCTAATAACGAGGATGGTATAGGCACTTCCTGCTTGAAGTGAGTCACACCAGACTCTTGCTTTACAATTATGGCGCTCATTAATGTCGTGAGCTCCTTGGGATGCTCGACACGTGCATCATAGGTAAACTTCACCGCGGGTGTATCCTGGCATGGTAGAACCGAACGCGCATGGATTGCCTGGCACTGTGAGAACAAAAACGGATGCTGTTTACCCAACGTCTGCTCCGCCGTAAGCCACAGCAGACCACTGGCGTTGCTTGAAGTCTCGTAATCAATTCGCACCAGCAAACTGAAAACACAACAAATTGCATTATCAAACGTCGTAAAAGTTATCGTGGAGTGAAGTGATTTATGTGCTTACTCGCCCTTAGCCGTGTCGGTTGGCAACTCAAGTGTTAACTTCTGCCCAATATCGTCCACCGCGTCGCTGATGAAATAGGTAATGGGTATAATACTACCTCCGAAGCCAACTATCACTACATCGATTATTTTTAGATCGCGTACATCGAGCAGCTGCCGATAAGCAAAAAAAATTTCTAAGTTTACTACTTTATTAAGTTTTTGTTACTTACGATCTGCTTTAGCCCTGGTTGAAGTACATTAAAGAGATGTTCCACTCTGCCACGCAACTGTTCAGTCTTAAAATCCACGGTCCATTGCAGCGAAGAATGTTTCGTTGTAATCAATTCCGGTTGCGAGTAAGAACTCGGATCAACAATACCTAGACGGCCCATGTTGCTTTGCTGTTGGATACTATAAATCGGACTATTAAAAGTAACGTGTTGCGTGCACAGCGGGAATTAGTAGACTGAAGATTTGTAAAACGACGTTAATTCGTTAATATTTAATGCATATAGTTTGCACAATAAGTTTATCGCCGGCAGTCGTAAATTGTGAAATATAACTAAAAAGATATGCGGAAAGCATGGTGTAAAAAATTCTTGTACCATGATTGGAAGGCGTGAAGAAACGATTCAGTGTTGCAGTGCAGGTTAAAAAAAAGTAGTGCTAAATAGACGAAGACCAAACAGCCCGATTGCGGTGGGTTGATAAGGTTTTATACCCTGTACCAAAAATAGTAAAGAGTATATTAAAGTTGTGCAAATGTATGTAACAGGTAGAAGGAGGCGTGGCAGACCCCACAAAGTATATATATTCTTGATCAGCATCGAAAGGCGAGTCGATCTAGCCATGTACGTCTGTCTGTCTGTCTGTCCATATGAACGCACGGATCTCGGGAACTATTAGACCTACAATCACCAAATTTGGCACGAAGACTCTTCTAATCCATAGGCATATTGACTTTATTTTTTTTTTATTTCGATTTTCAACCTATAACATATAGCTGCCATAGGAACGATCGGGTGAAAACAAAAACCGCTTTGTTTTTCAAGATATCGTTACCAAATTTTGGATTCGATAATTCTAAGTGATATCCAATCATATTCCTGAATATGATAAATATCGGTTTACTCTAACATATAACTGCCATAGGAAAGATCAGCCCAAAAAGGGTTTTTGCTAAAAAAAAAAATTTTTTCTTGAGACATCCTTAATATTGAAGCAACAAAAAAAAATATTCAGTTTTACATTGGGTACAGGGTTTTCTATAGTCGGTTACGCCCGACTGTAGCCCTGCCTTTCTAGTTTAAAACTCAGACAGTGGGAAAAATTTAACTTATTAGTGTAAAAAAGAAACAGGTAATCTGAGTACATTCTACTAATTCAATTTGATAATTGGTTGCAACGCAGATGCTGAGCTAAAATCTTTTCCAAATTTTTTAATTTGCAGCCTTACTATTAAACGATAGTTTTCCTGTACAATTAAATAATAAATGTAGTTACCTATTTCATGAATTTTGTTTCTATTCATTTCTATAGAAGCTTTTTCAGTGATAACAGCATACATCTCACTTAAAATATCAGTGACATAGTTGAGGTTTTGTCAGTATTTGATAATTTTTAGAATTTACTTATTGAAGCTTCTGCATTCTTAATTATTTTTGATATCAGTTTTTATCGCGTCTTTTTAGGATTATGAGAACCTGCAGCATTCATTAAAAATATATTTTTTTGATCTTCGTATTCTTTTTAGTTTAATACAATATGTATACAAAAATTTTTGTTAGATAAAAAATATAAAAGAATAAAAGCCGGATTTACTTTAAACCAAGATCCTTGGCAATGGTATGCGAACAAACTGCCATCATTTGTTTGCGCACCCGCTCGAAGTTCTCCACTGCAATAGATTTAGCCTCGGGCCACTGCGCCAAATCACGATAAATGGGACGGCAGAATTTCATGCGGAAGTTGGAATTGGCGAATTCAATGATCTCGTTTATACGTTGCAACAATTTAGCACGTATGACCAGCCGCATGAGACGGAAACGAACCTCAGCGTTCTTAGTGTTCTTTAAATTGTACGTGGACTCCAGTAATGCGATTTTTTCTGCATTCAGCTCCTTGATGTCCTCTGCTTCAATTAGCTTGCCAAGAAAATCTATTAATTGATGTGTGGAAATGGGCTGCTTGATGGCATCATTCGATTTTAGTTGCTCTATGGTCTGTGTGCTCCACTGTTGAGACAAGTTCTTCGAAACGTTAGCAAGAGTCTCATCGAATCTGCGAAAATTGGACACAAGTTAACTTTGGTACAAAAAGAAATATGTCATATTAATTATGTACTTCGGTATGATTGGGGGCATGCCTTCGCCTTTAAGCCATAAATCCCAATCGACTTGGCTGAGTTTGTCCTTTTTGTCGGTGTCAATAAAGTGGTCATAAAGTGCATTCTTAAAATCATCTGTGGTGACCGACTTATAGGCATATTTCTTCAGATATTCACGCAAAAATGGCTCAAACACGGCTGCTCCACCGAGTAAATCCTCCAAGTAGCGCAGAAAGGTTGATCCCTTGATGTAAGGTACAGAGGAAAAGGCATCATCAGGTCCATAGTTGGTCAGATCAACAACCAGTTTGGTCAGTTCCGGTGTTTTAGCCAGTTGTGTGCGCAACTATTAGTTACAAAATGTTTTGAACGTTTATTTTCAAGTCATAAGAATATTATACATACGCATTCTTGCAGATCGGTTAAATTGCGTAACATGTGAAAGTCGCGTTCCTTCTGACCTTGCATGCGGCCCACAATTTTTGCCTCTACGAATACTGTAAATCCTTCATTTAGCCAGAAGTGCTCGAAGTTCTTGTTTGTCACCAAATTTCCAGTCCAGCTGTGCGCAATCTCATGTGCTACCACATCAGCCAGGGATTTATCACCAGCGAGCAGTGTAGGAGTGACAAAGGTCAGACACGGATTCTCCATGCCACCGAATGGGAATGAAGGCGGCATTACCAACAAATCGTATTGTTTCCAAACATACGGACCGCAAAGATCGGATGCTGTCTTCAACATCTCAACAGTCTGCGAAAATTCCTCGGCGCAGGCATCGACAATGGCTGCTTCGGCCCACACATTCGAATTGGCACCAAGCGGACGCGAAACTAGGCTGCCAACAGCTATGGCCAGCAAGTAGGCGGGTATAGGCACTTCCTGCTTGAAGTGAGTCACACCAGACTCTTGCTTAGCAATTATCGCGCTCATCAATGCTGTCAGCTCCTTGGGATGCTCGACACGTGCATCATAGGTAAACTTCACCGCGGGTGTATCCTGGCATGGTAGAACCGAACGCGCATGGATTGCCTGGCACTGTGAGAACATAAACGGATGCTGTTTACCCAACGTCTGCTCCGCTGTAAGCCACTGCAGACCACTGGCGTTGCTCGAAGTTTCGTAATCAATTCGCACCAGCAAACTGAAAAACACAACAAAAAATTGCATTATCCGACGTCGTAAAGATTATCGTGGAGCAAAGTGATTTATGTGCTTACTCGCCCTTAGCCGTGCCAGTTGGCAACTCAAGTGTTAACTTCTGCCCAATATCATCCACAGGGTCGCTAATGAAATAGTTTATGGGTAAAACACTGCCTCCGGAGGCCACCACTTGTGCGTCATTTACCTTTAGATCCCGTACATCGAGTAGCTATCGTTGGTTAATAAATAAGAAAATTTACTACCGTGCTGAGTTATTACCAGCAATTGTCACTTACAATCTCCTTTAGTTCGCTTTGAAGCACATTAAAGCGATGTTCCACTCTGCCACGCAACTTTGAAGCCGCAAAGTCCACGGTCCATTGCAGCGAAGAATGTTTTGTTGTTATCAATTCCGGTTGCGAGTAGGAGCTCGGATCAACAATACCTAGGCGGCCCATGTTGCTTTGTTGCTGCTGAAGTGTATAAATCGGACGAATAGCCTGTTGCGTACACAGATAGCGTTTGCCGACTGAAATTTTATTATACGTCTAAAGATTGGTAAAGCTTAAAATATATTTTGTGCGCGATAAGATAATCGCGGGAGAGTATAAATATTAAAAAACAATCTCTAAGATAAGCCGAGTTTGTAAAGACGCGAAAATGCAATTAAACCAAATGATGACCGCACAGTTTATTAGGTGTGTGGGTGTCGAAGATTTTAAAACTTGTTGTTCTGAAAGCAACTTGCAGAAAAAAAACCAATACACAGAGTTGCTTTAGCACGCAGATTTTTGCTGTTCAACTTCTGCTTGTGATGTTTTCGCGAAAGAGACCACTATAGTGTTTAGCGCACAACAAACAAACGAAACAAAGCAACAACAAACGAAACAAAAAATTTACTCATAAGCTGGGAGAGACGAAATTATCTCAGATAAACGGTAAATTTTAAGTAAGGCTGTTTTATTAGTTTTAATTTATTATACAAATCTATCGCAATATGTAATCTTTTGGATATTCCATTATCGCGGGGAAGTTCTCTAGTGTCTCCTTATCGATGTGATCCAAGCGTTGCGGCACTTGCCGTGACGACCTTATTTGATTGGTAATGTTGGCCAAGATTTCCTCTGGCACATTGTCATCCTTAAAGAGATGCAAACGTTGCATTGTATGACGTCGCTGCAAATTGCCCGTCATGGCATTATACACGGCCTTTTTCATAACCATTGTAGGATCCTTTTCATGTAATTGCCAAGCTAACGTCCAGCTGGCACCGCCAGGATAGCCGGTGTGGTGAAAGTAAACGCGTTTGACCCACTCATCACCGGGTAGTGCAATTTCTTTGGTATTAATAACCACTACATGATCACCACAGTCGTCTGAAAAGGCAGAAATTAAGCAAAAGACAACATAAGGATTTAAGCTGAAACTTGCATTTGGTTGGTTTGATCAAGTTCACTGAATTTTGAAAGCAAGGTACACGTACGGCACTGGGTTATATATTTATACACAGAAAACACAATTAGATTGAGTTTACTTTAATTATTATTAATTTGGAGACACTTTCGGTGTACGCGTTTGTGACGTAATGACAACCGGTAAACGGCGGCATCGTTATCTTTTCGTTTAACGTAAATACTAGACTTGCAGAACTAAAAATGTTGTAATGCTTACTCATTGGATGATAGATCGGCTTGTGCAGGCCCATTAGATGCGATTTAATTAATTTTGCTGACTCGAAGGGATTCTGCCAGGTGCAATCGTAAATATGCCAGGTACGGGCAAATGTCGCCCACTGCTGTTAATTAAAGAAATATAACTGGTTTATTTTTAATAGGCTGTTAATTCATTTCAGTATGCACCTGCGCACGTTTTGCTATGGACATGCTAGTGTAGTTTTAATTGTTAATTTTATGCTTAAATATTGTTTAATCGAGCGGCACGCGTATTTACGAAAATCAACACAACAGCTGTGACAGCTGGTTCGATAAACGATACTTTTTGACATATTTGCCTAAGGTAACCGATTATTATCACTGATTCATAATGGAAATTTGGAAAAGTGTACATTTGAAAGCAAGCGCCATCTAAAGTATTAATAACGGATTCAGACACTTTTGCCCCTAAAAGTATACCTTTTTAATTATATTTTTGTAATCTCTAAGATATTTACATGCTTAATGTCGACGGAATGGCGATATGCTTGCTCGCGAAATAAATCAGTATGCCATAAATTGTTTACCAAAAAAAAAAAAAAACAAAACGCATTTTATTCATTGCTATTATGCTATAGAAGAATGTGTGAACATGTTGGAACATTTTCATGTCAAGGGTTGAAAAGTAGATAGTCCTCAAGGTTTTAGCCAAATTTATATGATGGAACATTTAATGTTACTAAAATCAAATATCCAAAAATTTACGATTCAAGACAAAACTTAATAAAACAAAGAAATTTATGAAGTAAAAGACGCACCAGAAGACTGGTAACGTGTATCCCCGCTGAACCCAGTTACATTGGCACATTACAGTTACATTTAAACACGCTGACGCCATTTATCGTTTTGACCGTTGATCCCTCTGGGATCTGCTTCTCGGTATCAGATACAGTTACACCCATTGCTTCCAATGCTTATAATAAACTCTGATATCACATTTTTTGCTGTGTGGTTTTTTTTATATTCTTGTTTATTTTTGTTCATTCTTTTTTAATAATTTCTTTTTTTTTAATAATTTTTTAAACATTTTCTATAATTACTAAAATTACTTACACTGTTTATATTAATTAGTTAATAATATTATTGAAAATACATTAGTTCTTGCGAAACTATATAAACATTTCCTGGTACTGCCTTAAGTAATTGTTTTACTTTCGTGTTTGAAATAACTAAAATCTATGTATAAGTCTAGTTTTAGTTACAGCTTTTTTGTTTTGTTTTATTTGAATTTTTGTTTTTTTTTTTTTTTGCTTTTGTTTTTTAAATAGGTTTTTGCTTAAACTTTTAAACCGATACTCCTCATCATCAAGTTTCCTAATTCGGTTCTTTGACGAAACGCAGCTTCAGCTTATGCCAGAGATCCCATTTTCTGCATTCATGCCGTTTTTTTGCGAGATATACATTTACAATTTTTATGCTTTTATATTATTAGAATGATTTCTTGTTGTTTGCCTTAAATGTTTAAAAATTATTTACAGTTTTTATGTAATGTTTTTTTTATTTTTTTTAATTCCCTACCAGATTTGTTTAAATTTAAATTGGTTTAACTGCGTTTGCTTGTGATTTGCGTTTAATTTATACATTTAAATATAAACAAAATTATACTTAGAGAAACTTTTCAAGTAGCTGAGCATTTCACGTTAGGATAAAATTTTTACAAATAAATAAAACTAATCCATCATAGGTGAATTAAATAACAAAACTTTTATACAAATAACAAACAAACAAAAAAATGCGTCTGAATCCAAGACACGCTTCTTCTTTTATATAATTTTTACTTGCTTGAGCATATTGCCAAAGCATTGTGATTTTTGTCCCTTGTTTTTTTTATTTCTTTATATTAAATTTTTTTTTTTTTTTGGCACTGAACAAACTAAGCCAATATTGCACACGCCCCTCGCACCGTCGCCCACTACCTGCCACGCACTTATGCCAGATCATATCAGATCAGATTGGGTAGATAAGATGCAGATCGGTTATAGTTACAAAGTGTACAGAGTTGAGTAACGGTTTAATTACGAGTAACAGTTTGAGTTTGAGTTTCGGATTCGAATACGGATTTGGATTCGGATTCAGATTCAGATTCAGATTCAGATAACTGCATGCGTTGGCGAACCGGTTACTTTTTGCAGCATTTGCATAAGTTGTTCCGTTGCCGATTGGCTTTGGTTTACGCTGCCGCCGCCCCCGCTGCCTACGCCCACGCCAATGCTCATGCCGCCAGTAGCGATGCCGCCTATGCCGCCAATGCCGCAACCGACGCCAGCGCCCGCACCGATGCCGATACCGAGGCCAACGCCGGCAACTGCAATAGCCGCCATGGTATTGGGATTCGCTGATGGCGGCGATGAGATCGACGTGGCAGCCGATGCTGATGAGGAGGAGGATGGCGTCAGAGCCAGTTTCGATTCTGTTTGTGAAGGAGCCAAAAAAGAAGCTTAAATTAGATTCGTTTGCACACGAGTTTTCTACGGACTGCCTTGCATACTGTCATCGCTCTCCAGATATGTGACATAGGAATCCGTGCTGTCCGGATGATGATGTGACGTTATGCCCGAATCCATGCTGCCCACCGGTGGACCGTTCAGTTGTGGGCCCGGCCCGGGTGGATGTGGTCCCTGAGGTGGCTGCTGGTGCGGAGGCAAAGGTGGCATGCCATTCAGATCGTAGCCGTGCATCTGCCAATGAGTTTCATCAATTAAAATCCGTTGACTCCACCTGCCGTGCCATGAGCCGTGACTTACCTGATTGACCAACTGCTGAAATGCCGGCGTGTGCGTATTGATCGCGCCGTTGCTATCCAGATCCGCATGCAACGCGAAATCGGATAAGGCCTTCCATGGCGGCTGATATGTCTGCACGTCGATGCCCTGCAGATTGAGCGGCGAATCGTGTCGTACCGGCGAGCTGGCGATCATCGGTATGCCCTGCATGGCGCCGTAGCCCATCTTCCGACCCTCCTGCAAGTAAAACTTCAAGTTAATTACGCACATGGCTAACTTAGCCATTGGCACTTGCTTCTCGGCTTACCTTCTCCTGCTGCATTTGCAGCTTCATTTGTATCGTCTTCTTCTTGTCCTTGCAGCGTTTGTTCTGGAACCAGACGCGTATCACGCGCGGCGACAAACCCGTCATCTCGACTAGTTGCTCCTTCATGAGCGCATCAGGTCGCGGATTAGCATTATAGCAGGTTCTGCAAGAGTTCGAAAATACGATTATGCTCGGGGCCAAGAAGGCAATCAGGAGCAGCACCTACCTCAGCGTATGCAGTTGCTTCTCATTCAGTACCGTGCGCACGCGTGTGGGCTTGCCATCCGAGGGTCCCGATGGCCGCTTTTCCCTAATACTTTTGTGTGAGCCCGATTCACTGCCAGAGTCTGTAAATAGCGACAAAGTACACGTTTTACTTTAAAAAACGATCTCACTCAAATATTCTGCGGTTATTCTAGGTATGCAGCCGAGACGCATGCCAATTGCTGTTGAAAAATTGTTCAACATTTGGCAGCGACTTCAAAGTGCCTGCCACGGAAATTGTTCCATTGTCTGTTGTCGATTTGCATTTTTGGCCAAAAATAGCAGATGACAAACAGTTCCGCCAAGATCAAAGACGCATTTTACATTGTTCAGCCAAGGCAAGTGCATGTGTAGCTGACTTATCGCTGGGGCCATCGTGTACCGTGAGGCGACATAATTAAGTCGTGTTTCACAACCCAATTACACGTTGTTATCTAATTGCACGCATACGAGCGGCACTCGGCCAGGGCGGACGGAGAGTGAGCGAGCGAGCGAAGAAGAGCAAATGATCGAGATAGAAGTACCGTGTACATGTGTGTTTCAGTGTGTGTGCGTGTGTGTGTGTGTGTGTTTGTAGTGTTCCTCTTGACTGTTGCTGATGGTAATCGCAAATGCGGTAACAAGAAAATCAAACAGTCGGCCCCCTTTGACTGGCAACTAAATAGACGCGAGTATGAACTTGATAACAACAGCAACAACTTTAACAGTAACAACAACAACAACAATAACAACAAGAACAGACTGTTGCCGAAAATAGCAAAAAACTCTTATAAAAATTAAATCAGTCCATTGGTGGACTGCTGCCTGCCGTCTGATATCTGATATCTGCTGATGCTGCTGTTTCTCTGTCTCTGCTATGCACCTGTAGACTGGCCAGCATCAGTTCAGTTGTTTAATATGCACATAGTTTGGCTTTAAAGCTGACCGCCAACACCGTCGCCGTCGACGTCGCCTCGGTTGTCAATTGCTCGGTAAACAGCGCAAACGCTTACCTACACCTCAAGATCAGATCAAATAAAGTGCGCGCGAAAAATTATGAATGACAGTTGGCCAGCAGCCGCCTGGGCCAAGTTAACAAAAAGTGTGCATCCAGCATTGGCTCGTACGCACAAGCTGACGATCCTAATAGCATTGATCGATTAGACTGGCTGACGTCGTTGTGACGTTTTTTCAATTACACAAACAGCAGCAACAACTTTTTATTAAGGCACCACCACCACCAAGTCATAACGAAAAACTTGAAAGAAACGAAAAAAAAAAAAAGGTGGAAAAAATAAGCGGAAAAAATTCTCAAGAAGTTGTCAATGTTTGCGGTTGAACGCTTGAATGCAACGCTGAAAATTTTATTTGCTTATTTGTATGCTTGCTGTTGTTGTTGTTGCTGTTGTTGTTGTTGTTGTATTTTTGTCTACGTTTGCTTATATGTATGTACGTATACGTATTCTTATTGGCGGCATTTTCTCTCTGATGATCTCAACGATGATGATCGTTACCATATGCGTTGCGCGTTTTTGCGCAAATACTCATCGCAGGCAGCGAAATTCCGTCAAAACTGTGTTGCTGTTGCTGTTGCTGTGAGCTACAAAAGTTTATTAAAGCTGAGTGCCAAGTTTGGTATTTGAAGTGTGTTTGCAACATGCAACACCATGCGGCATGCCACAGTGTTGGCCGCCACATGGACATGGACATAGGTTGCCTTATGCGCTTCAGTTTCGCTCGTTGGAGCGCAAAAGGCTTTGACAAGACCGCTGCCATGCTGCGATAGTTGTACAAACAACACGATTATATGTACTATTCGTCAATAGTTGTTGCTCTTGTTGTTGTTGCTGTCGTCGTCATTGCTGTTATAGTTTAACAATTGTTGCCATTGCTGTTATTGTAAGACATTGTTTGATATTTGATTTGATTTCTGCCATTGTGCCTTTATCAGTCAGCAGGCAGTTCGAACATTAACGCGTGTAAAATCAGTAATTTTTCCCGGAAAATTACATATTGGCGGCTTTGATTTTCAACTCTGCCGCAATTACGTCGGCTGGCTAATGAGCCTAACGGTAATTATGTAATTGCTTGCCTACGCAGCGACGCTGAAGCTTGGAATATGAAAATATTAGCAGAGAGCAGCAAAATTCTGTGCAGTTCAATTTTCTACTTTTTTGTTTTTTTTTTTTTACTTTTATTGAGCTAATTGAAACATATGTTTTAGAATCGAACTTCGGCAATGCGAACCTTCTAAAAATTCAATTCTCAATAACATAAACAAATCGAGTGGCAATAGCATTTAATTTGCATACATTCGAAGTTTTGAAAATTCGCAAATTTATTAATTATTTATTTATTGATCCCAAGATACTCTCAGCTTATGTTAAGAATTTACATTTTATTCGACTTACCTGACATTGAACCCAATTCGCTGGAATGATTATTATTGCTAAGGTTTGTGTTGTTGTTGTTACTACTGCTAATATTGTTGTTGCTTTCAATGGAGGATGATGTAAGACTACTCTGCGACGACTTCTCCAGCACATCATGATCCTCCTTGCAGTATAGAATGCCGCCATCGCGTAACGCGAATTCATCACCTATACACGAGGGAGCAGTGCAGATCGGGGTACAGTGAGTGAGTTTGTTGGAATTGTATTCGGATGCCGACATTTACACTTACCTGGCAGCAGTTGTTTCGCACACGCAGAGCAACGAAAACATTCGATATGAAAGATTTTCGTTTTGGCGCGCATCACAAAATCATTTTTACTGAATGAGCTGCCGCATTTATCACATTTTGTACCAAATAACCTGTAAGTGAGTAGTCCATCGAGGAAGAGAGAAGACAAGAGGGGTAGGAAAACTTATTACAATTTTGTTATTGATAATTGTAACTAACCTTGAACAGGTTTGTGTTATTAGAAATGATCAACAAAACAAAACAAAAAAATACAAAAAAAAAAAGAAGTAAGAAATCAATAAGATACAATATTTATTTGATTTTCATTTTTGCGACTTGTGACTATCTGAACAGTATCTTTATCTATATCTGTATCTGTATCTGTATCTGTTTCTGAATCTGTATTTGTAGGTGTAGCAGTGGCTGTGTCGGCATCTGATATATGCATAAGTAGCTGTATCGTTAACACTATCTGTATCTGTATCTCAGTATCAATCATCGCAGTGATCGTGTGTTAATTTATAGCTTTGCACGTGTTAATCAATTATGCAAAGATTTGCATAACAAACAGTTAATGTGTATCTCGAAGATACTAACTGCGACTTTTATAACCGTGCGACGGCTGAAGTTGAATTTAAACTTTCAAATGAGTTGCTAATCAAATTTTTTTATTGGACATTATCAGACAATAGAACAAAAAAAAAAAAAAAAACCCGAAAAACACCCAAACAAGCCAGAAATGTGGTTTTATTTCTGTTTTGATATTTTTCTTAAGTTTTTTTTTTTTTGGCAAACATTTGTAGCGTAAAATTGTTTAAATATTTTGTTCGCATTGCTTAACTAATGCCTTGCACAAATAAATCAGACACAGATGCCCGGCAGTACAGTACAGTACAGTACAGTACGCGGAAGCTTACAATATTGCTTACTGCTGCACCGCGTGACTTGCCGCCATACGTGTGCGGCTCCTGCGCTGCTCAGCTACTCACCTAACATAATCCCGCTTGCAGTATGTCTTGCCGTCGCGCACAAAACACGTACAGCTCTCGTCCAGAAATTGCCGGCATTCCTGGCACTTGAGACACGCCGCGTGCCATTCCAAGTCGGGCGCAACACGCAAAATGTACTGATCGTGTATTTGACCGCCGCAGCCCACGCACAGCGATAAACGTTGTTTTTCTGCAAAATAAATAAATAAAATAAAAAAAATGACACCACAACACATAAAAAAATGCACAAAATAAGTCTTTATGAAATAACAAATCGTATTTCATTTTGTTTATATATATATTTTTTAATTGCATTTGTCACATAACAGCACAATGTTAAAAGTCGCGCGAAAAACGCGCACAAACCGCCACCTGCGCATGTGTCTTGCATAAATATAAAATGCATGGAAAAAAGTCGTTTGCTGATTGTTTCCTAAGAATTAAAATAAAAATTTGCTGTGATGCGGCTTTAGGGCCATAAATAAATTTGTTTAAACTTTACTGATAAATACAACAAAAGCAATAGTTACAAAAATAAATATTATAAATAAATATGGCTTTTTCAAATATTTGACTTTTATTAATTTTCTCTTTATTTGAAATTTATAACGACAGCCGCCTACCCATAAACCTATTATTAATCTACTCTAATTAGAAAACGGTTATAACATCATTTTCAAGAATTCTGTTTACTTAAGTGAAAACTCTGTATATGCTGCCAACTGTAAAGCTTGAAAGGAAGCTAAAAAGAACGAACATTAATAAAAAAGAAAAGAAGAAATTTCAAACTTAACAAGCAAAATCTTGCCAAGAAGTTTTGCCTGCCTTTTCCGTTTAATTCCCAGAAGCAGCAAAACTCGCACAAAAACACTTGAAAAATTCATAAATTCACAAATGTCAGCCCAACTCCTATTTTCAAGTATTTAACAAAGTTTTGCCTTTTTCTCATTATTTTCATTTTCATTATGTTTTTTCTGCTTTCTGTTCTTTTTTTTTTTTTGCGCAAAAACTTTGCAAACGTCGACAGCAACGCAGGCAGACAGACAGACACAAACAAAGACAGTCAGGCATTCTTGCAGACCGGCAGCAGCCGTAATAAGAAATACGAAGAAAAAAAATCAATGCAATCATATTTACATTATGTACTCGACGCGTAACTACTTACGAAGGAATCAACGTACGAACAAACGTAACATAAATAAATATGTGTGAAAAACAAAAACGCGCAGAAAACGCCCCGTCCTTGCCGACAACGACAAACGACAAACGACGCTCAACGTACGAATGAAGATGGCGCACGAAGTTTGGCGTGTAGCTTTTGCCTGCTAGCGTTTCCTGCACGGCGTTGAGCGGGCAGAGGGGTTAGGTAAAGCTTGCGGAGCAACTGTTTAGCGAATTCGGGCAAAAAAAGTTGTAGAAAGTTGCTGTCATGCAGGGGGAAAAGCAACAACAGCAAGGCACAAAAAAAAAGAAACAAAAAAAAAAAAAAAACAAGAGGAAATGTGAAGAAAAACTTTGACGCGTTTAGCACGTTTTAAATGTATCTCATACTGTTTTTTCTTTATTTTTTGTTTTGCCAACGCTGTGTATCTTTAACGTGTATCTTTGGTATCGCGCGTAACGCTCTTTTTTCGTGTTCTTTGCTTTTTTTTTTTTTTTAGCATTTTCGTTTTTTTTTATTTGTATTTTTTTGCGAGGTACACATGAATTATTTATAAAGGCGGAGCAGACAAGTTCTTTCTTGTTTTATTTTTTTGAGCTGCCAACACAGTCGCTCCGTCGGCTACGTCGGCTGTGTTGCTTTTATGTTGTTGTTTCTTTCTTTTGCATTTGTTTCTTGTTATAATGTTGTTGTTGTTATTGTTGTTGTAGCTGCTATATGTGGCAGCAGCATTTACTACTACTACTCAATGTACAACTTGCGCTGGTTCGCTTTGCGCCACTTAAAGCGCAACGTAACGCAACGCAAAGCAACGCAACGCAACGCAAGGAAACGTAGCACAGCATCCAGCAGCTACAATTTAGCACGAGTAACTGCCTTGGCTCATTGTTGTTGTTGTTGTTGTTACTGTTTTCGTTGTCTTTTTTATATTTTGCCAACTGCTTTGCGCTGTATTCTGTACGTGTATGTTTGTGCGTATCTGCTCTGGCCACCATTTTTTGTTACAGTTAAATATATTTTTTTTTTTTGTTGTGTATTTCTTTCTTTTTGCTGTTTTGGGTTTTTGATTTTTTTCTTTTTTTTTGTTTCTTCTTTCGTGACTGCTGCGAGCCGCCTTGCAAGACATTTTGGCATTTGTATCTCAATATGCGTGTATTTACTTTTGGCTTGCCTGCACGTCAGCACAATGCTTATTGTTGTTGTTGTTGTTGTATACTTGTTGTTGCTGTTGTTATTGTTATTGTAATTCGCTTGACGCAGCATCTTCCTCATTTCATATTGTTTCGTTTCGTTGCGTTACGATTCATTTCGCTTTATTTATTTTTGTTAAATTTCGTTTTTTTTTTCCATTTTTTTTTTGTTCATTTCTTTGGTTGTGACATATCGCGCTCAGCTACGTATACCATGCGTATACGTAATATTTTTAGCTTGCCCGGCCCGCACATTCGTTGCGCTTCTCCGGCATTTTGACATACGCATTTTATATTTGTCTTCTTGTCTTTGTTGTAGGCGTCTTTGTGTTGCCTGTTGTGGCCGGGTTTCGCTTCGCTACGTAGCGTTTATGCGTATTGTGCCAGCGGAAAATAAATGATCCTGCGCAGTCCCGCCTCAAAGGACGCATGTGAGTTTACTTTATTTTCATTTTTCTTGTTGCCAGTTTTACTTATTTGTTTTTTTTTTTTTTTTTTTGTGTTCGTTGGTTTTTTCTTTTGCTTTTCCTTTTTTGTTTTCTGGTTTTATGTGTGCAATTTTCGAAACATGACGCGTCATGTTGGCGTAGCACATGAAAACCCCAAATGCGAAGCCGCTCCTGCTCCCGCCTCTTGCGCTGTATGCTTATAAGCCGTAGCAGCCATTATAGCCGTAATGGGAATTTAAGCACGTACATACGTTTACAGTCGACTGTTATGTGTTTAAGATCGGTTTCATATATATTGGAATATTTTCTCATTTCCGAATTTTTTCATATATAAATGTCATAGATTCCGAAAGTGTAGGTTAAAAATGTTTGTTGAAGTATGTTGAGAAGCAGTTTAATATGGATGGAAAAATTGTCTTTCCCTTCTTAGTAAAGATTCTCGTTATTAAAAGTCTTTGGTATCTCTGATATATGTATATGTCTATATACATGTCTTAAGTCTATAAGAAGCTTTCCTATTTAATCGATCTAAGCTTTTTTTTAAATCTAATCTAATTTAAGCAAGTCGAACCAAAGTCTAAGGTTTATATGCTTAACTTGCAAATATATACAGTTACAATTTTTGGAAGCTCTTTGGTAGAATTTGTACATAACATTGTACAACTTATGTTTAATTTTTTGTTCTTAAATAAGTCTCTGAGCATCAATGTAAGGCACTCTAGATTCTAAGGTTTAATTTTACATTTCAGAATTGCTTTCTATATACATAAATACAGTATGGATGCTTTTTTTCTTTTTTTGATTTTTATAAAATTCACCATTTAACTTTAATAAGTTCGAAAGTCAGTCATCGGCTGCATAGCAATAGTCTTGGAGAAAATTGATTCTAATCACGTGACAAGTCACTGTAGACCTTAAATATTCGTGGCGCTTTGTATGTGTATCTGCAGTTGTGTATCTTTTATTCGGGAGGTTTTCCGCTTTTGCGGCGTATCTTTTGCATGTTGCCATTTTGTTGTTTCCATTGTTGTTGTTGTTGCCGCCGCTACTGCTACCCTATTCCGGCGTTGTTTGTGGGGTTCAGCGATAGCCAACTGCCACTGCATATGCTGTTGTTGTTGGGGGTTGCTGTGGCATTCGTGTCTTTACTTTTATTTTATATTTTTTTTTTGTTTTTTTTCGGTTTTTACTTTTTCGTTCCGTTTCGTTTTTAGCCAACATAAAGTGAACACGATTCGCTTTTGGCAGAAATAAAATGTAAACCTCGACGTATTTGGGTGTGTGTTGGTGTGCATGCTACCGTACTGCGGTGCGTGGTATGTGGGTGTGCGTAACGGTGTTTGTTCATACTTGTGTGTGTGTGTGTGCGTGTGTGCCTATGAATTTTTGGTCGTGTGGAATTTCTGTGGCTTTTTCACTTTTTCGTATTTCGTGTCATTTTTTGGTTTTTGCTCGGAATTTTCGTTTTTTTGTGGCTGCCTTTTGCATATTTCGTTTTTGGTCAAATTAGTAGACCAAATTATTTTCCTGTATTTCTTTTTTTTTTTTCAACACGTCGTTGTTGTCGTGGTTTTTAATGCTGTCCTGTCTCTCTGCTGCTGTTCAGTGCTGTGCGTGCGCGCAACGAGGCAATAAATTTTTCAATTAAGCAACAAAATGCGCCGCGCGCGTACTTTAAGTTTTTTCTTTTTATTTTTTTCTTGTTTTTGGTTTTTGCTGTTTTCATCAACAACAACAGCAACAACAAGCAATGAGCTGCTTTTGCTGCTCAACAGCCTGGGCTGCTTTAAATCGCATAGTACTTCAATAGATACCTTATTTTTGGTTTTGTTTTTCCTTTTTATTTTGCTGCTCTTTAATGGCCACATGGCCGCAGCACCTTGACTTCAGACTCGGCCGCGTGTTACTTGCTGATGTTGTAGTTGTTGTTTTTGTTGTTGTCTTGTTTGTACTTTTATACATTTTTAGATAAAATGTTAAAAAAGTAAAGAGAGAATCAAAAAAAGAAAAAACGTAAAAAAAAACTAATAATAAAAATAAGAAAACAGAAAATAAAAAAGTAGTAGTCACAAGAAAAATCGTATAAGCTACACGTCAAAGTTGTTGGTCCCTCTCTCCTTCTCAGTCTTTCTCTCTCTGTCTTAACAGTATGTTGGCATTCCGTATGCTGCCCCTATTGCCTATCGACTTGGCCTCCTTTGGCCAACGTCGGTTCGTATCTGCGCGTTTAAGCGTTTTTATCTAATTACATGCGTTTCGTTGTGTTTGCGCGTTTTTCATCTTCACTGCTGCCACATTTCTGCTTTAATATTTCTTATTTTACTTTCTACCTCTCCCCACTCCCTACATGCGCGCACCTCTACCATGAAGCTGCTTGCCACTTAAGCATGTGCCTCTATGAGGCCATTTTGTTTGTGAGGTCTTGACTTACGTCGTGTAGTCGAAGCGAAGCCCATACATTGTAATTTCTTCCTCTGCTTGGCGTTTAACAATGACAGATTGCCGTGGAAAAAGTAAAGTTTTGACATTAGATTTTTGTTTTCTTAAGTGTCGAAGTTGGCATCTGCAGACATTTTGGGTCGAGTAATTGTCACTGCCAGCAGCTCTAGCGGAGAGACAGATCTAAGTTGCCTTTGCATGGCCTTAGAAACAGACGCAGACAAGCCTTAAAAAGAGGAAATCAATAAATTCGCTGAAAGCAGTTTTGGCTGTCTTAGACTTGGTGAGAATTTTGGTTAAAAATTTGCCCGCGGCTTACAAAAAGTTTTCGGGTATGCTGCTTACCGCCTTTTGATTCGCTTTAATGCCTCTAAGACGTTCTGTCTTTAATATTCAACAAAATGGTCGCCACTTGTTTTATTTAAAGCTGCCACTCGTCCCTAAGTTTTGTTGTTTGCGTCTAAAGTTATGATATAAGAAGCTTTTGGTGGTTTGTCATAATGTTTAGATTTGATTTTCGGTATTCAATTTCATGCATTGACAGGAGTTACTTAACGTTGGCAGTCAGACTATATATCAAAAATTTCTCATCGCAATAGCTGAATTGCTTTTGGATAGATAAATTTTTGTGTTATTAAGTAATCCACTGCGGTTTTTTTTTTTTTTTTAATTTTGAAATTTGCTCGAAATAAAATAAAATATATTCAAAATATTTATCGAAAAGTTAAACATTTAATCTACAATCTGGAACATAACCAATAAATCATTTCCTCTCTAATGTAGGCGCATAGAAGAGATGTCTTCTTTTAGTTGGGAAATAGAAGTTTGTATATTACATTCCCAACCATTGGCAGTTCGAATTTTTTGACTGGAACTTACAAATGTCATACTAAGAAAAGTTTTATTGAAAACTTGTAAACTATTTTCTTAAACTAGATTGTCTAAAGCTTAAGGATGATAAAGCTGATGTATTAGATAGTGTATGTTGTTATTATATTGCTATTATTATATTAGATTAATAGAACTTATAAATCCAAAATTATATTTAGGTTTGCTTTAGACTTCTCCAGCCCAATATTCTACTCACAATACAAAATATAAACATAGCGTTGTCTAAAATTTAACTCTACCTGGAAAAGGTAGCAAAAAAAGTAAAAAACATAAAAAAAAAAACAGAAACTCAGCATTCCAATTGGAAACAAATTCTCCTACTTCTGCCCACTTACCGCTTCCTACTGTACGTGTTTTGTGTTTTTTCTACTTCTTCGCTTATCAAGTCGGAAATCTTACAAAGCAGCACACAAAACGCAAACTTCATGCATACACGATGCGCGAACAACACCAAAGTACAAAAAAAAAAAAAAGATTGAATAAATATGTGAAACAGGAATCACCAAATGAAAGCAAGAAAAAAAAAAAGTCCACAAAAAAAAAATAACACAAAAAACTTGCTCGAACAGGAATCTGTAACTTAAACATTGATAGACATGCAGACAGAGCAGCCGAGTGGCAGAGTGGCAGGGAGTGCGAGTAGCTGCGTCTCGCTTCGACTTTTGACTGCATTGCAGCAGAAATGGCAATGGCAGTCGACAGCAGCAGGATGTGGCAGCTTCCCTACCGTATGCCGGCCGTCAACCCTTCGCATTCAGCTTCACTTTGTTGCACTGCAAACTGACGAGTGGCGGCCTAAATGACCAACGAATTTGTTACGTGCACAGAGGGCAGCAAACAGAAGGTGTGCAGAGCAAGCCTCATCGCCATCATGGGGCAACGCCATTGCCGGCATCATCGTCAACGACTGGCACATCATTGTTGCTCTGTTGTCGACATCTTCACATGTTGCAGCAACATGAATGCAAAGCATCGATAAGATATGCGCCCTTGGCAAGAAGCGCAAGTAGCCAATGCAGCCCAGAAAGGTCTGCAGCACAGCCAAAGCCTCTAAGCCGCAGCCAATTCAATTCAATCGCAGAAAATTATGGAAGCAGCAAAGATGCGCAAACTCGAGGCAACTACTGTGCTGTGCCTTGCCTTGTCTCGCCTTGCTGTGTCGTGCCGAGCTGTGCTGTGGCAACACAACGTTGCAGTTTGACGCTTGCAACATGTTGAGGATTTACGCGCGCAAAGACCAACCAAAAAGTGCCAAGCAGAATAAAAGTAAAAAAGAAAAAAAAGAAAGAAGAAAATGATGAAAGTGCATGTGAAACACGTTACAGTGGCAATCGGCTTAAAGCGTAGCACACCGATACATTTTCGGTCTAATCAAACATCTTACAGAGTCGGGAGTTTTGATTAGCGCAGTGGCACATGGAATTTCACAAGCTCATAAAGCGCATAACTATAAAAACTGAAAGAAAAAAATATCAAAACAGAAACCTTGGCCAGCAGAGTTTTTGCCAGCACACAGAACATTTGCGTTGACACGCGCCAAGTACAGATTTCTCGGAAAACTGTGGCTTTTTCCAGGTACTGCAGTTGGGATTTTTACCTGCCACACGTTTAAATTAATGATGGCACACACATGCATTGTGCCCGGCGACCCGACCAAGTCCGGCTGGAGGACGTTGCTAGACAGTCGCAGGCAATCGCATAATACGACGCCAACACGTGCCCAAGTCGCTTGCCGACGGCAAAGCGAATGTCACGCTAAAGTGACGCTATGGCAGTCAACACTGAAACAAGAAGAAAAAAACAAACCAAAAACAAAATAAAAAATTTCACATTTTGACAGACTCATCAATTTTGTAGATACTCGCAACATGGAGCAGCATGGACAGCAGAGAGAGCAGAGAACTGGCGCGCAGTCTTTCGTTGGCTTATGACGGCGTCAGGATGGCGTAGGATGCACTTTCGTGTCTTTTGTTTTTTTCGTTTTTATTTTTATTGTGTTTTGTTTTTGTTTTGTTTCTTTTTTTCTTCGGTTTTAGGTTGGTCACCTCGTTTTTCGTTGTTTTTTTCCCCCCCTCCGATTGTCAAGCATGACTGGTCTGCATTTAATTTTGATTTATTTTGAGTTTCTGCTATTGTCGCGAGACGCGGCATAATCGATTACCGAAACAAATACACGACGCGGACACTTGAACTTTGCTGCAGCGACACAAGTACTTTGAACATATACCTAATCGATTTTGGAATGTGTTCAAAGGTAATTGACATCGTAGCTAACTTTCGTCTAATTGTTTATGTCAGTCATGGGAGCACATCATCGTAGGTGATTTCTTCACTTCAAATGTTGCTATACTCGTATTTGGCTTATGTGGAATTCTAAGAAGGAATTTATTTGGTTATTTAATAAGTATATTGTTCTAGCAGAGCGAATACTCATATATAAATTGGCAACAAGCATTATAATATATGGGTAATTCGTATTTCTATCTTTTATAGAAAACAGATGCTTTGAGCTAACACATCTAAAAAGACTCAACTGATATCCTTACAGGATTTCAGTATGCCTTGCAGGCTATTCCTTAAGAATATATTTTTTAAGTTACGCCAGACTTTCTACCAGAACCAAGCCGCTGCAAAAATGAAAAATATTAAATAAAATGGCGAGAACAACTTCCGAGGTTTTCCAACTATTAATAATGACTCAAATGAATCTTAATAAACGTGTTTGGGTATGTAACATAGTGAATGGGTAAATCGTTATCCTTGCGCTTCTTTAACCCCTTCGTGATCTTCATTTGTGCTCAATGTCGGCCGTCGGTGTCGCTCAAGATCAAAAACGCGCCCCTATATAAATTTGCCTAATTAATTACACAAAAGCAACGCCAATAACTGATCAATGGCGAACGGCGGCTGCAATCAATGATGATGGTCCAGCAGTGTGTGGACCCAAAGAAGCCGACAATGTTTGATTTTCGAAACGAATTTTTTTTTGTTTTTGTTTTGTTTTGTTTTTGTCTCTTTTTCTTTTATTTTTCGGTTTTTGGTTTTTGTTTTGTTATTTTTATAACCACTGCATTGCGTTTTGTGCTGCCGCAGTTGTTGCTGTTGTTGTTTTTGTTGCTGATGTTGATTTTGTTTTATTATTATTGCAGTTAAATTTGAATACGTGCTACAAGCTGCCGAAAGTCAGTCATTGCGACTGACCATGGCCATGTCTGTCCATGCGCACGTTCATACGTTCGTTTGATCATACGAATGCGGCCATCGCCAGCAGATCACCTTGAGTGCGCGACATCAATGACATCAAAGTGTAGACCTGCCCGAACACAACTGTAACCGAAGCGTTCAGATCTTTAGAGCAACAACAACAGCAGCAACAAGACCAACAAACAGCCAACAGAGCATCAGCGCTCAGTCTCACAAACCTCAAGCAGCCAACAAACAAACTTAGACTGGACTGGATTGGTCTGGGCTGGACTGGATCGGACGGACAAGTGTTCGAACTGCGTTTGGCATTTTTGAATATGCATTTCAATGTAGCATACAAGAACAAATCTTGCATAGTTATACCTTCTCCCTTTCTTCGTTGTGTCTTTGGTTTGTGTTTGTTCGTGCGTATTTGTTGCCGCTGTCACTTTTGACCAAGAACGGAAATGGCCTTTTTTGTGGTTGCCAACAAAACGCCGCCGTGGCTGCCTGCTGCCTGCTGCCGGCTGCCTGTTGACGTTGCCGCTGTTGCCGCTGTCGTTGTCGTTGCCATTGCCGATGGCCATCATGTAAACGCATGCAAAGCCGCAGGAGTTGTGAGGATGCTGTTCTGCAAACATCGGTTAAGCCTTCAACAGCCCAAAACTGCGCTTCTCTACGTCTCGTCTTCGTCTCCGTCCCCGTCTGCGCCTGTGTCTTAGCAAACGTCGTCGGTTGTTAGTAATTTTGTTGTTGTTTGTTGTTGTTGTTGTTAGTGTCACTGCTAAGACAGATGACAACGCTTGATAGTGTTACTGATGCTGATGCTAACTCTGATGAGGTGAACGATGGCGACGCTGCTCTTGCCGCCGCATTGACTCTTTCATCATGTGCTCACTCATTCACTCAGTCACTCACTCATGCCGCCTGCTGCTGCAGTGAACGCGCAAAGTGTTGCACATGATGATATTACTGATGATGATGATGGGTTATTAGGCAGGCGCGTTGACAGAGCATTTATTGTATCGTTATGCCTTTTTTAAGCGTGCATTTTATCGAGTCTTCTTTTTTTGTTTCTGAATATTAGCTGGACATAAACGCCGACGCATTTGCTTTTTTTTTTTCATAGAAAATCGGTTAAAAATATAGAAGATCTTTGGATAGTTTCCATAAGAAAACTAAGAACCCTAAAAAAAAATAAAAAAAAATTATGCACCCCTTAAATTAAATTTCGAACTAAAGTCAAACTAACAAATATCAGACATTTATGCCTGGCCCAAGGATTACTCTGCGCAGATCATTAAAATTTATATAATAGTGTTTTTCTATTTTGTTTGAAAGTTCAATCTTATAATTCAGATCTTTAAAGCTGTGAAACTATATTTCAAATTTTGGTTTATAAATTCATGTTACTTTAGCTCCACAAATGTGTATATTTAGTAAACAATTTGGGTAGACTTGGTCTAGTTGAATGTCTATTTTCATAGAGTTTAGAAATTGCCCATGACTTAAGAAATATATTCTTATAAACGAAAGAATCGTATTTTCTTGCATTCCAACTATACTTTCGGCCTTAGGACAACGTCAGCTCAACAGCAGTTCTCTTTGCAGCGCTGTGATGCGACCCTATCAGAACAGGTACGTCTGCTCGATGTTTTTTTTTTATTTTGTCTATTTTGGGTGTGTCTGCGCTTTTACATGGCTGCTGCTGATAAGCAAAATCCGAATCTAGTGTGGGACACAACTCGTGCGCTTGACATTTATTTATTGTACAGATATGCCGTTGCCCAAAGTACCAAAGTATCTGCTGGGTAAGCACGGCTTACTCACCACTTGGCGCCGTCGCATTTCAAATAAGCCGAAGTCTTCCTATATTCACTCGGCTGTCAGCTGTGAGCAATTAAAACGAAAACACGCCAAACCGTCAGAGACAATCACAAGACAGTTTCACGGACAAAGAGTTCGACTATTGACGTGCATAACTCACATGGCTTTGTATTGCGTTGTCGGTGCTGTTGTTGCTGTTGTTGCTTTTGTTGCTGCTGACTTCTCACGCCTGTGACGTTTTTGTTTTTATGCCACTCAATGCCACTACAAACCGCTCAATGTGTCAAATTAATGTCAAAATTAAACAATGCCTGGCAGTCAAGACGCACAATTTTAAATGAAACGAAAGTTTTGGCTGTGCGAGCGCACAACTTTGAGAAAGTTTTTAATAAAATCTTTTCCTTTGTGTGTTGCACGTGTACTGCTGCTGCAATGTGTTGCGTTCTTTTTGTTTATTAAAATTTTTATTTTTTACGTACTTTTAATTTATGGCAAAACTGCATGCAGCAAATGAAAAGCTACGGCATGCAGTTTAGCCTTGTTTGGCCGCTGACTGCATTTTGACAGCCAATCAGGCGGACAGACGGAGAGGCCGACAGTCGCACTTGCTCTTAATCGTGCTTTATCATAATTGCTTTGCCATTTGCAAATTGCGTTGCCACCGTGCGTTGCAGCGCGCACACACTCACACACATAAGTATCGTATATCATACGGAATAAACGGCTGCACGCGTTTGCGAATTTCGGATAGCCAAAGGCATGCATCGGCCTAGTTGGCTTGAAGACATATCGAACTGTATAAAAGTCATGCCGTTGCTTTTTCAGCTTCACCAAGTTCTCAGGTCGCTAGTCGCTGCTTGCTGCTCGCTGGTCTCATGTCTCATTTGCTTGTTGGCACATTTCATAACTGCACATGCAGTGTAAATATTTGCACTGCGCGTGTGAACTTTAACAGTTTTTATGCTTTATTTGTCGCAAATATTGCGCAAACATTGAAGTTGTCTGCTATGTTATTTTTTTTGTATTAACGCTTCTCCACTTTATTTTACTTTTTTCATATATTTTTTTTTACTTTTTGTTTAGCTTTACTTTGTTTTGCTTGTATCTACAACGCAGGCCTTACTTTTGCCTTACTTTTCATTGTTGCTGCACATCGTCCATAGGTCGATGTATGTTGGGCATCGTGTCGCGCATCATGTTGCGCATCATGTTGCCTGCATGCTTTAGCAACATTTTTGTCACACTGCACTGAATGGCCGCAATACAATGTATTGATTGCGCTTACATCGCACTGTGCGAAAATTTTCGGCTTACTGATTAGCCTATGACTGCTAGGATAACTGGTTTTCTCTAATGCCGACTTACAATGAATTAAGTTTTGTTAAACAACAATTGAAGAGTAAGCTTAGTCCCATAAGGAAAGTGATCGGGTATATTTTATACTGAAAGTATAATTAGATATAATTTTGCTTCGTTTCTATAAGGGCTGCCTAGATGCTGTTCTCATTTCCGTTCATTCTTTGTAAATTATTACAATTATTTTCTGATGCAGGCCTGTCTCTTTTTCAAAGTGTTTCTTATGCTGTCAAACTGTGCTTTGCATAGCTTTAGTTCCTTAAGTGCAGTTCAATTTTAAAGCTTGCCTATATATTGGTGCTGTCGTTGCACAGTGCAAATGTGTTGAGATCCGATTATAATTAAACTGATTAAATTTGTTGATTTGGGGTCCTTCATGCATTATCTTCTGTTATGACTGATATGCAAGTTATAGAAATGTTTACAATACTTTCACTGAACTTTTGACAATTATATTTGGCATTTGCTCTTAGACTTCGGCTCATAGGGCATTAACCTTGCTCGACCACAGTTCTCACAAGTCTACCAGCGTTTTCTCTTTTGGGTTTAACTGCGGTGGAAGAGGTTTAAGGTTTTGAGAAGCGTTATACTGCTTTGATTAGACTTTATTTACACGAATTATATAATACTGCTCTTTATAATACGATTTTCACCCCATATAAATTTTTAACTAGCATTTTTACTTGATAATTTTTTTATAAAGTTTGTTTAGTTTTTGAGTCAGCGTGTACTTGCGGCTATACAAGGCCATAACCTTAGAGCGTTTATTTTCCAAGTGTATTATGTACAACATGAACAACAAAAATAGCAACAACAACAACAATAACAACATACAAACACTAACCTATTGAAAAAGTACAAACATTGCCGCAAAAGCTATTTAAACGTGTTGCACCAAGCAAAGAAAAACAAAAAAGAAAAACCGCTTACAGAATTCCGACATAAAAAACATGTAAAATGGCAAAAAGTAAAGTTAAAAAAAAAACGAGCAAATTTTTTCTTGAGTTGAGTCCACGCTGCTATACAAATATTGGCCAGATGTGCTTGACTTGGGAACCACAAAAAACAAAAAAACAAAAAAAGCCAAAAAAAAAAAAATAAAACCAAAATCAGCACAGACCCGTGCAACATGAACTCCGGGCATAGGAGTTGTAGGTGATATTATTGTTGTTGTTGGCCAAGGTGTGTACGTTAGCCTGCTGCTGTTGTTGGTGTTCTTGATGTTGTTGGTGATGTTGATGTTGTTGGTGTTGCTGCTGCTGCTGCTGCTGCTGCAGTCTCAAAGGCAGTTAGTTATGTGTCTAAAAGATTTTATGCCGCCACTATATTGGACATAAGCGTAGCAGCCTATTAATGCTCTACCTTTATGATACGTCATCAACGCGTCATCATTATGCGGCCAATGATGAGCACAGTTAAAAAAAAAATAAAAAACAAAAAAAAAAACTTTTCCACAAAATAAAATAAGAAAAGGCAGAAAAAAAGCGAAATCCGATTACGTGCACGCAGAGTTGGCGCACTACGGCGTAGCGGCGCACACGCGAAATTCCTGGCAGGCAGACAGACTGGTGGACAGACAGAAGAAGAGAAGCCTGCGCCGCAAGTCAAGTGCGGTGTCAAGGGCGCAGTGCACAGTACGTTACTCGTCGGTGACTGTGCTGCGGCTGCTGCTTCATGTTGAAGATGCAAATTTCAACTTCATTTCGATGCGTTTTGTTAATTAATTTATATTATTTTATTTGGGTATCGTATACAGACGCAAAACGCAAACGCAGAGCGATGCAAGTCTTCGTCGTCTTTGCCGTCGTCGTCGTCGATGTCGTCGCTGTTGTCGTTCTCGTTCTCGTTGTCGCCTTTGTCTTTGTCTTTGTCTTTAATGAAGCCGAGCTGCTGGGCGCTTCAACACTTTTGCGCTGCTGCGCCGTCCGCCACCATCCGCCACCATCCGTCGCTTGCCGAGTGTAGTGTGTAGTGTGCAACGCGATTGTAAACGTATGCGGCTTGCACGAATAAAATAAACGACAAATTTATATTTAATGAGCTTCATAAAATTTGAATTTCAAAGGAGCCTCGCACCGCTGCGCCGTGTTTGCTTGTTGCCAGAGACATTCCCGATTGCCGATTGCCGTTTGCCGATTGCTGCTTGTCGCTATGTTCGTCGTTTCAATTCTCAGGTCCCCAGATCTCAGTTTTTGTGTTTGCGTTTTTCCAAATGCACACACACACACACACACACACACACACGCACATAGGCAGAGTCACTCTGCCTCCCTGCATGCGCCACACACTCTGCGATAGTGGTTGATTAGGCGGCTTATGCTGCGCTCCCTGACTCGCGGGCCAGCAGCTGACTGACAGACACAACTCGCTGCAATGCCATTGGTGCGCCACACTCTGGTTGGCTTTGCTTTGTCTTGGCTTGGCTTGGGCTTAGGCTTGGGCTTGGGTTTTGCCTTTGCCTTTGCATTTGCCGGAGCGCGGCATAAAGCCATAAATTGCTGGTTTTATGTTGTTTTAAGTATGCCTGGTTTATTACTAAATAGTTATCGATATCGCCTGCCAGCGATTTTCGTTGTGCCCACGACTTGCGGCTGTTTTGTGGCCAGGACTTTTACAATATGTCTAAATCACATGGCTCGTCGCATGATTCATTTGTTTGCATGCGTTCGCAGCGTGTGTGGCCCGCATGTCCGCATGTCCGCTAGTCCGGCAGTTTGGCACCTTTCACTGCGTCGCCTTTTTTTTTTGCAAACACTGGCCACTTTTCCGCATACTGTGACAGCAGTTGCCTTGTCGCAACCCACTGGCTTTGCGCGCACTAAATTCAACTACAAAACGCTTCACGCAACTTCCTCATAAACTATTTGTCAGCGATTGCGCAGAAAACTTGACAATCCTGTCGACGCGCTCGCCGCTGCCTTGCTGCCACGCTGCATGTCGCGCCTATCTTGGCACATTTATTCGCGGCAACATTTCAATTTGACATAATGAGCTACATTTGCAACAAAATGCAGACACAACCGCAAAAGGCGCGGAGCTTCCTATTAATTACACACGCTGAGCGGGCGAAGCGACGGACACGCTGCGACTGCAACTGACTGCAGTGTGTGTTGCCTAGCAGCAGCATACGCAGAGCATGCCACTGGGCTGGTCTGGCCTGGCACGGAGTGGCCTGGCATTGGCACCTTGTTGCAGACGCGTTCTTTTAAGTTTATGCTTCGCGGTGACTTGGATGTAAGTGGCGTGCATGTCGACTCGTAAATTAGCAGCTGCACTGCACCAATTTGCCGAGTTAAGTCGACTTAGCGCTTGTCTGCACTTTGTTGCTGCCTGCAGCCTGAATGCTGTGCAGTCGTTTGCATTTTGGGCAGCTTGAGCTGTCATCAAGCGCAATGGTGCGTAGGCAAAGGAGTGAGACTCCGTGACAGCAGACTGCTGTGGCCTGCTGTTGTATGCACGAAAAATTAAATCCTTGACGTATGCTTCAGACATGTCATACAATAAACAGAAATGTTTGCCTTAAAGTGGCCATGCCGCACACTTGAGTCTGTTGACAGGCAACTGTGACAAATCAAGTGCCCGGAGCAAGTGTTTAGTTCGAGTATTTTTGTGACTGGCGACAGCAGACTGGTCACTGCAGCGATGTGCATGTGTGCTTTAAAATCGTCTACAGATCCTGTAGAAATATGTTATGCACTTTAAGGCGGCAGCACTTGAGCGCAACACTCCAGTAAGTACTTACAAACTGTCGCCGAAGGACGATTATATGGTCTTGCATAATTTATGTATCCTATTACAGACAGACCAAACAGACAGACACAAATGGCAGACATGACACACATTCATCAGCCAGTGGCAGGCACACGTGTAAATGCACACAAGCATGTGCGCATGTAGACAGCAGTCGGCTGCATGTCCGGTGCAGGAATATGGACACGTCTGCGGGTGAGTGGCTGAAAATCTTAAGTTTGCACACTGACCAGCAACGAACTGAGAAAAATAAGCTTGCTGTAGCCTAATTTGACAGGCAATAGCTAAGACAGAATCCTTAGACAGGCGGCAAGTAAATTATTTGCATTGCAGGACTCGAGCATCCATTTAAATGGCAAGCAAAACGACACGACGACACAACAAAACAAGACAAGACAAGGAACAAACAGACACAAAATGTAAAAAAAAAAACAACACAAGACAACAAAGTCGAATTTGTGTGTGCGAAAGAGAGCGCAGATGTGTGTGTTTGTGCATTGTCAACAGGTTTGCGCCGACGCGGAAGCAGCCAAGTTAAAAACGAAAATACGAGTTTCGTTTTTTCTCCTTTTTCTTGCTTTTTGTGTTTTTTTTTTTTTTTGTTGGCATTTTCACCAACAAGAGTCAGGCCCACCCGCTGCGTCTGCATTGAACTGTAACGAAACGAGCTGAGCACTGACTGACAGCATTTGCGTGCGCTCGCGCAGCGGGGATTTTCATTCATGCCTACATGCGCACAGGCTGTCTCGCTCGCACACGCTCACGCACATGCAACATTGCTTTCCTATTGCTTTGTTATCCTTTTCGAGTACTCTACCTAAGCTGAGGCTGAGACTAACTTATCTTGACTATGCGATACTTTTTTTTTTTATGGAAATCTTTTCTTATTTGCAATTAGTCTCTTAGACAATTTTACGACTTGGCGCCAGACAAACAAACAGACAGACAGACGGACATAGAGACAAACCGGTCAAGCGACCATGACAAATTTAGTGTCGTGGCTTAAGGCGGCAACGGTGGCAGCGGCGACAGCCGTAATCCGTTAAATTTGTGTGTGCAGCGCCTGGTAGCCACAGAATGTTGCTGAGTAGGCCAACGGCATCCTGCACACAGCTTACAGCACACAGCACAGAGCACACGGCTAGCCAGTAAGTCAATATTGCAGCAAGGATGTTAGCATTGTGGCGAGTTGGCGGGCAGGCTGGCTAATTACGATTACGTAGATCCTTCACTTACCTGCAATGCAAATATTGTGACTGGCACTGACTGCGCACGCTAAACGGTTATCCATGACTATGCATATGATTTATGAGTTGGCCCAGACTGATTAGATTGGCAGACGCACTCAAGTGATTATCGCAGCGAAAGCTGTTGATGCCAATGATGTACGCTTTGCGCAAAGTGGCCAAATATGAAATTGTGACAAGTGGAAAATGAAGTCATTTCAATTTGCAATTGTGAAATGAAACATGACTGGCTTAGTCTAAGACGTCTAAGCAGAAATGGCTGCGTGAAGTGCGGGGACATTACATTGGCCGAGATGAGCTTATGCATAATCAATCTTCAACACACATTATTCAATGATGTGAGCAATGGAAGCAGTTGCATTTTATCATTTGAGTGACTCAGTGTTGTGATTGACAAAAGTAATAAGAATAATTTCCAATTCAAATAAAGCAGGCTTAAAGCTTGCAGTTTTATTTATGACACCCACATACGTCATATGCAAAAACGGATCACGGCTGAAGTTACCTGAGATGTTTCTCTTTTGTTTTGAGAATTTCACCTGCAAAATAAAAATATTCTTTACCCGATTCTTCTTGTGAAGCAGTGCGAATCGGAATTTTGTTGTCGATGCAAGCGTCGCAATCATGAAAATCTTTTAACTCATATGGCAGAAAAAAAAAACAAAAAAAAAAGGAAAAGAAAAGAGTGAAAAAATATAAAATGATAATAAACCTTTGTCGCCTTATGTGACTTTTTTAATTTGTTATTTACTTGAGTTGTTATTGTTACGATGCTGCTGTTGATGTTGTTTTGCTGTTCGTTCTGAAGACGAGAATATCATAAAAAGCCAAGAGGTATAAGTGAAATCTGTTGACTTGACTTTTAAAGCGCACTTTTGTCGCCAGCAAGCGGCCAGCAAGCGGCCAGCAGCAACTTTAGCCCGACCTGAGTCGTTTAATTACTCATTAAGTGCGGATTTATTTTGTTTGTGTTGCTGTGTTGGCGGTTGTAAAAGCCGCCACAATAAAAAAAAGGTGCACTGAGGCAGCGTGCAGCGAGCAGCAGGGTGAAGGTGCGTCCGAGCAATGCCAGGGCCTTGTGCAGCGCTGTGCTGGCTGCATCATGTGACTGGGAAGTGTAATGCTGCGCAACTGTTGCGCACAACTTAGGCAATTCATGCCAACATTAGCAGGGCAAAATGATTTATGCAGGCTGCAGTCATAACATACGAACTGACATTATTTTTCTCTGTTCGCAGCTAGTCAGCGCATGTCCTTCTGCCTTACTCTGCAAGCAGACTGTGGAGTGTGGGGTGTGGGGTTGCAGATAAATGACAAGTGCGCGTGGCTTTAAAGTTGCAGCAAATAAGTGAAAATGCAGCGAATGTCATTTAAAATGGCAGCCATGATGGTGAGAAGTCGCAAGCGGCAGCGTCTAGTTGCATGCAACACGACGACATGTAGACAGACTGAGAGGCAGACAGACAGACAGACAGATATACCGACAGCCAGTCGTGCCTTGCCGTGCCAAGCAACGTCACGGACATGCACCTGCGCTGAGCAGAGCTGTGCGGCAACACACCTACACACATGCGACAAAGGTGTCATAACGCGCAGCGGGTGTTCACATTGCCCCCAATCGGCGCACAGCGCCGCTCAACTTGTCTCAGCTTGGCTTGGCTCGCTTCGCTTCGGTTCGATTCAACTTAACTGAGCAGCAGCTCCCCTTGCGACGTCTGTGATCGCATGTGCCAAGTCCCAGCGGGCAGCGCATTTAATGAGCGCTTTGGTGCCGCTTCACAACGACGTCGGACACGTTGCAGGCGTCCGTTGCGCTGCCATCACAGTCACGGTCGGCACAGCAGTGACTCTGTTGCCGCGCTAAGCACGCGATAAACGGGCGTGGCCGCAAATGGCGCTCGCCGACGTTGCCTTGACATGGCATACGGTGCAGCATGGCATGACTTGGCGTGGCTGGGCTGGCATGGTGTGGCATGGTGTGGCATGGCGTGGCGTTAAATTATAAGCTTAAGCCAAATATGAATTTTTCAGGCCATCGTTGTTGCGCCTCCATTCATTTGCCTGCCTGCGCGCCACACGGCGTTTATTTTGCTGCGCTGCTGCTGCTCTTGCGGCTGCGGCTGCTCATTTCATTTTTTGGCTTCATTTATCAGTTGATTTATGTTGGCGCTGCAGTCGGCTTGTCTCATTCATATGTGTGTTTGTTTTGTCTTTTTGTTGTTGTTGGTTTGCCTGCCTTTTTTTCTGTTTTTCGTTTATTTATTTTTTTTGTTTTTGTTTGAAAGTTTTTTTGAAATTTAATATTTTTTATGCGGTTTTCACCGTTTTTTTTCTTCCGTTTACCCTACACTTCTGCCTTGCTCAGCCGCCTGGCGGCTCATCTTTTGGTTTTAGTTCGGCTCAATTCAGCTGCGAGTTTATTAAACAGTAGCCAAATGGCTGACAGGCGCTGACACCTCGCATGAACTTCAAAAAGTGCGCACAGACATGTTTTTCAACGTTCTTTTTATTTTTGTCTCTCGTTTTTATTTTTTATTTAATTTTTTTTTTTAATTTTTTTTTTTTTCGTTTAATTAGGCTTTAAGCATTGCTTAATTGCTGCTTTAATGTTCACTGGTTGCACTTAATAGGCAGGGTATATATAGTATAGACAATCTGTATTAGACTATAACTTCATTTGAGGCACTCAACAAGTCTCTAGTCTCACGTTTTCCTGGTTATTGTAGCTATTCCTGTAAGCTGTCTACGATGCTGACACAGTTTTGGAGCTAAAGTAAAAAATATCAACTTACAGGCAGTTAAAGGCGTGTAGGCAAAGTCTACGCTAAAAAAATTGTCGAATCGGTCGAAAATAACAACCGCAGAATGCCAAACTGATAAATGCAGTCGCTAACTAAAGCTGACAATTTGAGTTTGCGCAGCAAAAATGTGAAAAATACATAATAAATAAAATGAAACAAAAAAAAAAAAGAAAAAAAAAGAAAAACAAACTACATAATGTGTCACCCGCACATAGCACAACAAAATGAATATTTTATTAAAACAAAATCAAACGAGTTTCTTGCAAATAAAATATTAAAGAAGAAAAAACTGTAGCTTGCTGCCCAAAAACCTACGTAACGATTTTTATTTTTATTTTAGATTTTTTTTTTTCTGTTTTGTTTTGTGCAATTTATCAGCAAGAAAACAAAAACTCGAGTGCAATATTTATGAGACTCAGTTTGTTTAACAAAAAGGCTAAAAATAAAAACCAAAAATAAATTCGTAAAAACAATCAAATAAATTTTGAATGTTGTATGTTTTATGTGCAGTAGAAGTTTTTTGTTTTTTATTTTTTTTTTTCCTAAATTTTATTTCATTTTTTTCGCCAGCGCATCCGGTAACAGGATGTGTGCCCCAATACGACTATTCTTTGTCTGTTTTCGCGTATTTTATGCCAATGTGATAGAGTTATTTAAGCGCAAATCATAAATTCCCGCACGCTTATCTGATTTTGCTCTTATTTGGATGCTCCAAGCACGTCTGGACCTGTGCTGCAGCCAGTTATGCAGCGTTACCTCAATCAATCCTTGGGCAGTCGCCGGATAAAAGGTGCACAGCTGTGCGCCACATAAAAATTAGAAAAGAATTTGAAGCCAATAAAGAGCTGTGACTTGTTTGATTTTGTTGTTGTTTATTGTTGTTGTTGTTGTTATTATTATTCCTTTTTTCACATATTGCTGCTGTCGCAGGTAGTGCCCAAGAAATTTAACAGATGCGTGTGAGTTTCTTGCTGGCTTAACGTTTTAAGAGACTTTGTCTTGCCTCTGATTTCATTTATTTTATTTGTTGTTTATTTTTATTTGATTATTGTATTTTGTTTTTCATTCTCGACTGCTTAATTTTTTATTTTTATTAATTAGCGACATTTGTGCGCTTTGCATTGATTTTATAAAAATTATGCTTGGAATTTCCGTTGACATTTTTAGGGTATAGGTAAAAAGAAAAAAGAAAAAAAAAACAAAACAACATAGGCAACTATCTAGTGCAATCTTTGTTGGGCTTGTTGTTTTGATTTATTTTATAACGTTTTATTGCTTAATAAATAAAAAAGAAAACTATTGCTTATTTAACTATAACATTCGTATTGTATTGTGTTTAGTTTTCCTTTATGCTAATCTGTTTTATTTTATTTTTATTTTTTATTTTTACTATATTTTTCTGGCTTGCTCTGGTCAACGTTGAGCAAACAAGTTTTTTACCCGCGATCAATTAGCATACGATTAGTTTTCTTTTGTGGCGTAATTAATATTAATTAAATTATTAACAAATTGTTGAACTTTGTCTAGACCACACACCCACATGCACACACACCCGCGGACACAATCATAACCCAAACCCAAACACTTATTGATTTTTAATTGGCGAAAGGTTGGCATTTATGTAACTCCACATAACGCCTCTCGTTTTAGACTTAAAACAGTAGATACTCGGTTTGGATCTTTCTATGCTTTATTTGTTGTATTTTGATATGGTTTAGAATTTGACAAATCACCAAGTTAATTCTGTTTAAGCTTTATTGGAAACTCACATCATTTGTGTTCATTTGCAATCAGCCACAAGTTTTGAAGGCAAATGCCTTAAGAAGGGTATCATTTAATTTAGTTTAAATCAACTTGGCACATAATGTTTCCAAATATTGTTTCGTGTTTATGCTAAATAAGCATTTATAAAAAACTTTAATATGCTAACAATCCTCAGCCATATCATAGCAAGCAACTTACAAGGCTACGACATGTAAGAGAGTGGTGTAGAAAATTTAAGAAATTATTGATTAAATTATTAACTTTAACTAAAAATTAAATATTTTTTACTTCAAGATTTAGTTTTTTGCAATCTTATTCTCAAAAACTAATGAAATCATGTTAGCAGAGCATAGTTGTTTAGAAAAGAAGTTATAATACGAAAGGTTACTTGATTCATGAATCGTGGGCTCATATGCATACAGACACAAAATTTTGCATATTATTGCTGTTATTCCACATTGAATATTTAAATGAAAAATATTTCTATAAAAATAAAAATCGTAAAGTTGTGCTCAAATGGTAAAATAGACAACCCATAAATATTAACAATGAATAAAAAATAGTTTATTACTTTTATTATTTGTTCTTTTTCTTATATGCATAAATTGGTTAACCCTTTATTCTATGTTAGAATATAAAATGAAGCAGCTTGTTAAGCTCAGTAAGACTTTTACATAATTATACAATGATGTGGTAAAGTATACCAAACTTTTGGTTTTGTGATGGGTTTTTTAGAAAATAAAACAAGAACAAGATTGTAGTGAACCATATGGGTTAATGCAATAAATTCAAAAAAATCTAAAGTTTGCCATTGAAGAGGCATATACTGAATCTCTAGAAGTTAAAAAAAAAGTAAATAAAATTACTACGAAACCAGAGTGTAAGTAAAAAATCTTATTCTTAATTAAAACGAAATTAAAAACTATAAGTTTTGGATTTAAACTGGAACGCTTCTTACAACACACATTCAAAATAAGTGAAATCACATTAAAATCGCTTAGCTAAAATGCTAAGCATATCCAGGAAAACAGGACAAATATTAATGGACAGCAAGTTCGCACAATTATTGTTTGCTTTAAGCTTTTTATCTTGGTTAATAAAATAAAATTTCTATCCCAGCGTTGGATTTAAAATGGAAACTAAACTTTTTTTTTATAAAAGAAAAGAAAATCATAAAAAACTTCAAAAGTTGAATTTTTTGTTGTTGTTTTTTTTTTTTTTGGTTGTTATTTTTTAAAAAGCCTAAATAGAGCAGTAGAGCAAGAAATAAATCGCGTGACTTGGACTTCGATTAATATGCTATGATTTATTTACGAGTTTGTACATTTTATAAGCCAACACGCATTATTGTCAATTAAAAATTTTTGCTGTGTGAAAAAAAACATAAAATTTTACGATTGAAATGGTTTTTGCATGAGTGTCTTTTTTAATTAAGAAAATAATTACTTGGCGATCTTTTATGAAATTTATATGCCGATATCTAAGATTTGTGCTATTTTTCAAATTTTTAAGTTTTTCATTCTGTTTGGTAAATATTTTGAGTTCTTTTTTCTTTCTAAGTTAAGATAACTTCCAGAGTAATTTTCATTTTTATTTTTTTTGTTTTTTGTGCAGTTTTAAATTTTTTTTTTTATGTTCTTTCGCTTATTTAATTAATTTAACGACTACTTGAGAAGTTAGCAAAGACATGTTGCCGCTCGAGTGTGTGTGTGCCTGTCGTGCGCGGGGAGTTAGTGTACTTTGGTGGGCTGAAACGGTGCGCATGGACATGAAAAACTCATTAAAATGTTTACAGCGCAAAATGAGAGATCAACAAATAAACAAACGAAGAACCAACGAACGAACGAACGAACAAACAAATAAATTTTCGTAAATAATAAAAAGGCGCAAAACTACGTAGAAATGTTTTAAATATTTAAGTTAGTTTTTCCATGCGTTGATTTTTATACAAATAAAAGTTTGACTTTGTTTTAAAATTTAAGCACTCAAAAGGAAAAAAACAAAACTATTTGTAAATTATTTTAATTAAATATTTAAGCAGCACTCGATGGAAAATGTGAGTTGCTTGTTTTATTTTACTTTGTCGTTTGGTTTCTTTTTTATTTTTTTTTTTGTAATTAGAATTTTGATTACAACAAAATTTGCTGCATACTACTAAAAAACTGTGTAGTTGATAAATTCTATTTGATTTTTGGCTTTTTTCGCCACACTTCAATTCATTTATTATTCATAGTTTTCTAACATGGTTTTTTTACGACTATGCGCGGATTTTTTTCTCTTTTGGTTTTTGTTCGTGTTTTTGTGGTCTTTTGTCTGGCCAACACTTGTCGCAATTAGGCGTAAATAGCGCAATAACAACAATAATAATAACAAAACCAGGTAGAGATCATAACGCATATGAAAATAAAACCAATTTTTTTTCTAATTTTAATGACACTTTGGGTTTTGGTTTTCGATTTTTACTGCAAATGCAAATATAAAATATTTATATATATATATTATTTATGGGCCAATAAATATTGTAAGCAATACGGTTGAAAATTTAGAAATTAATAAAAAAAATGTTAATTTCAAATGAAGAGGTCATGTATAATGCAGTAAAAATAATGAAAAAAGAACAGTTGAAATAAAATTTCCGAAATTTGAACATTGCTCAGTGCATGACAGTTTTAGGTTTTTTTTTTTTTTGCATTAACTGTCTCTGCACTTGGACATTAAAATGTCATTCAACTAGAAATTAAAGCAATAAAACATTTTTAATCATTAACTTCCAAGCAATTTGCGCATTTTGCCAGTCATAATTTAAACTTATGCGCTCGATGATCCGTCAAAAGTGCAAAATGCTTACAGTGAAGGTGAAAAAATTGGTACGTTTAATTTTACCGGAGTTAAGCATAATAATTTAAAGGTAGCAAATGCGCTTAAATGCTAAACTAAGTTTTGCACATTGGCTGAAAGTACAAATTACAAATGCATCAATTGGATGAAAGATCTTGTAGTTGAGAAGTGACTGAATAGTCATGGCTATGATGAACTTGAAAACTTTTTTTTACTTTAAAACCTTTATGTGTATTTGCTGCTTTATCAGAAAAAAAAATTGACTGCATTTGAAGTGATGCTTAAGCTTTAAGACTTAGGATCTAATCGTGACTAAATGATTGAGTTGCTTGTTGTTTTATTATATAAAAATGTAAAGAATAAAATCCATATGCCGATGAATAACTCTGTAACCGTAGACTGGATAAGAATGTAAATTTTACGAGTTTGTCAATCTTCGAAAGTTATCTATTTATTAAGATAAGGTTTCTGGGAACGAGTATGAATAACACATCTGCCCCACCAATAATAAGAAAGTTTTAAAAGGTACTTCCAAAATAACTTATTAAATATTTGATGAAACATTAATGCCTGCCGATTCGAGATGCGACTATTACCGACATCCCGAAATAGCTCCTGTTTATATGTTTACACTATTATCATACAACTTATAGACAGCTTTGACGTCGACGCAGCTTAAATGATTATATGATAAGGCGGATTATAAAGAAATAAAAAAAGAATTTTCCCGTAAGTCAAAGATCGCTTCAAGATGGCTACAATATCTTAGTGGGACTTTTGGTAAAGTCTTTACTTAATAGCATTAAGAAAGATTGCTTAGGATTTTTTTTTAATCCTTAAATTGGAGTTCTTGCATTCGAGTTATGTTAAATTATTTATTTAACAACTTCAGCAATTGTTTGCTAATGCAGATGTATTCTTTTATTTCATCTCGTAATACCTGCACAGACGACACCACAGCCAAACCAAACTCAATTAATAATTAAAGAACTTTTTTGTTAAAACTTTGAAAAATAAAACAAAAAATGACTATGAGCAACAGACCAAAACAACTTGAGTTTTGTGAGGGTAAAAAAAAATACAAAAATTATACAAAATTGTCAGCAGCACAATCTCGATTATCGCTAACATTTTGAACATCAGCGTATGGCGAATTATTTTTTTAATGCGGTTTTATTAGCTTTTAATGTCATAAATACTGCAGTTAGAGTACAGCAATTACATTTTGTTGTTGTTGCTCATTAAATAAATAAAGAAAACAAAACAAAACAAAACAAAAAGTTTAATAGTGATTTAATTTGCTAAATATGTATATCGCATACCGATGCTGCTGCTGCAGGGGCCGTTGCTGTGGTCATAAATAAGTCATTAACTTGTTAATCGGTTTATTAGTAAAAGATACAGTGACACGAGTTTTTAATGCGACGGGCGCACCGTTGCATTACCTCGATAGTCTAGGCTTTGGTTTTTCCGTCGGACATTCGCTTTGGGTGGGAGTAGGATTATGTGGAGTTTAGTTTATTTGTTACTTACTTATCACATCATGCCCGTGACAATCCAAGTCTAGGTGATGGTTCATCACCAGCGCTGGCTGTAATCCACTTTGATTGTGATTGTGCAACGGTAGCTGGTGTGCCAAATGGCCACCAATCTCTGCCATTACCATATATTTGGCTGCAAAAACCGACCGGCGCAAAAAAATTATTTCAAATAAAAACGTTAGCCGTTGGGCACGGGGATCAACTCAAAAGGAAATTAAAAAATCCAAGGCGCCACTTTACGCTGCCCACTGTTGCTGCACTGTTTGGCTGGCACTGTGCTACACTTTAAATTATAAGCAGTGAAATGCTTCCTTTATGCTTTTTTTTTTTGTGGTTTGACAAATTAAATGAATTTGTGAATATTTTATTTAAGCATTAAGCCAATGTATGGCGTTCATTTAACTGAAGTAGAAGAAGGCACTTGTTTTTGGTTTATTAGCAAAGCATTTACGAGGATATTTGTTTTAATTTTTTTTCTAATATTTATTATATACTTTCTGATTTTTTTGTGTAGTTTGTAGTTTTTTGTTTTATTTTTGCACTTTTCTGCAACTTGCTAGTGACGACGGAGTTTCGCATTAACCGGCGACGTCGAAGTTTAGCGTAAGCCACCAATGTTTGCATGCGCACGAAATTTCAACGCGACGGTAGTTGTCTGCTACGGCTTTGTTGTGTTTGCTTTTAGGCTTCTCTTTCTTTTTTGTGTATTTTTTCTGATTTAGCGGCAAACTAAGAACGTACGAACAAACGTACGAACGAACGTTACAGCGACAGCGAAAAGTGCGCGACGCAACGCAGTGCAGTGTTTGCCTGACTGAGACTCATGAACGACTAAACCGGAACGTCTAAACCGCTCGGCGAGGTCTGCCGTTGCGTGCGAATGTATGTGTGCTTGTGCTTGTGCCTGTGTGAGTGCCTGAGTGCGAGCGTGTGTAGCCACCCTGTTTACTCCAGCTGCGCAGCTATGTTTTTGCTTAATTCAGATGCTTTTATTTTCGAACATTATGCTGTACTGCTCACACTCTGCGCAACGATTTATGCATGAGTTAAAAGAGTATAGCATGTTTGCCTGCTTTGTTGTTGTTGAACTTGTCATGTTTGTTGTTTTTGCTGTTAGCTAGCATAGTCACTGCAAGTGGTGCAACCGGTTTCGCGGCTCAATAAGCTCTGCCGTCGCTTCGACAACGCAACGCAACACAACTTCGAAAACAGGCACGAACAGGTGTTCATGCGTGCGTTCGCACCCGCGTCTGTTGGGCCTTACAAGTAGCTCGCCAAGGCATGTGCGTATTCGCTCAGACGTATTCGTGTGTACAAATATGCATGCCGTATTCTCGCTCACTCGCTCGCTCTCTTTCGTTTATTTTGCTTTTCTAAATGGCGTCCAAGCGGGCCAATCGGTTTGCTAGACTGCGCATGTACGCTGCAGCTTACACCCGGCCCTGCCGCCTGTATGCGCGCCACCCACAAGTGCTGCTTACGCCTTGCTTGAGAGCAGTGTTCGAAGTTGTTCGAAAATGTCGTCGTCATAGTCGTCTTCACTGTCGTGACTTCAAATGTTAAGTTCGCATATGCACAGTTTGCAGCAGATGCCGTCGATGGTGTATACTTTTTGTTTTTCTTCATTTGTGTTTTTGTTGTTGTTCGCAATTTTTTTTTTTGGTTTGCGTTTTTTGTCTGCTTTGTGCTATTTTCAACGTTTTATGAGTTTTCTGCAACTTCCTGGCAATGGTGGCACTCAAGTCGGTTTCTTGCTGTTGTTGTCACTGCTTTATTTTTTTTGTTTTTTTGTTCATCACATTTTGCCAATTTTCGCTTCTTTGGTTTTCGAAGTTTGTACTACAAAATGGTTGCACTTGTAAGCGTGCCCAACTTCAAAAAGTTTGTGGGCTGTACGCTTTGCCTTTATCGTGTTTTCTCGCATCGATTCGTTTGTTCGCTTGTTTGTTGTTGCCGTCGCATGCATAGCTTCTGCTGTAGTTCCCTTTGTTGTTATTGTTGTTGTTGTGGGGCATGTAATGCTCATGTCGTGCCATACCTTGACTCGAATTGGCTTGACTTGCGTTGTTGGCTTTGCTTTGCTTTACTTGTCTCTGCTATGATTTCGGGAAATGTGAAATTTGTGGCAGTTAGCAGTTGTTCTACTGCTGTTGCCGCTGCTGCTGCCGCTGCTGCTGCTTGCAACGATAGTTCATAATAATTATTGATCTTTTGATTTTCATTTTGTCTGCCTTTGGTTTGACGAAACATGTCGAACATTGTCTGCCATTTTGTGCCTCGTCTCGTCTTCCACTTGCCTATAAATGTATTGCGCTCATCGAACACTTGCTCTTGCTTGCTGTAACTGCGGTGGCGTCAGTGAGTTGCTGTGACTGTGACTGAGACTGTGTCTATGGTGTTTATCGATGTTTTTGGTTCTTGTGCAATTTTAATGAATTATGCTGAGGATGTGGCGGTTTGCATGAATGTGCATGTTCAGTTGTTATGTGCTTATTTGTTCATTTTGTACTTTCGTATGCCACCTTAGCAATTAGTTAGTTCGCCATTTCAGTAGAATTCAACATGTCTGCCGTTCTTTTTCCAAATTGTTGTTGGTTACTGGTTGCGGTTGCACGCCTACCTTAGTTCGTTGACTTTTCAGCAAGTGACGATGTTGGTGACGATGACGATGATTTGTTGTAAATGCGCGCGTCAGCTCCCAAGTCGTCATTACACATACTATTTATTTTTTGTTTTTTTTTTTTTTTTCAAATTTGCCGTATTTTTATTTTCCTGACTGACTGCACAACGTCATGTAATCAAGGTCATCATCTACAGCAGTGGCGGCAACGGCAGCAGCAACGCAGTCAAGCCACTCGTTTACTCATTCATTCATGCATTCGTTCATTTTGTCGGCAGTCAGTAGTCAGCAGTCAGCAGTAGTCGGTAGCTGGTAGTCAGTTATCCAAGCAGTTTGACTGCCTGGCAGTCAGTCTGCTATACTGCCTGGCTATCAGTCAGACTTTGTTACATGCTACTCTACATGCTCGTCGCTTGTTACATTTAAAGCTTTCGCCCCATCTCACTGACTATCTCTTGCTCTCTCTATCTCTCTCTCCCTCTTTCTCTCTCTCACGCACCGTGCGACGTACCTCGAATTTTATGGCGTCAAAACAGCTGACTGCGGCGACCGCTCTCTTTTCTCGTCGGTGTTGCTTGGTCCTTGTCTCTGTTGTTGTCTCTGTCTGTGCGGCTACATGTGTTTGTGGAATCATTTCAAAATTTAATTAGGTCCCGTCCATTAATTGGGTTAATTGAAATGCCGGTAAAAGTGTACGGCACACGAAATTAGGACATGTCACTCAAAATTTTTGCTCGATGTTGTTTGCTTTTGTTGCTCCTCTTTGTTGTTTTTGTTTCGGTTGTTGCAGTTTTGTTTCCTTTCGCTTTGCTCGTCCATTTATGTTGTTATTGCTGTTGTTGTTGTTGTCCGTCTAACTTTCATGGTCGGTCTGATGTGGTTTCGGTTGTTTGGTGTTGCTGTTGTTGTCAGTACTGTGGCTTAGATTGTTGTTTATGATATTTTGTTACCGACAATTTTGTGTACTTTCGCAAGTTTGCATTGGCATTTTTTAATGACTTTTACGCCAAGGACAACTAAAATTTATGTTTGAAAGTTAAAGATGAATTTTTGACAGTTTCAGGAATTGAATACATGCTTTGACCTCATTGGTGATCTCAAATGCAAGAAGAAGGTATTGGCTGTCAATTTGGTTCTAATGGTTAGTGGCGGCGCTGTAGTAAACCATTTATTATAAAACTTCAAGTCAAAAAGTTTGAGTCCCAAGTCAATAAGTTGTTAACTGTCAAATCTTGAGTGGAATTCATATCTTGCTCTCAATTTTATAAACAACTAGTAAACCCAAGCCATATATTTCAAAATATTAGTATGAAATAGTTTCGGTAGAATTTTTGAGATTAGATGGTAGAAAACTTTGTTTGGTCATGGCAACACTGTCATCAAGAGTGTAAACAATGCTCAATGCAAAGCACTTATTTTTTGTGTGTAAAATTACAACAATTTAGTGAAGTTTCTGCTGTTGTTATGGTATGAAAAGTACAAGCAGTGATTACAGCCGTACTAAGTAAAGTATTATGATCATATTTACTAACCCATTTTAGTAAAAATAATATCCTATCCGTTAAGTTGGAACCAACCCTACACTTCCACAAAATTTCGTTGAAATCGGATTGGCTGCTTTAGAGATTAGCGTAGTGGAACATCGTTATACTGCATTTTTATAGACTAAGATTATAGCTAACAATCTTTGTCATTTTTGTATCACTAAAATTCTACGTATTTCACTAAGACTTCGCTGTTATTTATTAATTATATTATTGTTTTCATTGAATATGACGTCATCCGTTATGACTTTTTTTCTCAATATTGAAAATTGTTTATTCAGTAGAGCTAAAACAAACAGTTCATTGGAATTTTAATGAAGGTTCATCAATACTTATCTTTTTAATAACAGTTTTAATTTGTAAGTAAAAAAAAATTTGTATGTATTTAAAAAATAAAAAACAAAATAATTAAATTGTGTGCACCAAACGGAACTTGTCTTCGATTTGCAGCTGAGTTCAGTTTTTTTAATGAGATACATTTTGCATGGAATGCACATGTATCGTCTGCTTGTCAGAATTCCCTCTTCTTAAAGATGTCAACAATGTTAAAATTGTATTTTAAACACAATAATTTCTTAATTTATTTATTAAAAGTGCAAAACTGGAAGTGATAAAAATGTTTAAATATTTATGAGATTAATAACAAACAAAGAAACAAACAAATTACAAAAAATGGTGTCTAAATAAATATGCTAATTAGATCACTTGCAAAATATATGCAAATTCTTAAGTAAAGAAAAAAAATCTCGACATGCGACTTTTGCAAGACTTGGCTTAAATCATAATAAACAAAATAATGACTTGAGAAGAAATATGTGCTGTGCTGTGCTGTTCTCAATTCGCAATTCGGTTTGGTTCAATTCGATTCAATGCATTTTTGCATTCAGTGTCACACTTCTTGGTTTCAAGTTAGTACTATATAAAATATTGCTATTGCCAACCTTGAAGACAGCAGACAAGTCAGCTCAAACCATTCAATCGGAACGTCCAAGAGCCTGTCACGAAGCGTGCGAAATAAATTGCGACAGTGTCGAAATCGAAATTTAAATTTTGCACATTAGGTTTGAAATTTACAGAAGCATAGCGAAAAAAAGGAAAACTGTGAAAAACCTGAAAATGCTTGCACACTGCGGTTAAATGTCACAAGCATAAGCGTGCGAAGTATGCGCAAAAGAGATAGCCATAAGCGTTGGCTCTCAGACGCACGTGCAGGATTGCTTGCTTACTCGTTTGCCCAATTTAATATGCAGACGGCAAACCTAGGCCAAAACTTGACTGCAGAAAAGTTGATGTTCATATGTTTGTTCGTTTATGGTTTGTTTTTGTTGTTTGTTGTTGTCGGGTTTGTTTTGTTTGAATTTGTTATTTTCGCTTTTATGCTGCTGCTGATGTTGTCGTTGTGGTTGTTGTTTTTTATTTGTTAGCATTTATTTGCTTTTGAGACTATCGAAAGGTGAAATCTAATTCAAAATGTCTGGCAGCAGGCTTTACTTTTGCGCCACCCACTCTGCCCTGCTACATCAGCTTGGCATGCGGTACCTGGTATTGTATTTGTATATCGGATAGTCGTCCTAAGCATTTCTATGTCAGTCGCACGTAAACCGAACAACACACACACGCATACACACACACACACACATACGACAGACACGAGACAAGAGTTGACTTTTATAGAGTCGCATGCACAATAAAGGAGTCTATTATCCTTTATTCTTTGTTGTTTTCCTTTTTTCTTTTTTTCTTTTCGTCAGAAGGATCGATATCCATTAGGAAAATTAAAATTGCGGCAGAGGCAATGAACGAGTAAAACCCGACGACCGGAAGTGTGTACGGCCGCCATGTCGCATGTTGCGCTCGCCGCATACGACTTGCCGCTTACACCTCCTGCCACTTGTCGCCTGCCACTTGCCTCATATGGCTGCGCCCTGCTTTGTGGTGTCTCGACTCTACTCGACTTAACTTGAAGCGTCCTGTTCTGCACTGCTCTGCTGCAGAGTGTATTCTACGTGCATGTGCGGGTGCCAGTGTATGTGTAAATGTCCTTTAGCTGGTTTCATTTGGGCTTTTTTTGTTTAATTGCGTCTCGCTTTGTGCTGCATACGATTAAATTCGCTTGTTTCGCGTTTTTTCAATAACTGTTTCATACCGTGTTAGGTGTTTTAGTTATTGCCACTTCATTTGCTGTTTTTATCACAGCTTTTCATTTTACTTGCCGCATGCTTTTCGCGCGCTTTTCCCATTTGCCAATGTGCGCAGCTCCCATCTATCATTCAAAGTCATGTTGCATGCGCATCGAATCGATTTTCGTTTGCTGGCGCAGTTTTGACTGCAGAACTCTATGCCGCATCCACGTCGTATGAGTTTGTGTGTGGCTTTTAGTTTCGTCCGTCTGCCTGTCACAATCGCTGTGTCAGTGTGTGCCAGATTTGCGCCTGCATGTATATGAGTATGTCTGCTCGGCAATTCATCCATCATGGCATCACAGTTTCAGACGCCATGTTGCAATTGTTGGTTGCACATGTTGCAATCCAGTTTGATTAAAAATATTTCTGCCTGTTAGACGAAACTCTGTCGCTTATGATTTCTATTTTATTGGCATAAGACAAGAAGTCAATTGAATTTTATATTTTTGCCAATCGTCTTTTTTATTTACAATTGTTATTCCTTTTTTTTTTTTTGTAATTCCTGTGTTTGTGCTGCATTTCCATTTTGTCGATTTTCATTTAGGTTTGACTTGGACTATTTGAAAAGAAAATGTACATGCACACATGTGTACATGCGAGTGTAAGTATGTAAATGCATAACATGTGTGTATGCATGTGGCTTGGATACTTGTATGACATGCCATGACGTTATAAAAGAAAGTGGGCATACAAAATTGAAGACTTAAGCAAACTAACAATATTCTCGTTACTTTTGCAGGGACATAAAACGGAGTGTGCTACTCTTGCTGTAGACTAGATTGACTATGTAATGGAAAGTTGTAATAAGATCTAGGTCAACTGGCTTTCTGATAAATAAAAAAAAATGTTCGTTTTTCGAATACATATTTTAAGTAATGATAGGTAAAACTTTTGCTTACGCTGATTAAGCTCTTTAATTGCTCCTAAGAAAACTTGAGAACAAAAGATTTCTTCTTTTCGTGGGCTGTTATGTATATCAGAAGCTGCAAGAGCCACATATTGTCATGGCATAATGTAAAGTCCCAGCTTAGGCATTTTTAAGTTGCGGTCTTAAAAGTCAGAATAAAAATGTTAAAAAAATACATAAGAAGTTATGCGTCTGACTGCAAAGTTGCAGTAGTCAGGAAAAAACAATGCGAAAGTTTTTCTCTCGTCTAAAAGCTTAAATCATATTTGATCTAAAAAACTTGCAACGGAAGCATATATCAACAAATGTTTGCAACATTTTGCTACTCGCACGCATTAACGGTAAAAGTAGGTAGCAATGGATAAGGACTCTTCTGCTGTATCCACTTCCATAAGCAGGATGCTGGTTCTGCGTGGATATGGCTTTTTTTTATTTATTTATTTATTTTTTTTTTTCTGACCGAAGCCGTTGAATTTTTATTATGGCTCCCACATGATACTCGCTGGGGCATAATTTTTGCGGTTCCTTTTAAGTTTGCATATCAATCGAAAATTTATATGACGGCAAACACACATACGCACACACCTGCAAACCCAGTCGTAAATACACACACTCGCACATGCAAATAATGCAAACGAGTGTGTGGGCGTGCATGGGTTGCTGGGCAAATGTTATGCTCGCATATGCAAATCTGCACACAAGTTGCCGTGGTAGCACACGAGAAGCATAAAAAAGAAATGAAGAAAAAACGGGGGAAAAAAAAAAGAAATAGCGCCAACTGAAGAACAAAAACAAAAACAGAAGAAAGCAACACAGGATAACGCTGGCAACCATAAAAGCTAACAGCAACAAGAGCAGCCACAGCAGAAATACGCTGGCAAAAAATGTTAAATGCAAAAAAGAAATAAAAACAAAACTTACAAAAACAACAAGTAAACATAAAGCGAAGTGGTATACTACGGTGGCAAAAAAAAAAAAAAACAACAAACAGAAAGAAAAAAAAACAAAAACGACAAAAAAGTAAAGGATTCCTATGTTTATCCTGTTTTGCATATTCTGCCTCGCAATGGTTTCGCTACGCGGTGTGTGATTGTGTGTGCCTGTGTCATATTAAACATGGCGGCGAATGTGCGCAACCGCTGCCCCCACACCTCCATCCAGTTTTGCACTGCAGTCACCACGAACCCAAACGACAACAACAATAACAACAACAACAACAAAGTAACGTATTCGCATAAGCGCAAAGCAAAATGTTTCACGTCGCTGCTTGCGTCTTTGCCAGCGCTACACCACCCACATCCACGTCTGCACCGCACCACACCGCACCGCACACTGCACCGCTCGCTGCCATTGTTGGCCGCTTATCCTTAAGGGGAAATTTATGCATTCGTTTGTGTTACACTGCGAGCGGGCGTCGCTTGGTGGATTGGTGGTGTGCGGCTGTTTGTGTTCGTGCGTTTATGCAAAGAGCGACAAGTGAACAGCAAAGGCAAAAATGAAAATGAAAGAATCTGAACATAAAAACACATGCACAAACACCCACACACACACACATATTCACAAACACTACAAAGAAAAAACAAAAAGAAAAAAAAGGAATGAAAATTCGAAAAGCTGTAGCTAGCGTTTACAACACCAACAACAACAACAACAACATACAGAAGCAACGAAAAGGATAATACTAAGGAGCAGCAGCTGAGTAACCCTTTTCTCGTTGGCTGCAAATAATAATAAAGATAAACCGTTGCTCTGGGTAAATAATTTCCTTTCTCTGTTTTCTTTTTTGCCTTATGCCTTTTGCATTCTCTCAGCGACTTTTCTTTTTCTTTTTTTTTTTTGCTGTTATTTTTTTTAATTTTCGTTTTGCTGCCATTTTTACTTTTTGTTGCTGCCGCCCTTGTTCAGCACATTTGTAGTCGTTGTTGTTGTTGTTGTTGTTGTTGCTGTTGGAATGGAGTTCTATCAACAATGCAAACTACCATCTAACCGACTGGCTACAGCAGACAACTGAGGCATGTTCCAAATTAAATTACAACATTTTCCTTTTGCTTGCTTAAATCGTTCAGCTTTTGCCATTCGCCTTGCGTTGCCTTGCTTTGCGCTACGTTGCGCTACGTTGTGCATTCAAAATTTGTCAAAACTTTTTGCTGTAAATATTCAATTAATTTTTCCTTTATGGCAGTTATAAAACGTCCACAACAACACGCAAACAACACAAAGGCATTCGCAAAAAAAAGAAAAAAGAGAAAAAAAGGAAAAATAAACCAGCCACAATATAAAAGATGAAAATAAAAATATAAAAAAAAAAAAAGAAGTCAAAGAACCTTTGCGCATTGTGCAACTTGTTCAACTTTGCTGAGTCTTTTGGGTGCTTTCAGAAAGTAATTTTCTTGATTTGTGCGATTTTCTTTCTATGCTCTCATGCTTCGTTCCTGTATGCAGGCGTTTATGTTTTTTTTAGTTTTCTTAATTTGTGCAAAGTTGTTGGATTATATTGCCAAACGACTTTCAAAAGGAGCATATCAAAATTTTGATTGCTTTTTACTTTAATTTCAACATTTTGTGTGGGTTTAAGCTCCACCTTTCATTTGAACTGAGTTGACTGTTTTGATGGCTTCTAAATCGTAGGAATCAAATCCAAAAGGATTAATTTGAAGGTAGATGGGAGTTCCCATATTTGCCAGTATATATTTGAAGTCGAACCAGGCTACAGTCAGACTCCTCTGTAACGAAGTGATTGGCCGGACCCAAGTTTTCGTTATAGAGGAGTCCAGCTGTAGTCTATGGCCAACTTTTTTACTCATGACTATGGCCTTTGATTGTGTTTCAAACGAAATGATCACAAATTTCTTTGTTTGTATTCCCAAGAGTTAATGGGGAAAATAGGTCTTCAGATATCTTTAGAACCACTTTAAAAATACAGTTATTATTTTTTTTTTTCATTACTTAACTAAAGCTAAAGCAAGGACAAAGTGGTAAAGTGAGGATCGATACTATCTCAGCAACAAGAGGGAACTGTTAGCTTGAATCAAAGGATTTCAAATGACAGCTTCAAATTTTGACACGTTTTAATGAGTGCAAAACCTCGCTACGGAAATAAACTGTGCCCCTTTTCTAAAAAATAAAAGAAAAAAATAATTTACTGAAAATCGTTTATGGCAGACATATGCCAACGTGAAAATTGTGAAATCATTAACAATATTTTTATAGTGTATCAAGGTTCATTAACTTCGATTACTGCAGAAAATGAAGCACAAATGTAACAATTCAGTCAAATTTACTGGAAATCAAAGGCAACTGACACAAAAATAACAAAAAGAAAAAAGGAACCGAAACAAAAAACAGGATGCACGAATCAAGAAGTCAACTGCGCCGAAGCTGAAGTGGGAACGTGTGTCACCGATTAAATCCTTTGCGCGCAGAGTCATTCGAGCGGCAACAGACAGCTTCGGCTTAGGCGATGACTACGGATGACTACGGCTGACTACGGCGGCTACAGCTTCGGCCTGAGAGTCAGCTTCAGTCGCATTTGTACATTACATGATTGCAGTGGCAACGCCCTTTTTCCCAGTGCTCGGTGCGAGCGGACCACCCCACACAGTTACCGTTGCGATCGTTTTGCGAATTGGCGCCTAATCAAGTGGAAGATTTGAATGCGCGAAGTACTGTGAACTGCGGACTCTGGAGTGCGAAGTGATAGGTTTGTGGTGCGGGGTGCAGGATGTGGGGTGTGGGGTGTTGCGTTGTGTTGTCACTTGGAGTGTTGTAATTTTGGTAGCAATAAAAATATTTTTGACAACCGCATAAAAAATGACACACTGCTGCTGTTTAAATGCGTTACGCGTGCATGCCCGAGCGTGAGCGCGAGGGTAAAACAATGCATGCGACCGGGGCTGGAACCAAGGCTTAGACCATAGGCAGCAGCAGCATGGTTCGCTGAGCACGAGGCGGCGATACTTGGTGGACAGCATTCGAACTGGGCGGGCATGTAAAGCGGCTGTTGTGATTTGTGTGTAATCGCTGGGTCAGCACACAGCACACAGCACGACGCACAGTGACATGTGAATAGCGTGGAGCGGAAGACGCTGGATGCGTACGAACGAGCGAACGCAAGGAAGGAAGCTGTGTGTGCACTCAGCTGAGCGGCAGGCTGAAAAATGGGCAGTTCCGCGGCCGCTTCCACTTGGATAAGTTTGCAACGATGTCCTTCCTGTTACGCTGTTGCGACTGTCATCATAATCATCATCATCATCGTCATCGTCGTCATCGTCAACAACATTCTTTCTTTCTTTTTTCCTATACTTTCTTTGTTTCTGTATATTTCACTTTCTTGCCTTGTATGTATACTTTTATTTTTATTATCTTTTTTGTTTTCTGTTTTGCTACTGCTGCTGCTGCTGTTGCTGCAGTTGGTGCTTGGTTCAAGTCCTGCAATAAATCACACATCGCTAGGCAGCCATTGTCAAGAAGCATTCAAGCTTAGTCTGCAGTAGGTGTTGCTGGTGTGGCTTTGTGTCCGCCCAAGTGGGTGGCAACTGCAAGTACGTGCACGCGTCTCAGCTGACTTAGCTAAGAGGATTCGATGTAACAAAATTTGAGGTTATAACTGAATAGTTTCGCCTAAATTATAAATTTAATCGACAAATGCTTCCATAGGGGGAATAAGACTATTTTCATTATAATCATCCAAAATTTGTTTTTTTTGAGAATCTAGAAGAGAGAGATTTGAAAAAAAAGTCAAGCTGAAAGAAGTACATATATGTCTGATATGAGTGAAATGATGCTTTTTATACCCTGTACCAAAAAATGGTAAAGGATATATTAAAGTTGTGCAAATGTATGTAACAGGCAAAAGGAGGCGTGGCAGACCCCATAAAGTATATATATTCTTGATCAGCATCGAAAGGCTAGTCGATCTAGCCATGTCCGTCTGTCCGTCTGACCGTCTGTCCGTCTGCTGCCGTCTGTATGAACAAACGGATCTCAGAAACGGTAAGACCTACAATCACCAAATTTGGCACGAAGACTCTCCCAATCCATAGGCATAACGAGTTTATTTTTTTTTTTTCGATATTCGACCTATAAGATATAGCTGCCATAGGAACGATCGGCCGAAAACCCACATTTGGTAAAAAAACCCTTTTGTTTTTCAAGATATCTTCACCAAATTTTGAATTTAATAGTTGTTGCTCATACCCAAATACATATCTCAATATTATATATATCGGTTTACTATATCATATAGCTGTCATAGGAACGATCAGCCGAAAAACAACATTTACTGAGAAAAACTTTTTTATTTGTATGGATATCGTTACCAAATTTTAGATTTGTCAGATCTAAGCAATACCCAATCATATTATTGAATATGATAAATATCGTATTACTATAACATATAGCTGCCATAGGAACGATCGGCCGAAAAACAACATTTACTGAGAAAAACTTTTTTGTTTATAAATATATCGTTACCAAATTTTAGATTTGATGATTTGAAGTAATATACAATAATATTCTTGAATATTATAAATATCGGTTTACTATCGCATATAGCTGAAGTAAGAACAATCGGCCGAAAAATGGCTTTTATTAAAAAAAATTTTTTTTCTTGAAACATCCGATCATAATGAATAAAATATATTAAAGCAACAAAACAATATATTCAGTTTTGGATAGGGTACAGGGTTTCCTATAGTCGGTTACGCCCGACTGTAGCCCTGCCTTTCTAGTTAAACCTGTTGACGGTTCTAACAAGGACTGTCTGCTTTATCAAGTTAAGGGTTACCCTGTGGTTCTTATTGGATTGATTGCTGCCAAGATAAAAAACGAGTTATGCCACAACCTTCGCTGATGCTTGGAGAGGTAGTAGCAGGTTTTCTTTTATTAAACTTTCATTCATCTTTAAAAAAGGTTCTATCAGTTATTGTGAAATTGAATAATCTCAGTTTATATTAAATTGTTTTTCACTTTAGCAGGACGTCTGAAGCTGATAATTTTTGGCACTCGTATAATGAGTTGCACTCTTGCTTGTATAAATAAATAAATAAAACAAATAAATCAGCGCCAGGTTTATTTTCGCTCATTAGCCCTGTACACTAACCGAACTACAGGACACGTGTCCCGGAGGCAGCTCGAGGCAGCTCGCAACGCTTCTGCCATTCAACCTGTCGATTGTTGTGTCTATTTGATTTGCGTTTGTCTACTCACGTTGCCATTGAAGTAGCAAGGATAACGAAAGGATAAGAGTCTTAACGACTTTTGTTCTTGCGAGACACTGAAATCCTTGTGCCTAGTGATACGTTGAAAGTTTATACACTTTTAATTAGCGTTAATGATGAGCGACATTGACACAGCCGCAAGGAAAGCACACGGTTCGACTTTGTCAAGGGGTTGCACAGTGCGCGTGGCGTTCTACGACTTACATGGCGGAGGGTTGCCAAGGATAACGCAATTATATTTGCACACTTTACCTACTCTACCTTGTGTGTAGCGCGTTGAAAGCTACTTTTCGGTATTTTTTTTATTTTTTTTGTTTGTTTTCGTTTTTTGTTTATTGTGGCGGATTGCATTTGTTGTTGTTTTTATTAATTAATTTTAGTCAACAACAAGCAAAAGGCAAAAGACCCGAAACCGAAAACGAAATCAAATCGCCTGCGCACAGCAATCATTAAAAATGCTCCGCGAAATTTATTGTAGGTAATAATCCTTAAAGTTTAAGTTACATTCTTGAGATAAGCCAAGCCGCAACGGCAAAAGTCAAGCGGAGGAGGCCAAGCACGCTCATGCGATGTAGCGTTGACTACCGCACTGCACAGCAGAATACTTGAGCCAAACGAAAATGAAGAAGAAGAAGAAGAAGATGAGCTGAGCTAAAGTAAAAGACGCGCAAGCAGCACCATAAAAATTCAAAAAATGTGCACAAAAGTCGAAAATGAATCCGAGCCGCCAGCGGTCAGTGAGGCTTAATTGTCTTTTATACGCACAACGGTCGGACACATCGTTTGGATCGTTTGACTGACTGACAGCAGTGGAGAGCATGAAAGGTGAGTCACAAGCTTAAGCGCATGCGCGACACTCGTCTGCTGTCCGCTGCTCTGTTCTGCTCTGCTCGGTCCTTCTTTGCTGCAATGGTTGGCTGAGGCTTCGTCGTCATCATTGTCGTTGTCATTGCGGTTCTCGTTGTCGTTGTCGTTGTCGTCTTGGTCACAGTCGCGCTCGTATTCTGTTATCAGTGCAGGTTTAACCGAACCTATAAACAACCGCGCGGAATGTCATGCATAAATGTCCCCAAATTAGATAAACATGGCGCCAATGCAATCGTCTTATACGCGCACAGCCAAACAAGCTAAGCCAAGCCGAACCACACCAAACCAAGTCAACCGAGCCAACGAAATGAAGACCAAACGAAGGTATATATTTATACTCGAACGCGCCCATAAAGTCGACGACTTCGGATTGCGTTTGCGTGGGCTGTTTGATTAGGTAGCTAACAAGGTCTAGTAACTATCTATCTTTTTTTATATGCAAATAAGAATAGATGATGTTTTTTAATATCACAATTTTGTATTTTCGCATTGTTCAGGAATTTTTTATAAGTGATTCATATTATTATGATAATCGTATTATGATGACCATTTATATCAGATTTATATAAAGTTTATTACTGTAAAATTTGGAAAAATCAACCAAATTATATATAACACACATTTTTATAGATTTTTCTTATTGCTCAAACAGAATGTGAGAAAACTCCATCTTTTGTCGAGCCTTGAGTTAAACAAACGATTTGAATGTTTAGGAGTTATAATAAATATATAATAAATATATTTCTGGTATAACTTTACTCAACCGGATTTTTCTGGTTAACTATAAATTTTACAAGCTTTACTAATTACTACAAAGTAAAGTTTCTGAGCTTAGGATGAAAAAACCTGTATATGATGAAAATAGTGTGTTTTGTACTCTTTGTCACAGAATAAGTGATTAGAAACAAATTGTTTGGCCCAGCCAGGCTTTAATTTAACCTTGACTCGAAGGTTCGTTTTAAAACCACCCACGTAGGCGTGTTGTGTTGTCGCATGCCTCACATTACCTAAACTTGACTTCATTTATTCCTGTTTGCATGCTTCATTCTGTTTTTATTTTCATTTTATTTCTTCTTTTCTTAACTGCTTTGGTTTTTCTGCTTGTTTGTTGTTTTTGTTTTTATTATTTTATTTATTTTTTCTGCTTCTTTTTATTCTGCAGCCATCAAAGTTCTGCCTTTGTTGTGCGTGCGTTTAATTTATTTTTATTTATTTTCCGTGCGCCGCTCCGCCCTGGCATTTTGGCTCTGCGGCTGTTTGTGCGTTCTGAACTGGTCAGCTACGGTCTGTTCTGGACAGTCTGGTCTAGCGTAGTCGCCGTTTTTATCTTAATACTTTTCCTAATTTTTTTGCTGATAACCTTGCAGACGCTCATTTAAATAAACCGACAACTGAGTCCATGCCAGTCAGCCTACTCACTCCTGCGTGCACAATCATACGCACACGCTGGCTCTTTTTATCTCTCACTCTCTCTCTCTCTCTCTCTCTTTGTGTGTTTGTCTGATTATTTTGTGTATTGATGTGTATTTTACATATTTAGTACGCGTATTTAGCATAGAAATTTGTCGTTTGTAAAATTTATCTTGAACAAATTTTTGCTTTGATAAAAGCGAAATGGAAATGCCGCCAGGCGCATCGAAGCATACGCTGCCACAGAGAAGGCCAAAGCTACAGACTAAGCAGATGTCGCATTCGTGTTGCGCTTCGCCACAGACCAGGCGCACTGAATCGCCGGGAGACACATGAACACATGAGCCATGGGCAGCGCATTGCAACCTGGTCAAGGTTTTCATGACATGTGTTTAGTGCTGATAACATGAATAGGCCTACATGGCGAAATGCTCGTAAAGCAACAACTCAATGAGCACGACTGGGTGGGGGTTACGCCTTGGCCTTGGTCTGACTGCCTGCTAAACTGCTGCTACAACACCCTTGAAGCCAAAGGCACGATCATAAATTTTCACTGTTACACATGAATTGCATTTTCTCCAACTCCATTGCCAAAAAAAAAAAAAAAAGAAACAAGGAAAATGCACAAAATATTGCGCGTTAAATTCAATTTTTGCCTAAGCCAGCTACGCGCAACAATCGGCCATCGACCCTCAACCCCACAGTGCACACGCACACTATGCCCTACTGTAGTATGCTGTGCAAGAGGCAGCGATTGAAGGGTGACAGCATGAGCCTTATTAGTTGATTACAGGACGCATTATCATGATTATCAAGTATGTTACGCGTTCGGCTGGCCCGTCTCGCTCGTCTGGCGCGTCTCGCCTGCCAGGATAAACATCTTTGCACAATAAATAAATTTCGAGTCCATTACTCCACAGGCTCAGCATTAAATTAAATACAATTTTCGCAACACAGCGTGGCAGGTCGACTCGACTCGACTCGTTTCTCCTCAGTTCGGCTCTGCTGTGGTGGGTTGTGGAGTATTGGCCGACTGGCAAAAGGGGTGTGTCATGTTTGGAAGAAATGCTACTGTAGCAAAAAACAAAGAAAAAAAGAAATTCCATGCCCTGCTAATAGTTTGATTAATGGACGCGCGTGAAGGCAGCAAATGAACAACAAGGTTGAGGTTACGTAGCGGGCGGCATTTTAGCAAACGCAGGAGATTTAAGGCATAGAGACGAATGGAGTGTATGCTTAGTGAGATTTTCCAGAGATTTTCACAAAGAGTCGTAACCTATAATCATCGGTTTTGATGTGATTTGTTATGTTTTACGCTGACGCCGTGATTGAGCTTAGCGGCCAAGCGAGTTGAGCTGAATTGCATGTTCATGGCATAGAGGAGCTACCGAATTGCGGCCCACAATTTGGCTGCTCTTATTGCCGTCATGTGTAGTGTACGTGGGTGTGGGTGAGTGAAGTTTGCGCTACGGATTTTGCGGATTTCGTGGCAAGTACACGCTCGGTCAGACCATGATGCAGCATTTCGTTAACGCATAATGAATATTTACACACAGTAATCCTTGTTTTGAAGTATCGGTACACGTACTCAGCACACATGAAGCCCATGATCATTTAGTTGATTGATAAATGGCTACGACTGCAGCGGCGGCGGCGGCGGCAGCGGCAGCAGCATTGTGGCCTTTTTGCTTGGGCTTTAAGGTTAATGTGACTGCCTGTATATGATTTGTGTAAATAGATTATGAATAAATTACAGAGCAGGCGATAGAACAAATGTTTACATTTCGCATGTGGCGCTTTCGCGTTGTCACCGACCCATGTACGTACTGCAAGTGTGGACTGAGAGAATGAGTTACTTGTTACTGTGTGGTGAGAGTCGCTTTGTAGAATATTTGCATATCGGTTCTTATTTAACATGATGAGTAAATATTGTTTACAAATTGACACAGAGCAAAAAACAAACTTCTAGAATAAATATAGTCGAAAAGCTATAAATCAATATTAAAAAACAAGTTAAAGGATTGCGTAAAAACTTGAATAATCGGTTTCATTTCTGGAAATGTAAAATCAAAATTTGCATGATATCTCTGCTTGCATGCGAATATTTAACAACGAATCTTTGTATACCTATGGAATAAAGTGAGTCTTGAGTAATTAAGTGTTTCATTGTCTGTATAATTGATCAGTATTCATCAATATACATATATACGATGATATTATGGCAGTGATCCTTAATATACCGGTTCCCATCAAATAATCAAACACCGTTTCTTAGGTCCTAGTATTGGAAACCACTTCTTAGGTCCAATTGCAATAGTTTGACGATTCTCATCTTGTTTCCATCTCAAGTATTCTCACACCTTATTGCTTCAAATTATCTTCTTTTTAATTCCAGTTACAAAATTTATTAAAAATATCTAAGTATAATTTTTACCTCATCTTGTGTAATACACAAATTGCAGATCTATTTTTGTCAAATGTTTAGAATTAGTACTGAGCCAGATTACGATTGTTTATATTAACGCAGAGTTTACTTAAGTTATACTCCATTTCCAACTTATCTGCAGTTCAGAGAAGATCAGTTGGAAATAAGAAAAAACGATGAGACGAAATTGGTTTGATTTTACGACAAACAATGAAGCAAACGTTGACATTGTAAACCAATTGCCTGTCAATAGAACAAATTATTCAGCAGCCAGCATTAGATCAGGAGGCAAAACGACAGGCAGCTTCACACAAGATGCCAGTTGTGCCTCGCATAAAGATGGCGTCAACGGCCAGCAAGAAAGTAATACGATGCCAAATGTAGACAAACACGCAGTAGTCGATGACAATGCATACATTGTGGTCAGCTGTGGCTACTAAAATTTCAACAAGTCAAGCCAATTGCAATCCATTTGATGCTGATGCCGAACCATTGACGCAAAACCAAAGTTGGCTCAAGTGGTAATCGGGGAGCGAAAATCGAAGCGGACACGCGTCTCACTTTATCAACTGCCACAGCTGTCCTCACCTCGGTAGGGACACGCAGAGAGCCAGACAGGAGATGTTGGCTGAAGAGGAGGAACGCAAGTAAAATATGTTTTTTTGTTTTTTTGTTTTTTTTTTGTTTTGTTTATCACAGGAATACTTTCATGCTCTTGATTTCATAAAGGATGCAATGTGTTGAGTGTGGCGAGTACAATATTTTTGTTGCAGACGCGTGTTATCCTTTAATGCAAACTGAGCAACAAACTCGTACCCAAAACACAAACAGAAACCGTATTCGAATCCGAATCCGAATCCGAAACCATTCCGTAGACGAATGCGAATGCGCACGAGTGTCGCTTCGATATAAAATACGCATGCAATGCAACACTTCAGATCGGCGTTGCCGTTTTTGTGGCAGCCAAGTGGAGGTATTGCTTTTATTGGTTTTTACAAATATTTAATGGATTTCAAGTGGCTGCCGCTTTTTGTGGCACATGAGTTGCACTTCACAAAAGTACAATATGTGCTTGTGTGTGTGTGTGTGTGTGTGTGTGTGCCCTGCGATATGATGTGCGCGAGAAAGGGGTGAAACGCAGCAGACGACAGCATACAAGAGAAAAGCCAAAGCAGATGTCTTTGCAGCAACACGCTATGCTGAGGGTTCGAGGCAAAACACAGCTGGCTCAGTGACAGCGACTGAGTCAATAACAACAGCAAGAACAACAACGAAAAGAAGAAAATAATAAAAGTGAACCTTTTGTAAGCTTTTGTCTCTGACCTTTTGCAAAACTTACGCAGATCCAATTTGACCATAAATCACCAACAACATTTTGGGCAAAAAGTAAACATCTTCTTCCGTTCCTTGTGGCCCAATCAGAACTCTCTTTCTCTCTCTCTCTCTCGACTGCACGCTGTGCCACAGGAAGCGGACCAGATAGGAGCGGCTACGGCTAGCATTGTGATTTATAAGCCTACCTGCTGTCAGGGCTGGCGAGTCAGACAAGGTCCGTCACTGATTAGAGCATTAGAAATGCCCAAAGCCGAACAGGTAAATGGCAACAGGTAAATGGCATACCAACACGATCGCATAACTCAACGCTGACGTAATGCGAAAAGCAGTGACGCGCCTCAAGACGAGCAAAGAGCGATGAGCGACGAGCGGCGAGTCGAGTAGGATGTGGTTTGCGTTTATTGCGCCTCCTAAAGCGGCGACGATCGATGGATGAATCGTCTTCGCTCGCCACGTCTCCGCATGCCGCATACATAGGACACAAACGCTCAACCGTCGTCTAACCGCTTCAGTCGTCGTCGTCGCCAACCGACCTCGTCAGTCATCAGCCGTCAGCGTCACGCAAACGAGCGATCAATCGATTGATCGCAATGCATGTGCCTCTGCCTCAGTCTCTTTCTTCTTCCTTCATCGTTTGCGACGTTGCGTTTAAAGATGTCGCGTCGCATTGCTTTCCGTTCCGTTCAATTCTGTTGCTTTGCCGTGCGTTCTGTCGCGTCGCACTGATTGTGTCCAATAAATGCGCAAATGATTGCGGGCTTCTGGTTTTGCGTGGCCGACGCATAACTCATCTGTCTGCCGCTGACGCTGCTACTGCGACTTTTCGACTAAGTGCGTATCTCAGGTAGTCCGACCCTTTATGCCTGCTTATTACCCTAAAGGCTCATTCACTCTGGCCGACAGTGTGTCATACCTCTTGACGCTTATCAGATTGCACGGCGAACGCGAATTCCTGACGTGGGACAACTTAAGCGGACTTAAGTACCTTAGCCGCCACAGCGGCATAAGAAGATCCCCGCCGCGCCAGAGGATCGCCTTGGCTATATGTTTACGCTGTGCGTCTCTTGTGTCTGTTTATGATTTATTATGTGGCGACAAAATATTTGTGCGCCCTTAATATGCCCTCCTTGGCTGCCTCCCGGCTTGCATGGCTACTGTTGACGGTTATTGTTGAAAGTTCGTGAGATCTTTATAAGCTGCTGACTTAGTACCTAAGCTGATTAGCTCTTGATGCGCCATCGCAGTGAAGCGTTTGCTCCATTGCCACTCCATGCTGCACAATTTAAAGCTCTCTACTTGCGCTTTAATGTTATTTACCAAATCCACTACCGCAGGCGACGTAGACACACGCAGACACACGCAAACAACCCAGACATACACCGCAACTGAGCGAGTAAGCAAGTAGTGAGTAGGGCACATCAAGACAGGGACACGAGCAGAGTCTCGAGAGTGGAGGGTCGAGGCGGAGATGCGACTGCTAAAGGAAATAGTCGCAAAAAGTGCTTATAAATATGCCAAGCGTCCATAAATTGTCTGTGGTAACAACATTAGTGCTTGTAATCGCATATGAATAAATTATTGGCACACACACATTCTACACACACACACACACACATACACCTCTCATGCACAAAGCAAAAGTCAGCCAAGACTTTCCTGTACCGCCGAAGGGAAAAACACAAGCACGCATTTTCCCTTGGCCTGCTTTTGATGTCACTTATACTCTGCTTTTTGCTTTCTTCTTTATTTTTTCTTTCATTTGTTGTTGTTGTTGTTTGTGTATATTTTTGCTGTTGCTATTTTTTTCCCGTTTGTCATTTCATGTGCAGCACGGATATCGCATGCCATATGGTGGCTATTTCGGTGATTAAGCAGATGATGCCGAGCTGTGTCAAGCACCACTTCGGCACTGGACTGACCGCCACGCAGCCAAACACTCGCCCACCGAACGGACATTCCTAGTTAGAAACGCATTCAAAAGCCAACAAAAAGTTCTTCGTCATTTCGTTTAGTTCAGGCCAGAAGTCCATAAATTTTAACCCTCAATGAGTTTCCCGTTTTTCTTCTGGTTTTTGCTAATAGTGAATAGTGAAGCTCATCCCTTCTTCTGTACTAAAATAATCAACCCTGTTAGCCCGTATAACCTGGCCAGCTTAGTTGTATGCTTTTTAGTCACTATTAAAGTTAACTACTGAAGCCAGCTTTTCTTTATGGTACTTAAATTAAATTATAGTTCTGAGATTACCTCACAGAATGCCTAGTTGCTTAACCCTACCGCCAGTTCAACTTAAATAACTTTATCGATCACTCACTTTAGCTTTGTTCTGTAGCGTTGGGATTTTAAATGATAAACTGGATATCGCTGCAGTTTATCCAGATCATTTCGTGCATTCTTTAATTGCACAAACGTGTTGGTCATTGAAATATATATATATTGAACAATAGCATTTACTTCAAAGTGTGCACTACTGAAACTTCTTAAAGATTTTAAAAGTCAATCTGTTAAACTAAAAATTTCTTAAAGCATTAATAAACTTTTTATTGCAAAATTAACACAATCTCTTAGCAATCTACTCATATGCATAGTAAATTAATATTATACCTGTTTTTTTTTGTAATTTCCTTTATCCCCCATGTTTATTCTTTTAATTGTTTTTTTTTTCTGACTCTCGATAGACAAGATACACAAACTCACATGAATGTTATATTGTGCAAATGTTTCACACACTATTGTGAATTTTTCTGACTGCATGTGCGAACAGTAAACAATGGCCATGGCCCGCCTAAAGTAATTAACTTTTCCATAATCAATTGACTATGCAAATTAAAAACACTGAAAGAAATAAAAGCGCGCATTGGATAGGAGGAACAAGTGCACTGCATGAGGTCTGTAACGCGGCGGCGTTGATTGCTCAGCGACACCCTTTAATGGGAAGATGGCCATTGCATCAGTGAGACAGGCAGGAAATATTAGCCACAGAATGACATCAACATACACGCCCCATAATAATGCATAAATAAAAAATAACAAGCAAAACAATTCTCACACTAAAAAAAAAAAGAGGACACACGACCCGGAAGTGAGCAGCACGAAAAAATGAAAAGCAATTTCCCAGCGCAGAAGAACATAAACAAAAAGAAACAAAGAACGTTGAAGAATATAAGCAGGAGTCAGAGTGATGCGAAAGTGTTGAGTTGGTGGTTTTGCGCATTTAGTTGGCATAATGCGTAACGCCTGAAAGTCAAAGGATCAACACATTAAAGAAAAATTGGAAAACGAAAACATTACCTATTAAAGAAGCGGCAGGACACGTGTAGCTCGGCGGCTACAGCTGTCCTCATGTCCGTATCGGTGTCCGTGCCTTTGGCCAAGTGGCAATAATAAAAACATTCAAGCGAAGAAATCCAAGTCAACCCTCACGGCACATCCCCGGGGAGACGTCGCGACGCCGCAACGTCGCATTGCGCGACACACAACACGTGACCAAGGCCAATATGTGCCCAAGAGCCACGCGACCAAGAACAATGGCGACAATTTGGCCGTGCTGCGGCGAGCACACTGCCAAGCAGCCATCCGGCACTCAATCAACAGCAGCGCACTCCCAGCGGCTGTGTTGCGCCCGCGTCGACATGCATCCTTCTGTGCTTCGTAAGCGACGGACTCTACGCTGATGAAGCACATGCGCCGGCGCCGTCATGTTGCCATAACTAACTAATAATGAAAAGCGGAGAGGTCGGCCACTCGCCCGCTCGCCCGCCCGACCGTGCTCTAACGTACGTTCGCACAAATTGTTAGTATAAACAACAATTGTGCCAACACGTGGCGGCCATGTAGGAGTTAACAATTGCAACGGCGCAAGCAACAGCTGCAGCAGTGACGACGTTAGCGGCGACGGTGGATGGTAGCAACAGAATCAACTTTGGCGACAAGTGCAGAATGGTTTCGCGCGCAGCACGCGGAAGTCTCTAATCGTCTTTCCGTTCAGTTGTGTGGGAAGAGTTGGTTCCCAGCACATCGTAACGCATCTCATCTCATTTCATCTCATCTAATCGCATACGTTTCGGCTAAAGATTTGTGGGTGAATTTGTGGGTGTAACGCTTGCAGTGCCACCGCGTGTGTGTTGCGGCGTCCATCATCATCATTGCGACTCATCTCTCTTGCCCCACCCTGACGATGCGTACGCGATTATTTATTATTCATTGCCGAATCGTTTTCGCCCGAAGCGCAGCCATCAATTGACTTCGGCTAAGGAAGTAAGCTATAATTGTGTTTTTATTTTTGTCGCAATCCTTAAAGGCCTCCTTCAGGCGGTCACGTGTCCTTCGTTGCACTTTTAATTGTTGCGTGGCGCTTGTGTGCGAACGACTTTGATATCTTTGCCGATTATCGCATTAAAATTAATTTGTTTTCCTAAATTAAATGCGCATAGGAATTAGATTAAATCGTCACTCCTGAGCTGGGGTAATTGCTAGTGACGCCAACTATTGAATAAACACCATCATAATCGATTGAATCAGCGATAAGCTGCCGATCATCACTTTGTCGCCGCAATATACGTAAGCGAGTAATGTAACTGTCAACTTTTCAGGCTTATCCAAAAACGATACGAGTGAATTGGTGCTTAGTTAGAGGAAAACTTATTTGTACACGTTTTGTTAAACTGTTGTCCAAAACAACTGTGATAAAAGATAAAATATCTGAACATTTTATATAAGTCTGGGTTGTTCAAATGTTGATTAAATTGGTTTAACAAATCAGAGATTTTTAAATTTAATTAAAAATTATTTGGTGCCATTAGCTTTTGGGTAAATTTCTTAAGTTATAGTATAACAGCCTACGCTGTCTTTTCCAGTCGCTCCTTCTTTCCCGAATGTTTCGACTGGTCTCCAGATCTTGGGAGCCGCAAATCTGCTGACTTTTTGTCAGGCGCAATCCATGGCGATTACCATACAAATACCTAATCAGGAAGCCAACAATTCGGTAAAATTTCAGCATTTTCTATGATTTCGTAGATTTTATTTGAAGTGATTATATGTCGAGATAGTTTAAAAAATTTAAAAAATGTTTCCTGTAACTAAAATCAGTTCCTTGCCAATAACAATAAATATTTCCACACTCTATTCGTTTTGCTTTTGGCGCTATGAAGCCAGTAAGCAGCTGACTGACTAATTAATCGCTTAGGGGACTTAGACGAATGAGCCGCTTCATTTGTAACGGAATGCGGATTAGGCCACATTTAACGCGGCTTAGGCAAACACAATGCTGCGGCCACAATAGGCACAGTGACACAGAGTAGGCGTGAAAAGCATAAAGCGGCTAAGACGTGAGCTCACATGTATCGGGTCAAACTCAAACTGTAGCAGTTCATGCGTTGAGTTGGCTCATATAGCAAGAGCACCCTTGTGCACTGCCAGTCGGGATGGCCCAAAGAGACAGACAGACTAACAGCCAGCAGGACGGACCACTGCACACCAACTCGGCTTAGAGGCCCGCTCATGTTACAACGTGCGATCCGATTAGGCTAATACGCACCTTGGTTGACTACCCTTGCATTTGCACTTACCCACAGCCATGTCCGCTATAGTCCTTCTCCTACCGTCTCAGCCGAAGATGATGTTGCATTATGTCATTTTGTGTTCGTATATGCGCCGCCACCTCGGCACATCCACAAAACAAAAAATACTAACAAAAAAAAAAAAAAAAAAAAAAAAAAACAAAAGAGAAAAAGAAAAAACAAAAAGAAAAACACTTGAGGTATTATCTCTTTTTCAGTCTTCGTTGCATCTGTTTTATCAATAGTCAAGATCTTCGGTGCGCGTTCTTTCAGCTGTTCCTCCAACGGCTCAATTCGAGTCTTGTGCCTCTTTTCTTGACAACGAACTGTGCTTCTTCACCTTTTTCTCGTACTCCTTCTTGTTCTCGTTTGCCTACGTCTGCTTAATTCCTTATACGAGGTGTCAGGCGCTGTCGTCTGTCTCTGCATGGCCCTGACATCTGAACCTTCTTTGCACGATTTTGATGGATGCCCATTCTTGCGTGCGCTGGCATTGTTTGGGAATTTGTTAAACGCCACATTATGTCAATTTGCTGTCGCTAGGCAATGCCTTTTGTTGGCCATGCCCAGTGTTTGTGTTGCCGGCGGCTCTTCCAAGACTAGCCATGACCAGCCGAGACCGGCCAAACGTGCATACAAACTCAAAGGCACTGCTGCCGCACAAGCGTCTATTTGATTATGGTTGCGTATTCACTGGCTGAACTGATCAAACCGATCGAACCGATCAGCCAAGTAACGGAACACAATACACGTAATACAAATAATAATGCAAACACTTTTGTGGTATTTCGGTTATTTGGTTTTCGTTTCGTTTTCGGATGCCTTTTCTCGGTTTCTTGGTTATTCTAATGTTGACGGATTTGACATTTCTGTGTAGTGTCTTTGAACAGTGCCGCCTTTCATCTTGCAAATGTTTATATTAAAAACCGAGATGTGTTCACTGTCTGCTTTAGCTTTTTCATTAGAATACTTTGAAGGGTTGAATATGAAAAAAATTCTGTAAATAATAATATGTTTACTTAAATATAAATCAATTAATAGAAATTTCCGTACATTTAAAATAAATAAGAAATGGTTATTATTGTTATAAAAAAAAAAAAAACAAATATGTCTTCTTTAATGTCCTTAAAAGTTCAGTAAGCATATTTTATAACGTTAACTTCCAACCGAATCGTCGTTATACTTTTTTTTTTAATTAATGTATTTTAATTTGTAAGTAAATGTAAATGTAAATGTAAACTTTGAAACTTTAATAATTAAAATTTTTTATTTTTTTTTTCTGTTAGACGTAGGTAAGGTTTGAAGTATCAGTTTTGGACGTTGGTTCAAAATTCTTTGCTCTTAAAAATTCACATCAGTGTTCTTTGATTTGACACTCTAGTTAAAATTTTGGCTTAGTGCGTCTGGAGACTTAGGTGCAACTCCACACTCATTGAAGCATTCCAAAGTTAGTTGGTCCATTGCGTTGAATCTAAAGTTATTATTAGACATCACTCCAATTGATATTGACATATGTACAATGGTGACCATAAACTAAACTCACATGGTTATGTCTATTCAATGATTCTTGCGGTATTGAGATTCTCTCATCTTAGGCTAAAAATGCATTTAGAAGAGCAATTGTTTGGGCTAAATAGCTGCCAAGTAAGTTCATAAAACATGTGCAGATGCAGCAACTGCGACTCGTAATCAACTTCTTCCCTAATGCTTTTCGACATCATTTATGATTGATCTCGTTTGGACCGTGTGCCACGGTGTCTGTTCCGCAATGATATTACAAACCGAATATGACGGATATAAGATTGACAGCCACTGTCAAGAAAGCCAAAAATAAAAAATAAAAAAAAATTTTATTTAAGTAAAAAAAGAAATAAATGAAAAACATGACTAAAACAAGCATAAAATGCGATGCGACTAATAAATGCAATTAGCTGCCAGATAAAAGTGAAGAAATGCGCGGGCCGCCCCGTGCTCCCAATCATCCGATTCCGGGTGAACATTTTGACGTGTGCCGTTTGTGTTATTGTTGTTGTTGCTGTTGTTGTTAACATCTGAACCTTTTAACATTCCACACATTTTCACTTTGCCGCCACGAATATTCATGCATTTCCCTTGCACTTTTCACACGACTTTCAATTATTGTTTATTTGTGTTACGCCGTAACGCACAGATTTCAACGGCGAAGCGACAAACGCAAAAAGGAAGTCGGAAAGTGAAAATGTGAAAAAGTGGGAAAAATAGAAACTAGAAAATGGGTGTTTGAAAAGTAGACAGCCATGCACTCATATATTTTGTACAAAAATGCACTCAACGCCGGCGAAGACAATAAATATGAATCTGGAATCAGTGCCGACTGCTCCTGGCGCAGTTGCATCCATTAGCGAGCGACAACAGCAGCAGCACCCAGCAGCCAGCAACGACAGCAGCGGCAGCGGCAGCGGCAGCGCCCGTGTCTAAATTTAACATGATGCCCCTGCATTATGCTGTGCAATGTGCGACTTTTGATAAATGGCACGCAGAGGTCGGCAGCGGCTTTTAGTGCTGGAAGTGTGCGGCCTTCAGCCTTCAGCCTTCAGTCTGTAACCGCCAACCACCAATGAGCCGCCAGCACATAGTTTCGGTAAACGTTTAGTTACGTTTCGATCGTGAAATATTTCCATAGCTGCCGCTGCTGACCGTAAGCGTTTTATTTTTTTTTTTTTTTCGTTTTTGGGCTGTCGGCGAGCATCTTAACACATCGTTGCTGTCATCTTTATAATTATGCCATATGTTACGGCCGATTTGCTTAGGCCTTGACGCCTTGAAAAATTGCGCACAGTCAATAAAACGTGTTCCCGTTAATGCGTTCGGGGCGCTCAATAAATTCTAACTGTGCCACAGGCGGTAGGCGGCAGTCGGCAGTCGGCGTTTCTATGTTTAATTGTTTATGAACACATCGATGTAAATATTTGTGCTGCACTTAGTCGAATGGCTGCTCAATGTGTAACGTACATATGAGCAGCACACAGGACGGTGCCTGCAGGCAACGCAAGAAGAAATTTAAGCCAAGTCACGGCGCGACGCGACGAAGCAACGGACTTAAATCTTTCACTTTGCGTGCAAGATGCCAGCAACTGATAGCGCAAATTAACCAGGATTAAACGCACAAATTGACTTGTAACGAGACGAGCTTAGATCGGATGCACACTGGCCAAGCCATGCCAGACCAAAGTATACCCAACCGATCTATACTCATCTCAACTCAGCTCAGCTCAGCTGTCTGCCAGCCCATGTCGCTCAAATGCTGTCTGAGACTGTGTCTGTGACTGAAGCCGCTCTGACATCAAAGCGTTTCACCTGGCCAAGTTCCCGACAAGATCGCGCAACAAATTCAGGCAATTGCGCGGGACGGCGTCTACGCCAGCCAACTGACTGCTGACTGCTGAGTCATGCAAGCCGCCAAAAAGGCTGCACACCAACTCAGCAAAACCGGAGCACACAAAGCCAAAGCGGCGGGCGCGATTATCGTGCTAATCTGGCGTTGCGGTTCAGCGTCTCAGTTTGTAGTCTGCTTTCGCTTAATGACACTCAAATGTCCGGCGATGGGCGGGCGTGTGACTGACGTGTGTGCCAGGCATGACTTTTGGCTTTGATTCCTTTGCGCTTAACGTATTTTCACCGTTTCCATCTTGGCGGCCATGCAAGTTGCTCTAGGCTTCTCTTTTTTCACAGTGTAAAACTGTAAAGATTTTTGCGCATCGATATGCACCTGATCTGTTGCATTTGCTCCGCACACACCGTTGGATGGCATTTGCAAGACTGGAGCTCAGCCGAGCGTGGCTAATTATAGACGCCGGCATTCAGCGTCTGTGTGCATTCACGAATTTGATTCAAAATTGTCATTTTAACTGTTGCTTTGCCAAAATGCAGGTAAACACTTTACTGATGTATCACTTTCTCGGGCCGAGTGCACTAATGACAATTGTTGCCCATTAAAATGTTGTTGACATTTGCTCGAGGCACTAAAATTGCCCGCATTACGTAAACAAAGGCAACAGCAGCAGCAGTAACTTCAAAATGAAAATAAAATTAAAACAACAAACGCTGGCAAACATTTAAGCAAAATAAAGTCATTAAAATCATGTCGTTATTTTTATGTTTTTTTTTTTCCTTTTTTTTTTTTCGCAGACGTTATTGTTGTTGTTTTTGCTGTTGTTGCCTGCTGCTCATTAACGACGCATGCCTGCCACAAACTTCAGCTATAAAAATTATTTTTCAAGCGCACATCTGTAAGGTATAGAATCAGTTCAGAAAATCCACTTTTATGATTTACACATTACGATTTAAAATAATGAAACTAAAAACTGCAATAAATAAATATTAAAACAAATATAAAATAAATGCATCAAGTGCATATTCTTTACGCGCTTAGCCGAGGCGCCAAGTGACCATGCAATTGAAGCGTTTAAAATCGATTGCAGACATGTAAAATGTCACTATGCGAGAGATGTTGACGCATTTTGTTTGATTCTCAGCCTCATGCTTTTTTTATTTTAGCTGCAAATCGCCAATTGTTTAGCAGCGATACTCCTATATACCCACATAATAACAAACAACAACAAATGAGTAAGGAATAATAAAAAACAAGAAAAACAACAACAACAATAGCTGCGCTAGAAGTCTACTTGAACCTTTTTTTGTATCGTTGTTGTTGGTGTTGTTGCTTGTTGGTTGATTGGTTGCTTGGCTGGTTATTTTAATGCCTGCTGCTTGTTGGCACACTCAAGTGGCTCAAACTGGTACGCATACACTCGTATATTTTACACGTATTGCGGAAACATTGGCAAAAAAAAAATAACAAACCAAAAATCGACGAGTGAAACCTAATGGATTTCCGCTGGAAAAATCTTACTTGAAAACGCATTTAACATTTTAAAATGAGCAAATGAGCACCGTTCAAGTGATTATTGCTTGCAAACCCATAAATACGAATATCGCCTCTTTTACCGTTAGTTTTGTAAAACTAAATATATTCTAATAGAAAAAGTAAATCCATAATGTTCATGGTCACATACACTGGTGCTTAAAATGTTTTATGGTTAAGGATTTGGGAGAAAATTCGTTGAAAAAATAGATTTAATTTTTTTGTATCAATTAAATTTGTATATAATAAAGTTTAAAAATATCAAACAGCTTAATATTGTTGATTAGCTGCCGATAAATTGAAGAAGTTTCAATACTCTAACTCCATTGCAAATTTTCAATAGTCTCAAAACGTGCTTCTCGACATACATTCATATACTAGAACTTCCATGATTTACGCTTGCTTAAGGACTGCCACGCCAGCAGTTGCTGATCGGCATCTACTTCAATTTATTTGGCCTAAACTTAAGTAGTGTACGAATCCGAGCATTCCAATTGTTTTAAAGTGCAAAAAACTGCAGACACATACATGAAATGAATTAGACAAACGGAACATAAATTACTTAATCAATTTGCTGTTTTATTAAGTTTAACACTTCTCGGCGACATTAACAGATTTCCTCATATAGATTTCGATGTGATGTAATAAACGTCTGCAGTAGTGTAGCAGCAGCCTGAAACCTCAAACCCGATCAAATCATTTATCGCTAGTCATTTGCCAAATAAACAAAAGCAACATTTTTATGCTGCTTTGGGTCACGGTGTTCTCATTTTGGTTAATTGAACAAAGCACAGCAGCGACGTCACATGCTTACAAAGCCTCACGCGGCACGGTGTGTGGCACACGAATTGCTATCAGAGCAATCACGTGTCTGTCACCTATTCATTTTCCACAGCAGTTTAATGTGGAAAGTCACGAAAGCCATGCGGCAAAACAGCAAGACAGCAAAGCGGCAAAGCAGTCGAGCATGCAAAGGATATGAAAATGCCAAGCGAAGTGTCTTTTGTGTCGACAGAAATCTGCACAAAGAGTCAAACAATGCCGCATTTAAATCCCGCACTAAACTAAACAACGTGAAGCACGCGAAATGCACAGCAGCAGCAGAAGAAAAGCCGAAATGAGAAAGGAAATGTAGCTCATTCCACACGAGCGAGCGCCATGCACGACGCAAAGCAACCGCTTCCTGGCATGGCGTGGCATGGAACGGCATGTCATGCCCTGCACTCACACCAGAGTGAAGCAAAGCAAAGCCAGCCCAGAGCAAATCGTGTAAATTTCTTGTGTGGCTTTGTGGGTATGCGCGACGTCGCCATTTTGGGTTACAAGCAAAGACAAAAAAAAAAACAACAAGAAAAACACGAAAAAAATTGAAAAAAAAAACAAAGCAAAAAGGATAAAAATAACATCATCGAAGAAATCGCAGTGTGCCACAGTAGTATAAACACTATCGAGAGATACGAGCTGCAGATATGCGTATATATGTAGATGCTTTTGTTACTGCTTCTGTGTGCTTTTTATGCCCAAAGGACGAATTGTGGTTGGCGTGAACTCAGCGGCATTTCAATGGTTCCTTTGTGGTTGCTCTTGTTGTTGTTGCTATTGCTGATGTTTTTGTTTGGCATTTCTTATTGTTGTTGCGGATTTACGCAAAATGCAAAGTAGAAAATATATCTACAGTCAGTTTTCTTCCAGTTTTTTGTTGCTGTTCCTGTGCATGCGCATTCCCTTGCACTCACAATGTAATTGTTGTCATTTACAAAATGGTTGCCACCGACATAAAAGCAAAACCGCCATTACATGTTTACTCTTGCACACTTGCGCTGTCGAGTGACTGGCACAGGCATCACAGGCCCACTACTCCGTTCTGGATTCGAAGGCATTTTCGTGTTCGCTTCACTGCTGCTGCTGATGGTGCTGATGGTGCTGCTGCTGGTGCTGCTGTGGCTGCTCCATCAACATGCTTGACGCGCGCACCTATAAAATCGTCTAAATTATAAGCCATAAATTTCGCTTCAATCACATTTGTCATAACTCTTTATGTCTCCTTGTGTTGCTTTTTCACTTGGCCGTGTCGGACTCTGCCATTTGCCGTTTGTCGTTTGCACGCGCAGCTCATTCATTTGCTGCTGTTGATACGTTCGTTCAGCCTTCATGCCTTCGATAAGCAAATGCACCCTTTCACTTTCTTATCGCATCCTCGTTGACTTAATTCGCTCATAATTTGTCATAAATTTGCAAATTTATTGTGTAAGATGAAGCAGCAACAGCCTTCGCATCCCAGCCATTGGCACTCACCGCAAAGCTACCTTGCAACTGTGCAATCGTTGTTGTTGTTGTTGCTGTTGTTGTTGTCGTCATCATCGTCGCCGTTTGCCATTTACAAGTTACTAGCGAAGCAACCAACCAGTTTGAGTTTGAGTGCTCAGTCGTGGCCACTCGGTTGCGGTTATTATCGTTATCGGCGCGCGAACAGCTCGTAAAATAACTGAGTTATTAACAAGAAATTTACTTTGTACCTGATAAGCGCAATTTCTGTTATTCACTCAACTGAAATACGTGAAACCGAGTTCGGTTTTCATTTGAGATTTGTTTCAGCGCTCCCAGCAGCTACTAACCACAGCATGAATTAAGGCGTCTTAGTGCTTTGCTTCTAAGGTGGCAATCGCCAAGACACGCAGCCTTCATTTTCGTTTTGTTTTTTTTTTTTTGCTTTTCCAGCCAACAAATCGAGAAATCTTGACCGCAGCTGGGTGGCAAAAACACGAACGTATTTTTATGTGAAACTCCGACACTACAGCCAAAGGGAAAATTTGCAATTTTTATACAGTTTATTAATTGGAGTCTTCACGCGATAACTTGGCATGCGGCCACCTTGAGTATTATTCTGAGACCACTGTTTCGCTATAACTTGAACAGGATTGTACACTTCATAAACAATTATGAACAAAATTGTTTTTAAATGAATTTTAAATCACTCAACACTGTCTTGTGTATCTGAGAACAAAAGCTATCTCCTGGACATGGCTGGCCTTAACCAATAACAGCTAAGGCGAGTTTACTGTAGTTTGCATGTTATGTAAGTTGATTTGATTTTGAATTTAAATTAAATTAAAAACGAAACCCATACAACATTATATAAAGCAATAAAATGTCTGATGGCAAAACCAGCAGAAATCAACGACCTCTGATGTCCTTACGCTTTGTCCGACAGCTACAATTTGAGAAGTTTCTAAGGCTTCGAACTAACTTCGAATCAAATTTAAACTATTTAATAGAATTACACGGCCATAAATAAGAGATACTCGTGCAGTATAGTTTCCTACTTACCGTCAATATGTGCCCTAACTTTTCAATTATTGGCGGTTTTGCCTATGAAGAAGATAACCTGGGTGGTGGTGGGTGGTGGAGCAAACATTTGCATTAATCGTATTTTTTCTACATTATGCAGCGAATTTTTTTGCCCCAAGGCAGCATTTTAAGTGCTGCAACGTGAGACTGAATCGTATGAGTTCTCTGCCAGTTGGCATATGTGCATGCACATGTGTGTATGTGTACTAACAACAAACAGACAGGCACACGTAATATATGCGTACGCACATGCCTACACACTTGGGCTGTCACATTGGCTCCGCAGCGCACACAGCATGCGCCGCAGCACTCCCGAATATCCTTGCATAAATATTTTGCTTGCAAAAATTGTTGCTGACAGCAGGCAAAAAGTGTTAAAATACAATTTCAACTTTGTTATTGTTATTGTTGGGTTCGCTTTGCTTGTTTCTGTTTCTGTTGCTGCTGCTGCTGTGTCGGTTTTCAATGCTTCTTGGCTGAGTGCGCGCCAAAAAGTATGCAAAGCAATGTTTCTACGCCGCGACAGACTTTAAGAGAATTTTCTCGCCAAATGCTTTTCAACCGCTTTTGATTTGAGTCTAACTAAGCACACCCACATACACATACACAGCGTACACGCAGTGCACGGCATGCAGCGCAGAGCGTAGTTATGTAGCGTATCTTATATCTGCATGAGAAGAATGTATCTAAGTATATGTATATGTATGCGCATGCATAGAGCCGACCGACCCGTACATTTATGCATATTGTACAACAAAATGTTTTAATGCTTTTAATGTGCGAAAGTGTTGTTTCATTATTATTTATATTATTATTATTATTATTATTTGCCAGCGAGTTGTCACTGCTGCTGCTGTTGTTGCTGATATTGTTGTTGTTGTTGTTGTTGGTTCAACACAGTTATTGTTGTTTTGGCTTTTGTTGTAAGCTGCTGATGTGTCGCTGTGTGACTATTATAAATGTAGTGTTGTTGTGTTGTTAGGTCCTGTATTTTTCCTTTTTATTTCTACTCATATTTTCATTTTCGTTGTCGCTGCTTATGCTTGTTGTTTTTGTTATACTGCTATAATCATAATTTCATAAAGCATATTTTCACAAAAGCTTTCAACACCCTAAACTGCATTGTAATTATGAAGCAGTAGCAGTAGCAACAGCAACAACAACAACAACAACAGCTGTAGCAACAGCAACAACCAAAACAACACAAGTAACAACATCAACGACCAACGAACCAACGAACCAACCGAGAAGCGCCAACAAAGCCGAAGCCATGCGAAAGGATAACAACAACCACAACAACGACAACAACGACAGTGGAGTCCATTCACTGCGCAAAAACAAACCCAGCGCCATGCTGCTGAGTATTTTTAAATCGGTCTCTTTGACACACCTTCTCTGCGCCCCGCTCGGGTGCTGCATGACAGGTTGGGGACTTTGGCATGCGAGTGTGAGAAATGTGTTGCGTGTTTATTTCAACGCATAAATTTTTCAGATAGCTTTACAAAATGGCGTCAACGTAGCCCGAGCATTATGCTGGCAAATGCAAGCCTGAGGCAGATAATAAAAGGGAATTTATTCAACAAATTCACATTTGACTGTTGGAAAATTTAAATTCGAATATGCAAACAAAGCACACACAAATATTCACAACAAAAACAAGAAATAAAGAAAAAAAAAAAAACAAAAAACAGACAACACAAAAGACAAATCAAAGGCAAGCCAATCCTCCACCCACTGATACTTTGCCACTGGGGACTAGCAACTATATCCTGATTCAACTGAAGTTTCTACAATTGCCACTCAAGCCCATGCATATTCAGTTTTTATGCGCAGAACATCGTCTGCTTACCAAGTACAAAAGGGTTTCTTCGTTAAAGCTATGGTAAACTACGCTCCTCAGACAGAATAAACATTTGTAGTGTAGTGTAGTTAATAAGCAAACAAAATGGCCGCATGGGAGTAGAGGCGCATTAAAGCGAGCAGCAGAACTGCTTAAAAGACTTCCGCTGACAAGACAGACAGCACATGGAACTCTTTGGCTGCCTTTTGTCATATATAAAACTTTAACTTGCAGCTCATATTAAGTTGATCATTTTTAAAATAAAATAAAAATATTATATAATAAATATACACCAATTGGCGGTATCCAAGATGCCATTGCCTCGATACTGTTCAATGGAAAACTAAGCGTGCCCATCAATTCACAAGCTGGCCACAAACTTTCTTTCCCCTTTCTTAGCCACATTCTCGACGATCTTATGGGAAAAATATGGCAGCACATAGGCGACAAAATATGGGGTTTCCACAGACACCTAGTACCACAATTATTTACATATGGAAGTATAGAAAAATATATACGACAACGATACTTGGCAGACAACACGATAAATAGTACAAGTCAGCGGCATGCCTTTAATTATTTATCTTTTCTTTTAACATTCCTATTAAGTCCGCAGATATTTTATTAATTATTTTCATGTCATTACAACACAAGAGGAATCATAATTTAGTAAAGATCAGCAACTATTTCGCATTATTTTGCTAACTTGAAATGTTTAACACGAAACTCCGTTGCTAGACATTGGCGCCAAGAGCAATAAAAATGAGAAATTAAATAAATTTTCTTCAAAGCAAACAACAAAGTGATTCCCTTTATTAAATGCCGCCAGTAAATTTGTTCACACAGTTTACTTTCTGTCTGCTTCACTTGATATCCGGTACTTAGCCAAAAGCAAAACTTAAAAGCAAGTGAAGCAACGTAGGGAGCTCAGATACATTGCGTGGCGTTGAGATACGTTGCGTTGCATTGCTTTTCTCTGCACGGAAATGTTTTTCGTGATACGAAATCGAGTGAGAGTACGCATATCAATATTCAAAACCAGATGCTCGGCTAATAAAGACAATATTTTGATAAATGCACAAAGGCAATTTTTCATTATTTCTGCTACAGTTTCTTCCGCCTTTCTTTGTGTCTTCTAACCAAGAAAAATGCAAGATTTTAAACTCAAGTGAAAATTAAATAGAGGCGGAGGCACTTAAGTGCTCGACGAATAAACGCCTTTCGAGGGCATAATTTATTGTGAGGCATTTATGTACAAATACGCTTATGCGGTCTCTGTACAATGCCGCCAGACAATATTTCAAATTCATGGGAATTTCTTTTAGTGTATGTTGAGAAATGAAGTTAAACTTAAAATTAGGTATAACTTGAACTTGAAAAGCTAAAACGCATTTGTTTTTATTTGTGTTTTTTATTGTAATCAAACAAAATTCAAATATGCGCAAAACTATTAAAAACTAAAGGTAAAAACTTTCGGTTACATGACTTTCAGTTTTTATTGACACGCCTGTCAATATTTCATGACTACATGCAGCATTTTGTATTTTGTTAATGGCACAGGCAAAGCAAAAAAACCATAAAACAAAAATGAAATCAAAAATAAAATAAAATAATAAAAACGCAGGTAGCAGCGGAGACGGCGGCAGGCAGCTGCCATGCACGCGCCTAAATTAAAATCATTGCTCCGGCAGCCAGCGGGGGACGCTGTGGGTAGCAGCGGGGCTACTAAAAAGTTTAGCACCCAATAAGCAGCAACATGAGCTAATGGATCAGCGACTGGATGGATCACTACTCGCGCCGCCATGTACGTATGCGTATGTACATGTGCACCTTTTATTTGTGAGTTGTGAGTTGTAAGTTGTGAGTATTCGAGTTTTGAGTTCGGTGTCAAAATGTTTGCCGCCTGCGTCTGATCACTTTAATGGATCGCGAGCCAACAGCCCTTGAGCGGGTAATTTATGCTGCTGCGTCGACATATGACGGTATGCTGCGCTTACGAGTAGCAAATTGTGCAGGCGTCACATTGCATCGTCTCGTTTCGTTTCGTCTCATCTCATTTCGTCTCGTCGCGCGTCGCATCATCGGCTTCAATACAACCAACACAAACGTCACAAGCAGCCACCGAGTGGCGGACGATGTTTTGCGCCTTTTGCCGTTCTTTTGAAGTTTCAATTATGCGGCTCATATGTCATTCGCTGCTGTTGCCGATGCTGCTGCTGCTGATGCTGCTGTTGCCGATGACGATGCCAATGCCAATGGCCATGGCGATGCTGGTGCCGATGCTGATGGCGACGACGATGGCGCATACTGCTGAGTTCAGCTGTGTTGGTGGCATGCTAAAAGCAAAAATCGTCTGCGACATGTTAATTGTTCGCTTGACTAATAAACTAACGAGTTAATTGCTCCAAACGATTCGTGGCCGAAAGCGCCACGCCAAGTGTTTTTGTTGCTATTGTTGTTCTGCTTGTTCTTCTTGTTGTTGTAATACGAAACATAGCAGCCTTGCTGTCATGCTGCCCAACAGTCAGTCGCTTGCAAAGTGGCTTTGTTGTTGTAGCTGTCGCTGTTGCTGTTACAATCCTTTGTGCTAAAAAAAAACACATTTGCTGACTTGGAGGATGGGGTGGTTAGGGCAGAAGCTGCAGGTTTTGTTGCCTAATGAATAATTAATTTTTAATAATTTTACAGCGAGTCAAATCGTCCACTCATGCACACACCCCACTGTCTACTTTGACCAATGTTATGCCTAATGCCAACTAAAGCCTCAGCAAAATTAGCGACAACTCAGCAAAAACAACATCAACATTGTCAAAGGTGTGAAAATTAAACATTTCAACGGAAGGATTACAAATTATGACACTCGTTGTCCTTCGTCGTCCTTCGCTTAGCTCAAGTCACTTTGCCGCGTGTGGGCGTCGCTTGCTGGCAGCTGCCGCCTCACAGCCCGGCCAACTGGCCGATGGTCAGTCAAGTGAGGTGTGTGGGTGCTTGGGCGGCGTTGAGATAATCGAATGTGTCAAGTGTTGAGTGCAGTCGTGTGGAATTTGCGCACAGCATCAACAGCAAAAACAACAAACAGCAGCGCAGTAACACCATTGGTCAAGCGTCAAGTGTCAAAAAGGGATTTGCATATAAAAAAGCCAAAGAAGCGCAACAAGGACACGACCAAAGGCGCGACGGAAGGAAGCATTTCGCAATATGCAACCGTGTGCGCACAATTTGACCCGGCACTTGCCACCGGCAGGGACCTGCGGGTCTGAGGACGTGAGGGGTCTGAGTGCGCATTGCGCGCTAAGCCAGCTTACGACTGCAGCGCAGCAGGGATCAAAGTGTTGGCAAAGGACTGAGTGCATAAAAACTTTAGCGCACATTTAAAAATTAAACAAAATTATTTTCAGTTTTATTGCTGTGTAATTTTCTGAAAGTTTACCGCTTCCAGGGCAGTTTTTTGATAGTTTTAAGCTATTCTGATCGTTGAAAATTATGCATGCGTGTATATTGTTTTAAGTACTAAAAACAACAGCAAATACAACAACAATAACACTCTACACTCAGTATGCGAGTGTATAAAAATCAAGTGATGCATAAAAAATGCAGTTTTAAATAAATATTCATTTCAGTTAGTTTTCTCTTGCTGTATTTCCATTTCAGCTTTTCGTATTTAATTTTGATATTCTCTTTTCATTTTCATTTGAATTTTTTTTTTTTTTCTTTCTTTTGCTTGTTTTTATTTTTTGTGATTTGTTTCTGTTGCTGGTTTTTTTTCTGTTTTTATTTTTTTTTTATTTTTTGTGCACTTAACCAAGTTCTGCATGAATTATTTACATATGGCTACAATATCCTTTTATGCATTTTTAATAATATGCTTTCACACCAGCACATACACCCAGTCCAACAACAAAAAACGACAGCAACAACAACAACAACAGCATGAACTCGTTATGTGTATAAGTACAATAAAATAAAAATCACACAGTGGCAAAAGGCAAAAAGTAATGTGGAAATCACTTTCGATAATTGTATACATTGCAGCCACAAAAGCAGCGTAGAACATTAACAGTAAACCAAAAATGAACAAAACAAGAAAACAAAAACAAAACAAGCAAAAAAAAGAAAAACAGAAAAATGAAAGAGTTATACAAATAAAAATGTTGCCTTATACAAAAAAAAAAAAAGAAAAACAAAAAAAAGGACAAAAAATAATGAGCAAAATAGACAACAAAAACCGTCACACACCCCAAACACGTTTGTCGTGAGCAGCTCTTGCCGGCTCATGCATTGTCATTAACGGTCATAATGTCCTTTCGACTTCCGTTGCATTAACAAATAAAAAGTGCAAGCTTGCGCATTGCGAGTGCCAACAACAGCAACAACAAATGCAATAAACAATAAAAAAGGAAATCGACGGAAAATGTGCGGCACCACGCCAAGGCACTCATGCAGAAACGCAAATAATAGCTGCGTATCACTTCAACGCCGGAAAAGTGTCCTTTGACGTCAGCAAATTCTGTTGGCTTATACACTCGTTTCTGCCATTTGTTGACTTTAATAAAATTATGTACAAATGTGCTTGATTAAAATTTATTTTAGCCAGAATTTGGCATGGCTTTTGAGCCTAGATTACAATTCACATTAGGTTCACTTTATACGAGGGTTGTTTAATAAATACCTGGTCTTGTCAAGCAAATCAATCAAAATACCTCATTAAGCTCTAGAATACCTAAATTATACACAGCTTTCTCATATCTTCATATTCTATCAGAAAGGCACTTTGAAAATGCCTACATTATTTGCTAATTTACAATCCCTACTTCGAAGTTCATCCAATACCAAAGAGGTAAGGTGCGTAGTCCCCATTAAAGAAGTGAGTTGAAATTGAAATTTAATCTTTTTCTCAACACGTGATTGAATTTTATTCATTGTTGTAAAATAACAAAACATTTTCCTCACTCAGCAATTTCATTTACAATAATGTTCTCTGGCCGAAGTCAAGTAACTAACATACAGTCTTCGTAGATTCAATTATTTGGAATTTATTATAACGATTTATATATAAAACTGAAGGAATAAGTTAAAATACACTAGTATATCCTTTAAATAGTTGTCTGCTTTAACATTTCGGAGTGTTAATGTATCACAAAGTTCACTTATAAATGTATAAATGAAGAAAATGCAAATACATTAAATAGGAACAAAACTTATTCATTTTCAAAATAAGTTCAGCGTATGTTAGATCAATTTTCCTCAGGTGACCAATGCACCCGAATGCTTCTATCTCGATTCATTTATTGGTCCTAATTGCGCGAGATATGCCTTGAAATAAAGTAGTACATATCTCTGAAGACGAAATAGCTACTATTCACATGCAGATCATGTTAAACCACTTCGTGATCATTCTGAGAAGTAAGTTAGTTAACATTTAAAAATAATCCATTATCCATTTCATTGATTGTTGTTGATTTGCTTCGTACAGAAGTGATTTCCGAAACTGAAGACAGTCGTTCTATATCGATCGACTTAAAAAATATTGCTGTGGTGCTGGCTAAAAATAATCGTCGGATTTAAGTTTCTCAGCTGACAGTTGACCTTGCTAATGAGGACACCTATTAAAGCAAATGAGCCAATACTGAGTAGCTCAACTTATGCCAGTGAAAGCTATTAGTAAACAAAATCACGAATTTTTTTCTTTTTTGCCCAGGTAAATGTTGTCTATTTTTGTTGCTTCATTGCAATCTGGCAAATGAAGCGAAGCTAGTTTAGCAAATCGTAGGCATTGAAGCTTGCTGACAGTTCACGCAGCACAACTCATCAATCTTTTTTCGGTTCGCCTAACTGCCAGCACATGACCGAACCGTTGTGGCACAACAATTTGGGAACATGCAGTGTGTGGAATATGATGTGGGATAACTCGCTAAGTCGGGCACTCGAGCATTGGCCAACTGTTATGATTTACGCGTGTTCATGCCAATGTTGGCATGCGTTATCGCCGCTTATTATCACAAATCACACGAACGAAACTCTTGGCCAACTGCATAAATCAGTGTGACATCCGGGAAAAACGCTTTCAAATCGTACAGACTACCTCTGTATGCTATATGTGTGTGAGTCTCTTCGTGTGTGAGTGTGTAGTGAACACTATCTAGGCAGTTATTTTTATTTTTTTGTAGGCAGTTTGCGGCTTTCATGCCTGTGGCTGGTGTGAGCACATTTTGTGCTATTAAATCAAATCAAATTGCGCTGACAACGTACATGAACGCTTGTTGACATTTTCGTTGATTTAATTGTGGAAAACCCGAAGCAAAGAGCAACTGATAAGCAAAACCCAACAATACGAATAAGTACACAATGTTCGTTAGAGTGTAAAGGTCACCTACTTGAACGTATGACATTTTCATAACGCATAAGACATCTCCTTGACTATTTGCCTAATGTGCAATAATGAAAATGGCAAGTGAACAAGAATACGCATAATAAAAGCAAAAAAATAAAAAGAAGCGAAACCACAAAAAAAAAAAAAAATCAAATAATAAAATATGTTATACAAATAAAACGTTGACGCGTCATGTGATATGCTGATATGAGTTGATATTGAAATTGAAATGTATGCGATGGCGAATCATATTTGAGAAGCAGTCAACTTCTTTCGATGATTAAATGCAAACACGCAATGGCTGCTCAGAATTAAATGTAAGCAAGTCCTACACTCGAGCCCGAAGCTCATATCCATGTATTCGGGTTTGCACTGTCTGCCGTTTGCTGTCAGCAAATAAAAATTGCATAAATTATTTATGAAATGTTTTTGTTTGTTTGCTGTTTTTTTTTTTTCTTCCGTTCTTTTTCTCTCTTTTTTTTGCAGTTTACTATGCTGTCATATGTACACCATAATACAAAGTAATATTCGTATTTATTTTTACATGTTGATTAACAAAAAAACAAAAAAGACAGAAGAAGGTTTGCAATGAAGATTTTTTTTCATTTCATTTTCATTCAAACTTTAATGCACTCAATTGTGCAAGCAAAGGTTTGACCAAGACCAGAATGTCATGATTATTTATGGTATGAAATTTAAATATTCAAAACAACTTATACGAGGTTCATACACGGCTTCAAGTTAATACGAACTCGTAATTTCTTCTTTGCCAATTCAATCCTAAAACCACAGTATGCTGGATGAGATATAGGTATGCTTACAGGTTATTTCTGCCTTCACAAGTGTAGCAAACTACAAACTTTAATAGCCCATATATGTGGAAGCTTTTTTCAATCTGTTACTTTATTAAACAGAACATGCTTCCGTATGTCATTGTAAATATTCGTGCAGATTTTGTGAAGTAGCTTTGTATCTTATCATTATTTGATAAGCTCCATAATATGCGTTCCATCGCATAGATACTCCTAAACATATGCTACAATTTTTGTCGTTTGTTTTTACTATTTTTTTTTTTTTGACTATTATTTTAATGCTGTGTATTTTTTTTATTTTTATTTTTATTTTTTTTTTTTTTTTGACATATATTATGTAGTTGTTTTGTATATATTTTATTTTTTTTACTTTTTATCTGTCGTTGGTAATTTTCGCGATAATAAATCGTGTCGGTTGCAACGCGCAGCTGACAGCGCGAAAAACGCGTTTAATTATCCACTTACATGGTTTTAATTTATCACTCTTACATTCCCCGCACACACGGTTGCCCCACAGCCGCTGCCTGCCAATGTCATCACTTCAGCTTTATCAACGTCAACTTCAGCGGCAGCGTCATATGCATATGCACAACCGCCAGTCGCCCTGACAGCCAGACGGCAGCCAACAGCCAACAGCCAACAGCCGACAGCCCACCGCAAAATGAAAATGGAAAACCCGAAAAATAAACGAATGCCTGCGCGTGAATGAGTGCTGCTGAAACGCACAAGAACAAGGCTAAAATGTTCATACGTTAAAATACATGAAAAGTGTTTGTTGCCTTTGTTGTTATCGCAGAGTTGTATCTTAAATAGACGTGCGATATTTATCTAAACGCTTAGTGGATGAAACAAAGAACAAAACAAATACCAGAAAAACTAAAACAAAAAACAAAAATGTATATTTTTCACAATCAAACGCGGCGTGTTTGGGCAAATATTTTTACATAAAATTTATGCATTTTGAATTTTGATGAATTAGATGTATAACAATTATTTAAACAAATAATATTAAAAGCAAACGAAAAATCATATAAAAGGAAGAACTTCAAAAAGAATTTCGAGTGGCACTTTAATGATTTATATGTTGCGGCTTGCTTGGGCAGTTGATGATTGGCGCTTGGGTGGGCGACTGCGTGAGTGGTTGTGTGGGTGGTTAAATGGGTGACCGATTGTGGGCGCAGTCAAGTATTTAACAAACATTTTATTATTCATTTGTCGCTCTTGCGGCAGAAATCAGTTTTATTTATGCATATTTAATTTATAATACGAGTACATGCCTTTATTTTAATAAATAACCAAAACAGACAAACAAAAACAACACGAGCAAATAAAAAAGAAACAAAAAATAAATAAAAAAGAATAACAAAATTTATGGCCACACAAAGCAAACGTTATTTGTTATTTATTTAAGCTATAAATACACATTCCAAATGAATTTGCTATTATTTATTGCGTAATAAATTTAAATAAAATGCGCACACAATCAGATACCAACAATATGCAGAAGTCAACATACGGACGTGCAACTGTGTGTGTGTGCGTGCGTGTGTGTGTGTGGTTATCGTTAAGTCATCGATACCAAAATGATTATCTTCTGCGCATATAATGGGTGCTTCAGTAAGAAAAATTCCACACTTTCTAGCTTATGAAAATATTCTTTAAATTTTGTAGAACACAATTCTAAACGGAAGCCAAACTTCAATAAGAAAAATAAATGAAATTCACTCTATAGAAGATGAGCTAACTAAAAATACAGAAAAAACATGTCAGCTGAGTGAATTGAAAAGTTCCTTATATGTGTCAATGCCTTAACACATTTAAATATTTATGTACAACATTTTGCAGTTATAACACTTCTCTGGCATCGTTTCATCGCAATGTTTTAATATGCAGCGCAAACAAGCAAGCTGCCAAGAAAGGAAAAATAAAACAACAAAACTATTTGTCTTGGCTGAATTGAAGGCAGCTTTAGATATACATGCCGATATGCTGACATTCAGGCGATGCAACGAAGCGTTTATTATCCTCACGTGTAAATGAACAATCGGAATCGGATTAAGTCAACGGAATTACCAACAAAAGCGCAAACACTCAACTACAGCAGCAGCAGTAGAAGTAGCAGCAGCGGGGAACAACGAGAGCAGAAAAAAGGCAGTCGAGGCCACACAGGACATGTACGCATTGTCAGCAGCGGCTTCAGCCGTTCCGACTGGGAGCAATACAATGCGTATCTTTTGTTCGCTGTCAGGATTAGCAGCGGCATGTCTTTGCCGTTTCAATGCACTCCGCTACGCTCCACTGCGCTACAGTGATTCCATTTTCATCTCCGATAAAACAAAAAAACATATTTTGACGCTTATGAGCCGCGCGACAGCCAAAAGTACACGACAACGACGCTGAGGCCGACGCTGACATTGATGACTGTAACAAAAATCCGCGCCCATGCAGTTAAACGTCGCAACACTTCACATGCGAGTATTTGCCACAATGTTGCATGCAGCGCAGTACAGCGCAGCCAGGATTTCAATTACAAAGCGCACGCAAATGAGCACGAAAGTGTAAGTGTGTGTGTGTGTGTGTGTGTAGAATGAAGGACGATATGCTTATGCATATGTTTTGGCAGCATTTGTACGTGCCAGTGCGTGCATGTTAGACGTCGGTTGGGTGTCATCAAAAGGTCATCACTGCACGCGATCGCACGCGGAAAGCAAAAGTCATTCGGCACATGTCCAGTCGCGGACGATGAGCAACCACCGCCGATTGACTTCCTGCCAAACTGCAAACGCCAACGCCACCGCCAACAGAAACGGCAACGGCATTGCATAAGCCAAGGCGAGTTGGCCATCTGTTTATCGCTGGCGCTCATCTGACGCTCGACGGCCGACACCGCTGCGTCCGCTAATGTGCCGTTGACACGCATGCCGCCCAGGACGCGAGGCAAGCCAAAGGACGGGCGCGCAGCTCTGCAGTAAACAAATTACCGACGTATCCTGATGAGCGAGCGCACAACGGAAGTCAGCGCCAAGCGTTCTAAAAATACTAAGCAAACTTGCCTATTTCCTTTGCTTTCTTTTTTTTTGTCGTTTGGCTTTTCTTTATTCTCTTCTTTTTTATGTTCTATGCTTTTTTTTTATTTTTTATGGCAGGGCTGCTCTAATTTCCAGCAATAAACGGAAACCGGAAAAAAGGTGCGAAATGTTTTCGTTGCGTCAGGCAAAAAAAAAAATAAAAAACAGGAATATAATCAAATGAGGATTTTGTTTGCACAGGACACTCCTCGAAAGTCATGTTGAGGCTACTCCAAAGTAGCGGCGCATTTTTTGCCCAAGAATAAATAAGAAACCACGGTAATTGTTAAATTCCATTGACGATAATTTAAATTTTTCGTGCTTTCTTTTGTTTTCATTTTTTATTTTGGTCAATTTAACTGCGAGTCAGTGTGGGCCAACTCGTCGCACAGCTCATTATCCCTACAAATGTATCCGTCCGGCTTTGCAGACGCCCCTCGGGCACGCAACTCTTGCTTACTCGCTTTGACATTTAATTGCTGACAATTTTTCTTTTTTCTTTTTTTTTCTGTTTTTTATTCATTCCCTGGGCGGTCAGCCTTCGGCCCTCACTGCCAGAACGTCGCTTTGCTTTAACTATCTGCGTGTCGTGTCTTTTGTTTTGTCATAATTTTGATTGAGCAGCACACACCAAATTGGTATTTTGTGATGTATTGACTTTGGCGTTGAACTTCAGCTTAGTCACTTAGACGCCAGCAGCAATTAGTGCGGACAGTTGTTGTTTTTGCCTTTTATCGTGTCCGTTGTCGATTTTGGCATTTGCCTTTTGGCCAGCCCACGGAAGGGTTCAAATGACAAATGTGCCTTAAGGGTGAAGCGTTGCTTGTTTCTCCAACCAACTTAAGTGACTTCTTCTACTGCACGCACTAATGTTTATGCTCAACATAAACAGGGAAAACTGTGCGCTCCTGCTTAACTTTTGGTATTTTACGACAAACATATGTGAAGCTGATTTCAAATAAGGCACAGCCGTCGTTTATCTTGACACATTTCTACAAACATTGATATATGGACATATGCTGCGTAATACCTGCACAAAGTTCATTATCATGCCTTTCAACAATTGCAATCTCATCCGCACAAGCCAAGGACTTTACGTAGACAAGCAGGCAACTCAATGTTTAGTAATTGTAATTGTATGATATCTAGTACAATCCACTATAATGGCATAATTTTTGGATATTTTGAACACCAACAATTTATTTTCTTTAACTTTATACTATTTAGTTTTTCTGACTTTCTTCGCAAGATTTAAATTTAAACTAAGATGTTGGTCATTATTATAATTTTTTACTGTTCATTGAGGGAACATACAATCTTTTAATGAACTTCTTTTGCTTTCTGATTTTTTACCGTCTCCCTATGATGTATATGGTCGTGGTTCGTTAAAAATCCTCGATGAGTGGTCATTCTGTTTAGGTATTCAGTTTTCCTTTAAAGTTCCCACACTCTTCATATATGAGACAAATACTGGCTATTTAATAAAAATTGTGTGCATCTATGCCGCTTTTCAAACTTTAACAAAAACAAAAGTTATTCAAATAGGAAAACAGCTTTTGGTCATGCTTTAACTATTTCTAAGGGATTTTTTTATTAATTAGAATTTTCGTTGTATAAGCGCAATGTTTGTTTTTCTTATTCTTTTTAATTTCGGTTTATTTTACGTTTACTTGTGCTAAATGTCAATTCCACTGATTACTGGCATGTCTGCCTGAAGGGTTCGACTTTAACTTCGACATAATGCCAAAACACTTGGCTTTTGCTTGGCTAACACCAATTTTCTCATCTTCTTTGGCTTCGCTTTGTTACACGTATTCTCATTGTGCAACAGTTCAGCCCAAATTGCGCGCGCACAGCAATCGGCGTTGCCGGCACATGAACTCCCTCTTACACTCCGGGGGCATATACGCGTGTATCCGCAACCATTGGCACACACAATAAAAGCATTCAATACATGCGCAAAAATGTCGCATTTTATTTCAAGTTGAGTGACTTCAATCTGTCACTCAAAGATTGTTGTTCTTCTTTATTTCTGTTTTTAAAAATTTTTTTCATTGCTTTCCGTTATGTTGTCGTTGTTGTTGCATTATTTTTATATTCTTTACTTCACTTACCTTGTATTTAGTCAACAAGCGAAGCTGAGCAGCGCTCACTCAGGTCTCCACTTATTTTTGTTGTTATTTAATTCTCTTGCTTTTCTTCAGCCTTTTGGGTTCCACCCTAGCGCAGCGCAGCACACAGCAGCGCAGCTCAATGAAAGTCCATATGGCTGAATTAAAAAGGAAAAGAAAAAAAAAAAAAAGGAAGCAAAAGCAGAATGTACGCATTGCAGGCGAAGACAGGCTGGCAGGGCATGTGACACAATTGTTTTCAGCTTCTTTGACTTTTAAACAGTTGTACGGGGTGTCGCACTCTGCCAAGTCGTATTAATTTTGCACCATGCACATTGACGACAATAATGACGATAACGATGATGAGTTTGGCAGCGCTGGGGCCACTCATTGTCAATGAGCCCGCTGGCAGTCATCGTCGCCGTCACCGTCACCGTAGTCGTCGCCAACGTCGTCGCCTTCTTCGTCATCGTCTGAATTGTTATGTCGCAGCATTCAATGCAACACAATGGCAAAATCTCTGTCCAGCTACGACGACGAAATTTTGTCGTTTTTAATTTACAAATCCATCACAACACGCCCAGAAACGACCAACCCACGCGCAGACAAAAGCTGCAAATGTTGGCGGCTTGCAGTAGACTCTACAAGAAATTCAATTGTTGTTGTTTTTTGTTGTAATTGTTTTGTATGTTATTTAAAAAAGAAATTGCCAAAGTGCTTTGTTTCGAACACTTCAAACGTAAAATGCGCCACCCCGCACCGCTCTACGACATGGTGTGGCCGTGCTAAAAAACAATGTCCTTTTGTGTCCTTACTCACTTACTTACTTACTTGATGGCAAACTGCAGGCAGGCAGGCTGCGTTATTTTTCTTATATTCTACTGTTTGTGTTCCATTATTATCTTTTATTATGTAGTATATCAAAAATGTTTTTCCAGGCGTAAACTGCAAAAATATGCGATTTTTTTCTTTTGTGTTTATTTTCAAGTAATTCGCAATGAGAGAGTGTGTGTTAGAGTGTGAGTGTGGGAGCACAAAGTGTAGTGTTCATTAATAAGCATTGGTTAATACAAAAGTTTGAAAATAATAAAAACTTGTGAATATTATAATAAAATGCTACAAACTAAATTATTAACTAAGTGAGTGTGGCATTAATCACAATAAAATATTAAGTAACTGGATTATACAATTTAAATAAATATTCCACAATAATATATTTTTATTTTTATTAATACTTTTACAATTGGTTCTTTGAAAGAAGTACGCATGGGCGCATTTAATCGATTAAATAATTAAGCTTAGTAATTATGATTATTATGTACTTTGAGTGTAGTTGCATGTGTGAATGTTTAAGTTTTTTGATTTTCTTCAAAATATTATCACTTTGTGGGCAATGCATAGTTTTTCGTTTTTACTTCTCGTTTCCAACCTTTTCCTTTAAAGTGCTTATATAAGTTAAGCTATTATTCCAATATATATATATATTTTTATGGTTTTTATTTTTTAATTAAGTTCTGAAAAATTCATATTTTATTTCTTTGCGTGCAAAAATATTTCGTTTTTTTTTTTGTGTTTCAAAAACAACAAAAAAAAAGAACATTTTTAAACAAATTTTGAAGACATTTTTTAATTATTTTTATTTTTTTCGTTTATGGGCAGTCGTTTTGGTAGGTTTGCATAAATTGCATCACAGGCTGCTTGGAATTTCTGCATTTGGCTACAATTAAACAACTCGCAGTGGTTTAGCAGTCCTTGATCAACGCAATTAAGTGATTCTTTTTGGCAGTCTCCGATTTTCGATATTCCTCTAAGAGCTAATATAAAACATAAAATACCTGCGTTCAAAAAATAGTTCGAGTAAGATCAATTTGGTGCTATACTGACCTCCATATCGAAATCTCGTGCAAGCACATTGCGTGCAGTTTGGTTTTTATAAGTCATGGTCACCAGGCAGGGATATATCACCGGATTATAGTATTCAGGTAGTTTCGTTAAGCTCTTAACAATAATGGAACATTGCTCCGAGGCCAAGAGATCCTGTTATAAATTGCATAGATAACAAAGTTTCTTCGCATTCTGAAGCGCTTACCTGATTCTTGCGGTTATTCACACAGAACAGACTTATGGTGGCAATTAGATCTATCATCATCGTTTGCGTTTCGCTATTCTTGATCATGGCTGACTTATTGCCGCAATAATTCATCAAAATGGTCATCACATCGAACAATTTAACGGAAACCGATTCACTCGAAACAATGTCCTGCAAATAAAAGAAGAAAATATACAATATATATAAATAAATAAAATCCACAAAAACAACAATAACAATGCATAGTATTGTGTTTAGCAAACAAATTCAAGTGTTTGCATTTGGCATTGCGTACTTAATTGGCAACAACACAATATACGAGAGACAAGCGAACAGGCCAACGGACGGAGCAGCCGGGCAGGCGAAGGCAAGAGCGCAAAGGCAGTAAATAAAATGCAAAGATAAAAGTAAACTGTGTAAAAAATCATCAGTAAATGTTTTAATTAAGTCAGAGCAAATAAATGGGGTAAGCTGCTCGAGCTCATGCTTGTGCTTGTGCTGCTGCTGCTGGCAACGAGTGTTTACTCTGGTTCACAAATCACTTGCAGTAGTGGCTACAGCAGTAACAGCAACAACAGCCGCAACAGCAGCGGCAACGGCAACAACAAGGCCACTTGTTTAGCAGGAAGTAGTCGAATTTGTATTTGAATAACCGACAAAAAAAAAAAACAAAAATGGAAAAAAAAGGAAAATACTTGAATAGTAAAAAAAAAAGAAATCAAGTCAAGCAGTTTTAATTGATTGCATTGCAGTCAGCCGCAACGGAAAAGGCCAACCTGGCAAATAGTACCATAGCAGCAATAATACACAAGCCAGCTTACTCGCACATTCGTTTATAAAATAAATGAGTACAAAATAAATATTTTCAAAAGCATTTGAAGGCCGTAGAGGAACGTCAAGAGAATTTGTAGCTCGTGTTAGGCAACAAAAGAAAGATTCCAATTTCCTTAAGATTAAATGTAATAAAAAGGTCAAAGACAATTGAAATGGATAGAGTAAAGGGGGGGTTAAGGCACACATACAACAATTTCATGGTCAACCTGAGGTGATAGTAATTGCCTTCTTTCTTGCCATATACTTACTCTAATTTCCATTAAATTCTCTTCATCTTTGTCGCTTATGCCAAAGTCATTTAAGTCAACTTTTTTCTAATAGCTTGCCTTAACTGTTGCACAAAGTCTTGTGATTATTTTCACTACATTTTTTAGTAAATTCTTGATGACATGGCTTGCATGTTGCATGTTTTTCTATATAACCACACTCTATTCGAATCGTGACAATCACGCGATAGATTTAAACATAGTTAGATCAGCATGACTTCGATTCATCTTCTTTCACTGCTTAACAATGACTAATAATTGGGATTTTTTGTATGTTTCTTAATAAGATAATCGTTCTTATGGAGATTTATTTAAACTCTTCATGATGCTCAAAAGGAACTCATTAGTGACAAGAGACTATGTTGAATTTTTAATGAAAACCAGTTTGAAAAGAAAGTGTGTCCTGTTGGTCCGAGCAATGAACAACTCACTCAACTACTTGGTTCACCTCTTATTAGTAAAAAAAAAAACGCAATTAAAGAAAAAAAAGCTAATTGAGAAATTCATACATTCCGCATTAGACAAAGTTGGGCTTTTGTCTAAACAGTCAAAAAGTCTGAGAATTCAGTTCAAGTTTAGATTAAATAAAAATCTCTTAGCTAAGCAGCAAAGTTAACACACGCCAAACTGGTTAAATCTGCACAAAAGTGACGCAGTGAGACGCGGTCGTGACGGCGCTGGCAGGCATATTGCATCCTTCAATGCCATACGCGTACGCACGAACGCACAAACGCACGCGGAACAAAAACAATCAAAAAGAAGAGCGAAACTTGAAAATTTCATTTCGTAAAGTCAATATTTGTTTGGAAACTGAACTGAAAATTGAGTTGTTATGTGTCTGTCTGTCTGTCTGTCTATCTGTTGCCGTTGTTCGTCTGACGTCTGTCGTCTGTACGCCACTTCATGATTAAAACCTAATAAATTTATTTGCAAACACTGCTCGGTGCGGGTGTCGGTGATGAGAAAAGTTTGAATTTAACATTGGCATCATAGAGCAGCAGAGGATCGCGCTTTGCACGCTGAACAAATTTTCGAAATAATTTTCAAAAAACACGCAAAAGAGCAAACAAAGCAAACCAAACCAAACTAAACTCAGCCAAACCATACCAAACCAAACGGAACTCAAACCGAGTCATGCCATAATGCCAATCCCAACTGTGTGGGGGTAGGTTGTCTGTGCCTTTGCCTGGGCTTCGGCTGTGGAAGGCCGAACGAAAATGGTTGAATGCGCACTTATCTATTTTTGTGGTAATTTAAAGCAAATAGAAAACTTGGAACACGCTGCTACACAAATTCATCCTGCCAGCATTTCAAGGGGTTTTCACTTATCAACGTTGCTGTTATTGTTGTGCTATTGTTGCTGTAGCTGTAGTAATTGCCTTAGCACGGTCGTAAATCGCAAACGCAACCATCAGCCATCAGACACCAGGCACCAGGCACCAGGCAAAGAGGCAGCCAGCAAACTGCCCAACTGCTGCCAAATGAAGGCAACAAACAAAGCTTCGACGAATTGCTTTTCGCGCTTCGTTTAGTCCTGCGTCGAGTTTGTGCCTGTGCGGTTGGCCGTTGGCTCACTGTGCCATGTGCCACATGCATGCAACGTGGGGGTGTATGCCATAGACCACGGACGTCGCTCTCTGTATGCGTACCAAATTAGTTTGCCTACTGGCCACCAGCCAGCGGTGCGTAACACTCTCGCATACATGGCTACACAAACAAGTATTGGGCCACAATAGGCAAATAGTCGAAGGTATGCGCAAATATTGACACATGACAACTGAAGAGATGCACAAACTGATTAAGAAGGAACAGGATGCATACGTAACGGATACGGCTATTTAAAATAAAGCGCTCTTTTTATTCGTTTGCGTGGCAAAGCTTTTGCAGTTATTAGTAAGCAAAAAGAGAAAAAGGATAACAAATTCATTTCACATTGTGATGCACTTTGTCATTTGTACTATGCCATCAAATAGCACAAAAAAAGGAAATTTCGAAGAAAAAAGCACATAAGAACTGCATTTAGTAAGCATGTAATGACGAATTTTTCACATTAACCCTTCTTACTAATTATGAAGACTACTATAAGAAAAATGTCTATATCATGGTTGTTCTTGAAAAATTCTAATTTTTAACCTTCAATTAATAAGAGTAAACACATTCAAAACAGTCAATCTTTATGATGTATGATTTTAGTTGATGATATTACAGTTCAGGTCGTTTATTTAAGATTTTCATTTTAGATTAGAGAATTATGTCTTTAAAAGGGAAAGATGTCAGTTATGATAAAATTAATAAATCTTGGGAAATGTGTTCAAACTATAAAACCATAAGATTTTAAATTTCGTTTAAGCATAAAAATGCCAGAAATCGCAATCGCATACACTTAAGACGCGTGTGAAGGTTTCATTGCCTGTCGAACCCCGCTGCAACCCTTTAAGCAGACTTTCAGCAATCCATCCCGTACAATTCCCAGCCACTTTACCATGCAGCCAAACAAACGACGTTTCTACGCGAAATGGCGAAATTAAAAATTGAAATATGTCACTTGTCTAAATTTGCATATTCGAGATGTCAAGCAAACGCAAAACGCCCGAAGGTGTGTATACCATTGGAGGAGGCGCCACATGACTGCCAGTCTACAATAACGCATACGCAGGGTCGATGGTTGATGGAACGGATGACTTGATGTTATGCCATGTTGTCTATATACACATGCCGAATAGTATTCTGTGGTGACAAAACACAGCCAACCGAAACCAAACGCCACTGAACCAAACTGAACTGCTGATACAGAGACAGGCTTACCGCGCATAAAGGTGGTCACGGGCAGTAGGGCGCGGCAAGAGCCGAGGCAGCGAATTCGACGCCAAATGAGCTACGCGAAGCGATTGAAATGTTGTTTGCGAGATGTTGACATTTACTCAACTTCGACTCACCGCGTACACACACCTCCCGCTGCTGCTGCCATTGCTGCTGCTGCTGCGGTACAACGAATCGAGTTCAGCTCATGCAGAAGTGTAAATATTTTGACACTTTACTTAGGAATGTCGCGAATGAATGCCAGTTTGTTTTGTTGATTTGACGTTTGATTGTACGACGCGTGTAAGTACTTCAGAACATCATCGACATCACGCCCAACATTCAGCTTTAGCTATGCCGTATGTCTCAGGCTGCATTACCATTCTATTGCTGTTGCCATTGCCATTCTCATCCACCTTGGCCCAACATATTTATTCCCCAAACTTATCGATGGCGCAAATAGAACCGAAGGTTGCATTCACTCAAAGAGCCAAGAACCAATTCGAAAGGTTGCCGACGATGTTTATGACTGTGCATATTTTGAATATTTAATTCGGATGGTAAACGATTTAAGTTTAGAACAGTCGGAAAGAAAATTTAAAACACAATGTGACATGATACAGTGCGTTGCATTACTATAAAACACCTCGAAAATAATAATGGTTCCTTTTTGTTTTTACTTTTAAGCACTTAATCCTAAAATTATAGAAAACAAATTGAGTTGACTGAATTCCCTTTTTGAAATTCATTCTGAACCATTATTTTTAAAATTTATCTATTTGTCTATTTTGGTAATCGAACCACGTAAATTGCACCCTACAATATTACAGATTTATCAAAAAATCTGATCAAGACCTTTACTTAAATCCTTCCTATTTGAGTTTCAGGTAGAATTATCTTTTTTATCAGATAAATCAACATTACATTTCCTTGCTAAAAAATTGGTGGCGATACTTAATGCAGTAAATTTATGGCTCGCTTGCTCGAACCGAAGCAGTGGCTTAGTTCCTTTGGCCTTTATAATTACAATTTTCAATTCTTTATCTGCAATCATTGACAGTTGCTACCGGGCAGAATAGGGAAGAGATTTTTGTTTAAAGATTCCTGGTTGATTCATGATTATTACATTTGTAACGCGGTTTTAAATACATTTTTTCAATTTCAAATTGTATTGTTTATGAGCAGCACAGAATGGTACGCAAATTGCCAACAAAGAGTGAAAATTAAAGACAAAAAACATTTTACCGTAAATTAATTGATAAAAGAAAAGAGTTTTATATATTTTTTGTGAATTTGACTAAAACTGCCACTAGCACCAACTCATCAAATCTAAGTTTTGAGCTAATTGAAATATTTTGTTAAGACTGCAGTACAGTATTTGCACTTTGTTTTAAGATCCAACTCCTTCCTTGGATAAACATGTTAGTCAGTGAGTGATCATATAATAAAATTTACTCAAGTTAATAAAACTGGAGGCGATTTTGATTTGAAAAATATTTCGATATTTAAATACTCGGATATTATAGGCATTGAAATTCACCCACCAGAAATACACATCAGGAAAACTTTATTGAAATTTATTCGACTCGAAAACTTCGCAGCATCCTTTCTTTCTCGCACAATGCAATAGCAGAAGACGAAAAGAAAAAAACGAGGACTATTACTGCAAAAACTCTGCTAAACTTTTTTGTTTAATTTTATAGCGATTTCACGTTCGAAAAACTTCTCGAGTGCAAAGCAAAGATTGTGAATGAAATTTTTAGACGCACGCTTGGTTAGACACGATGGCCGGGAAACGGGTGGCAGCAGGAGGCGGACTAGGCTGCATCGCATGCTTAAAAAGTTTACTGATTTGTTTCAACTTGCGCCAGACCAGAGTCAATAAAATGCGTCTGCATAAACAATTTCACTTCAAATTGTGCCCCAAAGTGCGTGTGGCGAGTATTATGGGTATATGTCGAATATTTATGCATAGATCTGGTGTGCATATGTTTTAGCATGGCAGGATAGATGCTGGCATCCGACTTACCTGGAACGTATTGATATCCAAGGTGGCAAACGACACGAACAGATTAAAGGCCGATGCCGCCAGCGAAATAGTTCGCTTCGGAATGCACTCACCTGCAAGCAAACAGAAAAGACACAAAGGTAAAACAACAGCGAACAAGCGGATATTGGCTATTATAAAACATTTTAAAAAATCTGTAATATAAATTACATTACATGTTCGATACAAAATTAATCAACTAATTTCCGCCTTTCAAAGAAACTCACGTTCCTGCTTGTAAATTAAGCGAAAGCGGTCAGACATGCACTTAGCACTTACTGCCTGATGCCACGGGACCGGACAAGAGTCGCTGCAACGCTTTGAGGCCAATAATATTGTACTATAAACACGAATCTAATGTGTGCGCATGAGTCATTGCGGTGGCTACTGCAATGCTACAGTACGCACACCCTCACATCGCAACGCACTCCTTACTCACTACTTACTTACCTATGGGCACAACGCTCGCGTACAGCATCGAGACCGTGCCAAAGAGATCTGTTGACTTTGCGGCATTCAGCAGGCGTGTTGGATCCGTAGGACCTGCAAACGTTAGACGTGTATAAAAAGTAAAAATTAAATTGGTAAAAATTTAAAAAAAAAAGAAACAAGGAAAAAAGTAAGGGTAAATAAGTAAACAACAACACCAGGCAACTGCGTGACCTCTACTGCTGCAAGGTGTGAACTGCCGCATTAACGTTGATTTTATCCTTTTCCCTTGGATTTTCTTCTTTATTTCAACTTTATTTTTTTTTTATTGAGTTTAACTACGCCATGTTACGCTCGACAGCGTCCGAGTCATTGCAAATGTTCTGACGGTTGTTGTTGTTGTTGTAGTAGCTATCATACTCACCAGGTGGACAGACATCAATGAACCGCGAGAAGAAACCAAGCGTGGTCAAAAGCGAAAGCATTACACTCTGATGATTTTCAATTGACTCGCGAATTTTCATACATCGCCGCGAAAGCATTTCAATGAGTCCTGTGATGACCACATAGCTGCAAACAGAAAAACATGCAACTCGTGAGCAAATAAATTTGATTAAATTAATCGAAACCAACAACGAAAATCCATTCAAAAAAATAAAATAAAAATATATATATATATATATATATACATATATATACGGTATAATAGTTGGGAATCCGTATCCGTTCCTAATTAACTTAAACTCTGATTATTTTCCCAATAAGGTAAATTAAGTATGACCATAAGCCAACAGTTGAAAAGGTTTACCGCTGAGTTGTAAAAAAAAATAAACAAAATTTACTTATACAGCTTACAGTATAAGTAAAAAGATTGCCAATGAGGTGTTATGTATATAAACCCAATATAATTGAGAGTTTCTTCACATCTCGTTTCTCCAAGTTGTGTTCGTTCATCAGAGAGCTACAGTATTATCTAATAATAAGCAAATTTTGTCTGTCCTGGTCACGATTTCTGTGGGTTTCGTAAATTAAAAGACAAGGCGGTTTATATTTTCTGCGATATAATTGATTCTGTCCCTGAAGCTTTCAATTTGGATCCTTTGGACATATTTCATTCTTATAATGAACAAATGATATCTTGGAACTTCGTAGTTCGTATTAATTTAGAACTGACCAAATTACTCAAGTGAATCATTTTGCTTGAGGATGCTAGAGTAAATTATTCGATATAAAAAAAGATAGCAATTCTGTTGCATAGTGAGATCTTAGATTTTATTTTAATTTGTTTATTGCAAGTTCACGTTTTTAACACTTGGTAAAAAAAAAACAAATAAGAAAATACAAAAAAATAAATAAATAAAAAAGTAATGCGCAAATAATGAAAGTTCTGAGCGCGTACAGGATTTATGCGCAGGGATAATGCAAATGTTTGTCGTGTATAAATTTTGCCGTTTGCCAGTCCTTCTGTGTGCCTGTGCCTGCTTCCTGGCTGCAGAAAAATGCAAATTACCGGCACGCTCCCTGCATTAAATTCGTATTAGCATTTTCAACAGTTGATTACGAGTATCCTGCAGTGGCATGCGAAGTGTAAAACGCAAGCGAATTCAAATAAAATGTTTGCACTTGTGAGCGAATACAAAAACTCATTTAAATGTGACTCTGCATGCGTTTAGCAGATAAATGAGCAACTTTATTTATAAAAATTCGCTTCAAGTGTTGCTGAACGAACAAACAAAAAACTTAAATAAAATAAAAAAATAGGCACATGCTCACACTCAGTAACTGGCAATGCAAAAGGCAGTAAAAGCTGCCGATTATTTTGCAGCTTGTGCTTATTTGTATATGCAAAAAAAAAAAAAAAAAACAAAAGAAGCGATTTCAATAGAACAAAGAGATTCAAGGCTCAAGTTTTTCAGGGATAAGTTACAATATATAAAAGATAACACAAGTAAACCTTAAACGCTTGCCCATACCTGGCATAGGCTTAGGCATTCAATTAGCCTAGTTTATGTTGCTATTTAAAATCTAAGCAATTTCTTTTATGGCTGCACTCTTACCCATACACCAAGTTATTAAATAAAAAATACCTAAGGAGGCATTTAAGCCTATTATGGTACTTAAATCTCGACATATCACAGCATTTAATCTAGCTACTGCCAGAGGTTTCTCATCTAGTTAAAACAAAATCCAGCAAATCCTACATTAAGCATTGGCTAAGAATTTAAATTTAAAAATGTAAAAGCATCAAGCTAACTGACTCGACTCGCCTTAAGCTTTAAATGGGTTCCAATCTTGGCCGCAGAAGGCGAAAATGTTTTGTTTTTGAGTTGTTTTAGCCATTGTTTATTGTTTACAGTTGTTGTCGTTGTTGTTGCTTCGGTCTGTGCAAATATGCATGTTATCCTTTCAATTAGTGACTGTTGATTACAAACACTAAAAATATCAAATCAAACAACAGTTTGTGTGTGTGCACTTGTGTGATTTATCATAATAAATGAACGACAAATCATCATTTGCGATAATTGATCACAAAGAATGAAACACAAAATAAATGAGCACAGCAGTTTTTCTACACATCCTCGGCATGTCGACACAAACACTAAAAAAACAAAAAATCACACACACACACACACACATTAAAAGAAAAAACACGAAATAAAGATGAACGCCAGAAGAAGCGAAGTGAAGTAAAGAGAAAATCGAAAGCCATTAATACGAAATAATATGAGTGATTGATACAGAATGACAACAACGAAACAATAATGAAACCACAAATATATGTACGTATGTGCATAACCATGAATCGTGCAAACCAAAAGCCAGCGCAGACCAAACGAATCGAGCCTAGACAGCTCATATGGCTGGCTAACCACATCGCAGTGACCCCTTTTGACACAAGCACGTGGTCAAGGCAAGTGGAGGGAATAGAGTGAAATAGGGCGGATGGTCAGATTGGGTTGAGGGGCCCGTCAGGCAGTGAGTAGGTGGACACAAAAGTAAATTCCAATTCGTCCATTACTCAAACGCATGAGCGCGGCAGACAATGGCCAATGCAGGATGTTCTTTTGTGCGTGTATGTTTGTGTTTGTGTATGTGTGTGTTTGCGTGTGTGTGTGTATACGCGCGCTTTCATTCATCAACCGTGCGGAAAGAGCAGAAACTGCAAATCGCCTCTGAAGCCGATAGTGAAACCGTAGCTGAAGCAGCAGTTGTTGTCAACTGTAAACATACTTGAGCTTCCTGTTTTGCTATTTGGTGATCTTACACACTCAACTACGCAGCAGTAGCAGCAATAAAAATACAAACCCACTCACGCAAGCACGCACGCTCGCACTCACCTCCTTGCCCACTTGCTCAAAAAGCGGTGAGGCTGTTACTAGCAAAACTTACTGTCGGCCACACAGACACTCAGGCAGATAGAAAGACAGACAGACGGGTGAACAAACACAGGCACGTCGCATGCATGCGCCAACTTCCTCTATATATCCTTGCTGTCTGTCTGCCTGTTCACGTTTTGTGCTCAAGCACTCATGCTGACCGAAAAAGTACTCTGCAAACTCATCAGCACCACAAAAATATCCTTAATAATTTTCTTAAACCAACAGTGAATGTGAGTGCAGAAAACAGGACACCACACGGGGCACAGCACAGCGCAGCACTGGTCAGGACAATAGTATACCAAAGTATGCTGTGCTATGCTGTGGCAGAGCTGCGGTATCCTTTTTCAAACCAACGGCGACGACCAAACGAGTTTGTTTGCACTACAGCTCGACGTTGCCGAGCTTTGCATTGCTTTGCGTTGCTCTACTCCCTCCGATCCACTCCGCACAGTACACCAATCGCCGCCACTGACTCTAGCTGCTATTTGCCATTGTGTCTTTAGTCAACGAGCCAGTAACGGCAACAACAACGGCAGTTGGTAGTGTCAGCAACAACGTCATGACAGTAGCATCACGTTGTCCTGCTGCTGTTCGTCATGATGTCCTTTGCTGCTGCTGCTGTTGCTTTTGCTTTTGCTGTGCAAAGTATTTAGTTCATGGCATCAATCCAAACAAACGGACAACACACAGTATCGGATGCATTGGGGTTTCCTTACTCGGTTCATTTCATTCCTATCACTGGCTCTTTCATTCTCTCTTCCCATCCGTCTTTGTCTCACTCATTGCAATGCGTGCAAATCCGCCCCAGACCGTACGTACGTACATAATCAACACTGCCGAAAAATAAACACATCGCCCACTAAAAGTGTCAACAAAATAAAAATAGTGAAAGGCGAAATTGTGCAAAGCTCTTCAAATAAAAATAAAAATTAACATCCTTGTTAGTTGTGACAACACGTTCACTAAATACGCTCAGCGCTACTGTCGCCAGCCAGGACCTTCGCTGACATATACTCACAGCTGAAGAGCTGCTTTATTTTTTCCTCACCCATTTAAGCATTTGATTTGTCGTCGTCATTGCCGCCGTCATCGTTGGCTCGTTGCTTGCTTGGTTAGCGTAGCACATCATATGGCAAAAAAAAAAGAAAAGGATAACAAGTCTGCCTAAAGCGCAAATATTTTAACAAGTGTCAGATACACACGCTACTTAAGGACAAAACACACACACACACTCGACAAAGTGTTGCAGAGATGCTTACGCGACATTTGCTACAGCGATTTGACGAGTTGCGCATTTGTTTGCATGTCTGCTGCAGTTTTTCTCATTAGTTGAGCGTATGCGAGTATTTTTGCAGCCACCAACCTAGTTCCCGCACCCGTCACTGACAGTTGGCAGAGGCAAGTGTTTTGCTTCACATGCCAAGTATTTTTAAATGTTTTCATTTTTTAATCTTTTTTTTTTTAAGTTTATGTAAGCGCAGTTGCTTCGCATTTATTTAAAAAAGGATTCCTTTAAACAAACAACTTCGTAGGTGCTGTTTGTTCAACAAGGACCACGGTCAGCAATGACTGTTTAAACAATTTAAAAGCCATTTTTGCGAGCCTTTTTAATGTTTTTTAATTGAAATGTAAAAAGTTCAAATCATGGGAAAACATTTTCTTCATTTACTACAGATTATTTTTCATTCATTCCAATAAAATCAGAAATTTTTTACCAAGCAGGATGAACTGCCCTAAAATGTCAAGCTCTTTCAGTTATGCACAAGACATGCGGGCTGGTGAAGAGCTTAAAAAAAATCAAGTCGCTTAAATATTCCAACCGCGTGTATTTGCAAGCTTTTTGCAATTAGGAATTTTCGCAATCTGTCATGGCATCTGAGTTAGATGAAACATTTTGTATTGTAACCTTACTATTTCGTCGTGTTTTGACTTAATTTGCATTACGCCAATGACAACTGGCAATCAAAGAAACTCGTTCGACAGCGTGTGTGTGTGTTACATATTTAAACCGATTGAGAGCAAACACATAAGAATTGTGCTGCACTCTTCAGCTTCTATTCATGTGGCATGGCATGTCATTGTTTCCATACGGTTCGGTCGATTTCTTTCACTGCACTTCAGTTCCGATTTGATTTGTTTTGAGTAGCAGCACAGCCGTGTGCACACGTAGACGAGGATGTAATTTGGCCATTTGTGTGCATTGATTTCGGCACTTAAGGACATAATCATCAGCAGATTTGCAACTGAACAGGAGCAACGTCAGCAATGCTGACAATAACAACGACAATAAGCTTGACAACAACAACAAGAACCACTACAATGCCTCGAAGGCAGAACATCAACAGAGACCGAAAAGGCTGGCATTAATGACGTTTGAGAAACACATTGTATCTGACCATGCCACGGCTACAGGGACAACAGCAGCGATGACTGAAATTACTGAATGGTACGGCGGCATTTTAAGCGCAGCCTTCAAATGAGCGGCAGCAGCAGTTGCGCGCCGCCAGGCATATTTAGTATGTGCAGTCGGTGAATAAGCAGGATTAAAATCAAAACAGATTTACGTTGACAATGACAGTAAACAGCGGCAACAAGGAGGACAGAGGTTAAACAGACTGCAAAGGCAGACAACAAAGGATGCGGGGCCAGCGACGGCGCAGATAATGACAGCATATATAGATGCGCATGCGAAGGATATGCACACAAGACAGACACTGTGAAACTGCACACCTTGCCAAAATGCAAAACAAACGAGAGGACAATCGCACACGTTTATCGACCTACGGTGGTGGCGATGGTGGTGACGGTTGGGACGCGGCTTGTGCGCGATCAGGATCAGTTTAATTGTTGTGATAATGACAATTGTATGCTGCTCTGCAACGATTGCCATGGGAGATAAACAAGTGTTCAAAATAAATGACATATGGCATGCGCAAAATGCCAACAAAAAATAGAATTAAAAAAAAAAAAGAAAAATCAAACAAAAATAAATCATCATATTTTTTTTTTATCTTTTGTGTTTTTGTTTTATTTATTTTATTTTTATTTTTTCAGTTGCCAGCAGATATTTCAACTTTTAAAACAATCAACACCTATATCCTGCAATGTAGCTGTGTTTATGTGCCAATACACAAAAAACAAAAATAAAAAATTGAACTAACAACGCATCAAAAGCTTTTTGGCGCAAACGAGGCAAACATTTAGGGCATTTTTAAAAATTCATTGCTGGCATGAAAATGTCGCTCGAATCGATTTTATGGCGTAGAAATTCAAATATTCAAATGAAAAATACAACACAGACCAAACAGATTTTGGTTGACTTGCATAATAAACGACTGAGGAAAAAAGAAACGACAGCCAGCAGCGTAACCATGAGACAACGCATCAAAGCATTTAAAACCATTTCCATCCATGGTGATGCAACTATGCAGTGAAGGATAAACCCATGGTTACAGTTGCATAAACCTTTAAGGCATAAAAGTGCAAGGCAGCGCAGTTACGCGGTTGCAGCTTTACATGATTTTATGCCAGATTGTTAAAATACAATTCCAAGCATATTAATTTTAAAAGATACATAGAAAGCCTTTCTAGAGGATCGTTGAGTTTGTCAAAATTTCTGCACAACAGGATTATTTATTATATAATGGAAATGATCTGGTACCTTTGCTTTATAACCAGGCACACTTGTCACACCTTATTTCGTTAAAGGTCTACAAAGAACCAGGTTAGATTGATTTTTATGAGCTTTTTAGATTTAACTTATATTTCCCCTTCCTCTTTTACTTGATTGCAATTTAAGTATGTGTGTCAATTTTAAGTAATAAAACTAAATTTTTCCAATTTTCTTTCGTTTCTAATCGAAATTTTTTATGAGTTACCTCCCTATAACAAATTTTAAAACCATTTTGCAATTTCTGTGGTCTGCCCAGTGGCGTTTGCCAAGTCACCATTTGCAAATTGAAACGCTGCCAGTATGCCAATTGAGAGTTATACAAAATCTCCTGCTGCAAAAGTCAACAAAAATCTAAATTAAAGCAAAACAGCTTGAGGATGAGTCACACAAACAAACCGGGGCAGGTAAAGTCGAGGCGCAATGGAACTCAATGTAAATCGGATGAAGGATTAGCAGCCGAACTAACAAACCGAAAACACCTAAAACAACAAAGCCAGCAGCGGCAGCAGCAGCAAAACAAAACCGAACAACAAAACAGAATAACAGAACAGAAGCAAAACGAAGTGAATAGAATAAGCAAAAGGTGTTAATGAAAAATAAACCAGCGCAGTGCAGAGTGTGTCAACCCTGCGGCAGCGTCGACAGCGTCTGTCCGTGGAAAGCTGAAACATATTCCACGCTTTATTAAAATCAAAATAAACGCGTATTTCAACGCTGTGCGCCACACCAAGCGTCGAACTTCATTAAAATGCAATTTCATTTGCTGTCAACACTTGATTTAAATTACACGACCAGAAAAATAAAGCAAAAAAAAAAACAAAACCAAAATATAGCATAAAAGAAATGAAAAACTAAAACCTGAAACCAAACCAACGGCTACATTGTAACGCATCCGATATGCCACTCAACTGCACCCTTACCGCCTCAGAAACTGACGTGCAACATGCGCCGGCTGCCGTCGTTGCTTTTGCCGCTGCATTGAATAGGGTAGGCGCCGCAGAACAATCTACGCATGCGCACACAACTCAGACAGCAGTTTGTCACAACAATAAAACTGCAGCACCCTCTGCTGCCTAACTGTCGCTTACCACTGACTAAACCGGTACAACCCAGCCAGAACAACGCAGGCCAGAACCAAAGCATATGATTTTGCATACCAATTGCCCACAAGGGCGGGCTATATAGTTCGGAAAATGCAGGTAAACTTGAAATTTAATTCAACTTTTGTATATGTAGATCACAGTGTAAGATTTTAAATATATTCACATATACGAAAAAAAAACACGATCATGCTTTTTTAAAATCCACAACAATCGCTTATAGAATCGTCATTGAAACTAGCAATATCAGGATCAGGATCCAGGACAGTGGCTTACCTACAGTTAAATTGTGAAACAGAAATATTTTTATTATTTTGCTTAATGTTTAAGAGATTAACGGAACATTTAGAATATAAAGAAAGGTACAATTACAGTCGAACTTCATTATAACGAACTTCTATACAACGAACATCTTCCTACTTTAAGTGTGTTTTGATTTCCATTTACTGCATTTTTTTATACAATGAACAAATTTTGCAGTTAGAAATTTAATTTTCACGTATTTTTGATTTCCTTTTAACGAGTTTTTTCAACCTAATTAATTAATTTTTTTATGCATATCTTCGAAAATTCATACCGAGGAAAAACTAAAATATAATAAAAGAATCTATGAAAATAATGTTAAAAAAGAACAAACAGAAAAAATTAAAGAAATAAAGTTAAAAAGGCCCATCACTAACAATTTGAGAAGCAATGGCGGGCAATTTTAGTAATCAAATTGAAAATTTCAAATTGAAAGTTTAACTGTATAAATTCTGAAAATTAACTAAGCTCAACCAATGCGTAATAAAAATTCATGCATCAAATGACATCAACAAAACGCTATTCGACAGTGTATTCCGAGATTAAAGCAAACAACTTCAAATCTCGAAAAAATCAGGTTACGATACCGTTTAATGATCTTTCAGAGATCTTCCTAATTAAAAGTAATAAAAATCTTAGTGTAGATAACTACTCTCTTTGAAGAATGGATTGGGATCTGCTGCTCTACGACGGCTACAAATGTTTTCTTTTTACTAAAAATCGTTTTCTAGGACTGAAAAAGTACCTTCGCTAATTTAGACCAATACTAGGCAGCCGGCCACAACCAGGTTTCGAACCTTGCCTTTAGAATTCTACACTTTGACACTGTCCCACGGTAACTGCTTTGATAAAAAGACAAACATGTTCTATATATGCACTATGAAAATCGCAAAGTATATATTTTTATTTGAATACATTACAGACCAAAGAAAGTCCATGCTAAACACTAAAATTACAGCACAACATAAAACTCCATGACCTAATGACTTTTTCCCATCTCTCTCTCTCTCTTTATATATTTTAGTTTAAAATACAAGGACCAAAACCTGTACGGCAAATGTCACATAACAGGGAAAAGCAGTACAACTAAAAACGCACCACACGAAACACCAAGTGAAAATAATTTAAACATTTTTTCCCTGTTCTAGTTAGCTCATTTGGTGTTGTGCGCCCTTTATGGCCATAAAGCTGTGAGCGTCGACAAGAAAATGAATTTTTATGCTCGAGTTTGTTGCATTTTAGCGCGCGCAGAGACACCTGATGATGCCAATTTAATGGCCAAGCCAAAGCAGCCAAATGTGTGTGCTTTTGGTGGTTCACAGTTACAGTTACAGTTACGATGTGCTGTTGTGCTTATCCTGTTGCTTCGCTCAGATGGGTACTTAAATATATGCGCAAAAACGCACACAACTCAACGGCGGCAACAACAATAACAACAAGACTAACAGCAGCAAGAACATCAGCATAATTATTCTATTATCACAGTATATAAAACGAAGCTAACAGCAGCGGCACTGGCTGGTTATGGTTATGTTTAAGTGCGCCAAGTGCGGAACTGAATTCTTAGCCAATCAGGTTGCGTGGAACCCAAACAGAAAGGAAAAACCACAAACAAAAGAATCATACATTCATACGTCTGTCATATAAATCATAAACACTAAAATATGTGAAACTATTCCAAAGTTATTCTAAGACAATTCATCAGTCATGGCTTATGTCAGTGAAATTCAGTCCAATACTCGACTCGTGTATGTACTATGTATGCAATCCAATGGGCAAAGCTTTGTGCCACTTCCACTCGAATGTCCTCAATCCGACTAATGGACAAACAACAACAGCAACAACAGAAGTTATAGCATCAATGGCAAAAATACAATGGACATAACAACCGACAACAACAACAACCACAAACGACAACAATCAGCAACAACAACGACAACAACAGCGGCAGCAGCAAAATGGAGAACGGACAACAATCAACGCCTGCTTATGAATTTCAATTGGCGCATTTCTACTTTCATTCCACACTCATAGTGTTCCCGCTCCACTCCGAGTTCGGTTTCCACGTACATTTGTGTCTGCTCTAAAATGTCCTTTGGACAACTGTCAGCATGTTCATTTGTGACACGCGCATAATATGCGCTCCCATCCCATGCTCCCTGCCGCCCTGCTGCGCTTTCACCAAATCGTCCTCCTTAGCATGACCAACTAGGACTATTGTTGTTAGCTTTGCCGTGCGTAACTAATTCTCATACATGCTGCTACTGCTGCTGCTACGTGGCTTTGCTTGATTTGGATTGGCACAAATAAACAGCATGCGCCTGGAATTATGTTATTACTGGAACTGAGCGTTGTTGTCGTTGATAGCGGAAGCAATGATTGTACTGAGGTGGATACGGATGCGAGTGCGGATGCTGAGTTTAAGGTATCCTGCAGCGTTAATATGCTGCTTACTTAGAGAGTTATCCGATTGAAAGCAGCAAGACGGATTTGAGTGGACTATGGTGCGGCTCACATGGCTCAACGCGGGTGTGCAGTATGAGAACAGCTTACAATATAAATTATTTGATTAATAGACGACAACAAGCGGCTGCCTTGCGCACAAAGTGGGTAGTTTGTTAAGTTAGTTCAGCGAAGTGCTAGCTACGTGTTTCGATGGCTTAGGCCGCTCCGCTTGGCAGCCAAGGCAGCACACCACGACGTCATTAAACTGCCCGCACATAGCAATGAAGTCATCTCAACTAATGCAACCATCAACAACTGTTGCCCAAAACATGCACTTAAGGGGGTAGGGGGTGTTTTGTTTGCTTTTATTGTGCACAGCAGTAAATATTTGAAATGTTTTAGCTGAAAAACTCAGTTGGACACCTTGCAAACAATTGAAATGAAATTGACCGCAAACATAAATAACAACTTTGCACGGTGCGATTAATTATCGAAGAGCGGTCATCGGCATTATTATGGATTTTTATTGTTTTGTGTAACGAATCAATGTACTGCCATCCTGCCTACAGGATGAATGCCCGAACGAAGCCCGACAACAATTGAAAACTGTGAATTATTAAAAATAATGCAGTGCAACGAATACGATTTTAAAATTTAGCAATAATGTCGACAATCGTATATGGTTGATGACGGTTTGAAAACTGCATTGAAATCGTTCTCAAAATTATTTTATTCATTAGCTGAGTGCGCCAACAAACAACCGTTCAACAATTTGGAACGCACTGAACCACCCTAGCATGCGTACATGCGTTTTTATGCGATTTAATTGAAGCGTGCCCGTGCAAAATGATGTGGGTTGGCTTTTGTGTGTTGCCAAAAGGCAAAAATTGAAGAAGAAAAAAACATGAAATTATATTTATACAATATATAAAGAATAAGCGAAATCGTTTATTTTAAAATGACCTAAAATAAATGCACTAAAGGCATGTGTGGACACGTGTCAAACCCTTGTGAGTGTTTAAGTTGGCACCATGTCGACTTAGCCCAAACAGCCCGCAGCGATAATTGCGGCGACAATTCCAAAATGCTTAAAATCAATTTTGCGTGTTTAAGCGGAAAAAAGAAGTAATAACAGCGCAATTAGTCATTAAGAGCTTGCAATGAGTTTATAACGGCATATAAATATTATAACAAAAAAAGTAGAGTTATCGATATCATGTCATCGCGCTGTGATTATTATTGAAAGCCACCTTAGATATATTTGTAACTAAAGAAGTATGCCATGCATTATTGTGCCACAGACCCACTCTACTCAGAGTGCTTTCATTAACATTCTCTGGATGAACCTCTGAACCTTACCCTAGATAAATACGAAATATATATATCAGCCAGTAATTACGATTTCATCAAAGGCTGAATAGCAACCTTGTAATGATTAGTCGTCAATCCTAAATCTCAACTGTTTGTTAGAGATGACTTTAAAGTTACCATAAACAGAATAAAGAAATCACCAATTTAAAATCAGTCAATGGCATGAAACCTATTTTGCACCGCCAATAATCACTCAGAAACTTCGCTGCACCTCTCTAGGGGATGCATATTAAAATGTCATTGGCATTATTGTCTAGTGACTGAAACAGAGCCACAACGTGCTGCGCTTTAACCATAAGTATGACATTGGAAAATCACTTAAAGTTGTCAAAGGCTTAGTTGGCAACTGGGGAACTAAAGCCACAAAATACTTTCTTAACCACCGCCGGTAAAAGAAAAAAAAAAAACTTGGGTTAAAACTTTTACGGCAGGCAGCAGCTGCGGCCAGGCCACGGCCACGTGATAAAGCACTAAAAAAGTTTCCATTCTTTATTTCGCTGAAATAAACTTTTTTATAATTCGCGTGTTTGTCGTCTCCAACTGTCTCCGCATTTGATAAGCGTTTTTCTCGTTTTTTTTTTTTTTTTTTCGTTTTTTTCTCGAAATCCATATATCACACGCATGCACCGCAGCGTATACAGCAAATGCTTTGCAGCAATCAACACGCGCATAATTTATGATGCTGTAGAATCCTTTTCTTTGCGTTCCTTTCGTTTCCATTCCTTTGATTGCACACAATGCTAAAAAACTCGTTCCAATGCTTAGTGCTGCTAACCTGGTGGCATTTCACAGGCAGTGAGTACATGGTAATGGATGCGCCTGCAATGTGGATTGCGGCAGTGGCATTCGGTTGCGGTTGCCAGTGCGGTCAGAATGCGGCTTCACGCTGTCAAGACTACTACCGAAAATCAATTTACGTCAATTTCATTCGTTTCATCGTACACTCTGAATCATCAGCATCATCATCAGCAGCAGCGGCATCATCCTCATACTCATTTGTGTGGCAGAGATACGCAGCAGTTATAAAAATAATAATAAACCAGAAATGTAAAATAACGTATTCGATGTCTCGAAATTAATTTGCATTCATCAACGCAAACTTTAAATTAATTACTTTTTATCAGGCAGCGCAGATACACGGGTTTGTTTTGCAAGTTGTTAACAGCTGCACATATGTATATATTTGTATGTTTGTGTGTGTGTGTGTGTGCATGTATGTGGAACGGCTGCACTGCAGCACTGCTGGCTCATCACTTCTCCTTTCCACGAATGAATATAAAATGTATTTCAAATTTAAACATTTTGCTTAATTAGTCGCGCTTGTCTTTGCCTTTGCCTTTGCCTTTGCCTTTATCGTTGCCATGACGATTGCTACTTCGTAAGCTTGCCTTTTTATTTTGAATTTTATTTTTTTATTTGTTCCTTGAAGAATTTATTGTTACGCAATAAGCAGTTTTTATTCGCCTGTTTGATAAACATTTGTCATTAGACACCCATAGCCATCCATATCCCAGCTCTAGCAGCTCAGTGTGTCTGTATCAACTGCAGATACGCGCACGTCGCGCTGTTTGTCAGCTCTCGAGTTCTGTGCAAACTTTGCCAGCTACGTTGTCTCTTTTTCGAGCATTTGGCAAATACTCTTCGCCCCATCAACGTGTGTTGTGTGTGTTGTGGGATATGGTGTGTGAGTATATTGCGTGTGTTGTGTGTTATGTGGCGTGTAAATGGATACGTTTGGATCTGACAGTTGCTCTGCACTTGTTTGCTATGAAATGCTTTCAGTTTTCCTAAACGCACGTACCGTATGCTGTCGACAGTATTGCGCTTATCAGTTCAGCATTTGTTAAAGCATTTTTTTTTTATATTTTGTGGCAATCATAAAAAGTGCGAAAATTTCTTTTTCCAGGTAGAAAGTATTGTGTGCAAGCAAATGTAATTCTGGCAGCTCTTCAATTACTAAGCAACATATTCTCCAACATGTGCCCAGCCAAAAGGAAAAGTAAGCTGGTACAACAGAAATTTACTGAGTTTTACTTCGAACAACTTACTTCAGCTAATATAGATTGGCGCTGGCTTATAATTTAATATTGTATAGGCCTGAATTCTGTGATTCTCTCTTTTTAGTATAGTCGGGGTCTTTAAGATGGCAGTTCGCTCCCCAAATTCTATACAACCAACCACTTGCAAACGCAATAAATATTAATCTCTACAGATCATAAATAACTAGTGCAAATAGAGATGGCAACTGCTGTTGAACAAACCCTTAACACGCAGGCATAAAAAATTATTAACAACTTCATTAGCTTGGCCTGGTAGACAATTGTGTTCGCTTGTCTATAGAATTGCTTTGCGCCTCATTAACCTCAACCGACTTTATGCACAAAGAAAAAAAAATGGCAACAATTGTAGCGTAAAGACTTAATAAACAATAACAATGCACACAGCATGGCACATTAATGCAAATTAAGGCATATGTCACTAAAAATACTCATAATCATCGTCATAATCAACACCGTCACCGACATGCTCTCTACTGCCGAGAACATGCATCATGGTCATGGCCACAGAGAGGAAACGTATTTAGCACAAATGCACGTCACAGCGAATTATCATGCATAAATCAAATACGAAAATGCTTTAGCATATCGGTAGGCGTTAGCATACAGATTTTCCAGCAAGCGCATGGAAATTTATTGAAGCGTAAAGGATGACAGGAGTACACTGCACTGATAAACGGCAGCAAAGCAAATTTCACTTTTCTTTTTGCTTTGCTGTTTTTTCTTTTTGCCTGGTTTTTTTCTCTCCTTTTTTACTGCAATAAGGGATGCTGCTGTTCAGCACCCTCGAAGCTAGCCATTTTTTATTTAAATATAAAAAATTGAGTCAAAAATTTCTGCACATGTTCCTGTTAACAATGGAAAAAAATTATTTGGTAATTCTTTCGTGACAAACTGCGTCTACGCATTACAATTATTACAGTTATGTAAACCACCGCCGCCGACTCACCCCTTTCGCCGTGAAGACCCTAATAAAAATTTGCGTTATGAATAAATTAAAATACAATATTTGAAGGCTGTCAGGAGGCGCACTGTCAGTTCACGGCAGTTGGCTGCTGTGCTTTTCGTTTGCATGCTTTGTGCGTCAATGCGTCTATTAAATTCATATTAAGTGAATCAAAATAGCTGCGGGGTGTTTACCATGCGGAAGCCATAAAATACCCTTAAGCCAAATCCAAACGGACTTGACACTGTATATGACGACTACGATGACGATGATGACGATGATGCGCAGCAGTGAAGGGGAGTGAGCGCGCTCAGGCGTACCAAGTGGCTTAGCGTATTGAGTTGTCAAGTGCAACAGCATTAGAGGCGGACTCGGCATTGGCCAGTGTAAAAACCAAAAAAAAAAAAAACAAGTTTTTTTTTGCATTCCTGGAACTTACTAAGCAGCAAAATTTCTGCGTAACTAAGCTATCATAGACTTTTTTCCGAAAAGTAAAACTCATTAAAGCAACGACGAGTGCGCGTTGCATGTGTTAGGTCAAACGTGTGGCAAATAGACTTGCATGCGTGACGCAGACGTCGCTGCGTCGACAGACAGTTAATGGAGCAGATGAAATGCCAAAACGCTAAGCAGCCAAGACCCAGCCATGCCATGCGGCAGACTCCTCTGCTGTAATGCAACTACGCAGAAATGTGTTTTACTTACAGCAAGATTTGATGAGTTCCACAATCCAAAAACACACACAAAAAAAAAAAAAAAACAAGATCAACAACAAAAAGAAAAGCACGGATGTGGCAATCAAAAATCCTGTCAAGGAGTAAATGAGATTTCGTCAATGAAAACAAAGTGAAAGCCAGCCAGTCAAACAGTCAGCCAGACAGCCAGCTAAGGCAGTCAGCCAGGCAGGCAAGAGGCAAAGGGTGTGTACATATATGTTTGTCTGTCTGTCCGTTCGTCTGCTTGTGTTTTCTTAGGAACGCTCGCCACCCAAAGAGTTTTCCATTTAGCAGCAGTCAACGCGTCAACTGCTGCAACGAAAGGGGCACACCGAGCGTGTTGAACGTTTTGGCATTTGGCGTTTTCTGTATTTTGACATACGCGTCGCGGCGTCTTGCCAAGTTTGGCGCGTAAGGCGCTGTCAACCATGTGTGGCGCAAGTAGAAATACAAGTACGCTGGGGCAGCGGGTTTGGAAAATACTCACGAGTAGATTGCCAAACTAAACGTATGACGCGTCAGCCAGACTTCGTCTTCACCAACGTCAGTCAGTCAAATCGTCAAACGTATCAGATCTCAATGCTGAAAATGATTTCAACAATGTTATATTTTATTTTTTTTTTTCATTGCTTTATGTTGAAGGGATTGACGCCTGTAAATGTCTATGCAGCCAGCTGAGCTTTGTCACAGTTTGCCTTACCTACCGCAGAGTAATGTTTACCTTAAGAACCTAATTTGAATCTGTAATTGTTAAATTGTGAACAGAAAATCCAAAATCACGACACGTGAAATACAGCAATTTCATTGAATTTATTTTTAACTAAATGCTCTATGTGACCTAGACTCTGAATGATAGAGAAAGCCAACAACCCATTACATCTCAGATAAGATGTATGAAATCTTACTGTTTTCATGCTCAGACCTTAATGGCTAATGGAGTAATTCAATTGTTTTTTTTTTCTGTTTTGGCTACTCTCCACACTGCACTAAATCAGCATTGTAAGCTGCCCGTGTCTAAAATACAACGCCCCAAAAAAACTACACAATGGGCAAACAGCAACTCGCACCTTGTCCAACACCAAAGATGCCAATAATGCTCGTGAAGTTGTAAAACTCAAACGACTCGTTACACAAAAAACATGGCGCCAAATAACCGCAACCATAACGGCAATGACGACGAGGACGACAAAAACGCCATCGCCATCGCCGGGCTGCCATTTTTGTAAAGAAAAGTGCATATAATAAAATAAAAGACGAACAAAGAACACACCACAACGAAAAGTGAGACCAGGCCAACGAGCATTTGGGTGGAAGCGAAGCCATGGCAAAAAACATTATGACCAACGACGACACTAAAATGGGCTAAGTAGACGGACGCATAGTGCGGCAAGTGGCAGCGGCACAATGGCACTGATTTTCTTATTGTGGGCATAAAGTAACAAAAAAAAAAAAGGAATACAAAAGTGCAAAATGTGTGTATGACGCCGCCAAGATCGTAAAAAATTATGCCCAATATAAATGTTAAAAACCAAAAACCTAGAAACTTAAGCAAGGGACATTGGTAGCCATATGAACTGGAGGCAACGCCAGCCTAGGCTGGGAAAGACAAGGCAAAGCCTTGTGTTATGACAGATGGAGGGCTGAGCAGAGCAAGAAAAAAGGCATGTGTGGCAAAGCGGCGACATAAAAGCACTAAAGGTCCTTTGGCATGGGGCGACTGACTGTCGGTATTGAAGTAAATTGCGTTCTTATGGCACTTTGGTGGAAAATCAAATTAGAATTTATTAGAGACACAACAAAACAGCAGCAGCAACAGCAGCAACAGCAGCAGCGGCAGCAACAGTAGCAGCGAAAATCAAAGGCACGCAAATGCCAACACCCGGTGTGCGTGTGCTATATAGTGTGCACATATATGACACTATAAACGACAAAACGACCAATAATTGAATACATATTGTTAAAAGTAACAACGTGCAGGCGTCCAAGTGACCAAGTGGCCAGACCTGGCCGATAGCAACAAGTCCGTTGCTAAAAAGCGACGCCCCAGGCGGCTTCTCGACGCTAGTCAATTATTGCCTAATGAAACTAAACTAATGGCGGTCCCGGCACATTAATCAATTTATAATTATTCGTCCAACAATAACAACACCAACAACAAAGTAAAACATGTCACATACTACAGTCGACTCTCAGACTCATAGAGACATGACGGCATCAGTAAGCACCTTAACACATGCAGGCACAACAAAAATTTTTCCCCCAGCATCCTCCTCGTAAACACAAGGCAATGACAAACATATTTTCGCCTATTGTTAACCGCCCCAGCCTAAATAATAAGCGTCCGACTTTATGACATTTTCGAGTGGTCTAAGCCGACATAAAACAACGCAAGGCAAAAGTGGCTACTAAAAAGCAACCATAAAGGATTTTCAGTTGTTGTATGGATGTAAAGTTTTATCATGCCATTAAAACGCTTTCCGGCAACAAAACATAATAAGGCATATTTTCCATTGTGACAAATAATATACTTTCAGGCATTTGATAGCATACTTTTCGGCGTAGGACTTTTATATTTTTTTTTTGGTAGCTATGGCAGCATTAAGCACGGCACATTGCGCACATTCAAGTGTTTAACGTGTTAATTTAGCAGACGTACTACGGCTATGCCAAATGTGCAGAAAGAGCAAAGACAATGAGCGCACAGCGCAAGGACATTTCTATCCATTACTGGGGGTTGAAAACATACTACAGTTTTTTGCTTCTATTTTCAATCAGCGTTGCTAAGCGTAACAAAGACCGCAGGCCAACAACAGCAACAACAACAACAACAGCACGCAAAGCACTCGCAATCGCGTTTTGATTGACTGGCTACTGCTGCTCGCTGTTGTTGTTATTGTTGTTGCTATTGTACAATGATAATATCCTTGTTGATGATGCACGATAATGAAGATGAGCATGTGCGCACACCCCTCAACAATATATGCCATGCGTATGCGTATGCGATACTTGCTTGCAAAATAGTTCATTGTTTGTGATGGTACTTTGACGAGCATTAAATTAACTTAGAATGCACTTTACACATTTTACATATGTCGCAGAAATTCAGTTTGCCATAAGCCAGCACTTGCTTCCCCTGAAAAACATTACACCCGCCATACTCGATCAACTATGTTAGCCGTAAACTACATTCATTCTCAAAGCCGCTTTGAACAAAATTTTTGTATTTGTTTTTGCTTTTGCTTGGCACTTTTTGATGCGATTTATTTCGAAAAACAACAGCAATAATAACAACAACAAGAACAAAAATGAAAAGATTGCAACATCAGCCCTATAAATACATATTCCCTATGGCCCGGACAACAACAGCAGAAATAATAAAATCAAATGAAACATCAAGAGTAGCAGCAGCATCAGTGGCTACAGCAACAACAAAACTAAATCACAAAGCGCACTCAACTATTTTTCTCTGCGCTTCCAGCTAAGGTAATTCAATAGCGCAAAAGCCGCATGGCCTTTGACAGTCGCAAAAGCGAGTCGGTAGGCAAACATGGGCAGAGGAAAGGCAGCGACTCACTCATCAAAGTTTTGACATGCAACAAACAAACAGCAGCAGGAATAGCAGCAGCAGCAGCAGCAACAACAACATCAACCGAACGACAACTGACTGACTCGACTAAATGCGATCTGCTGCGCCTTTTTGCATGCGGTATAAGGCACACAAAACGCATATGTCAGCCTTTTTGCTTGTTTCCTTTATATTCGTATGGTTTTTTATTTTGTGCCAACTGCAAACAGGATTCAATTTTTTCGCTCTCACATAGGCAAGCAGCAAGCAGCAGTTGGAAAACTGCATTTGATGCAAATCTAGCCCGAAGGTGTTCTTTTACATTTTGCAGAGCTAAAGGACAGCAGCCATGTGAGCGGCAGTCAAAAAGATACACAGAAACCCGAGCGCAGTTAGAGGTTCTTTGAGTTTGTTTAACTGTAATTGATGCTGACTTTTTGACAGTTTGAATGTCCTCACTCACTCGCTCACTGTCCCCGATGTGCCTGCATTGTGGGTGCGACAGCATTGAGGGTGTTTCGTCACAGCAATGACATAAATGACAATTCTGATTAAGTTTGCGACAGTTTTTGATTTGCTTTGATTTCAATTGAATTATGACATTTAAAGCGGCAGTGTATTTTACACAAGTTGGTGCAAAGAGAGAGAGAGAGAAAGAGAGCATGCATGCTTATACATTGGCACAGTACAGTTCTGCTCTTTAAGGTCTCTGCTGCGCTGCCTTAAGGCATAAGAAATTCGCATTAAGGCAAGTAGTCTTAAATTTTATTTGCCATTGCTTTTGATGATGGCTGCCAGCACAAAGCCACTGCAGCAATCGAATTATACGCCAATAGAAAAGAAGAAACAGCAGCCGAAAGCGCAAATTCGGTTTTGCCTTGGCTTGAGTCGCTATTCATCAAAAGCACACTCACGCCACAGCGCAGCCAAGCGCACAGGCGAAATAAGTTGAATGCGACGACGGTTGGGCAAGAATTTATTTTGTTTAATAGAAAATTTTGTTAAAGTCATGCAGGCAGGCGCAGGGAGGGAGCAGGCACACATACTGTTTACGCCAAGGGCAGAGGGCAACAGCAATGCTGCAGCAGAGGCGAAAGACGAGACGCGCAGACGAGTAACGGTTGTAAGGTACTTGTGTCGGCTGCCTTCTGCGCATTCACTCACCCATAAAGCAGGGCAGTCGGAGTCAGCGGAGGTCGGTAGTCGTCTATTAGTTTGAAGAGTAAATATTTTGATTTTGGGTAAAATGGCGAGTATAAATAGCGTACACTGCGAACAATTGCAAGCTACAAACCAAAGCGGAAGTCATACATCTAATTTCAGCAATGACTATGGGATAAGGCATATAATATACTACATAGTCTATAAGTCTATTGCTTGCCAATTTTTTACAAAAGTCGTTTTCTTGCAGTGTACCTTGACATATAAGCCAAGAAGCTGCTGCCTTTATTCACTACTCCTCTGATGTTTTCTGCCTTTTCTTTTCGTTTTAGAAAAATCAACAAAATTGAAATCGGATATGAAATGCACAACAATAACAAACAACAACACCATTGCTTAGAGTAAACCTCAGCACGTATATCTGAAGCAGCGGCAGTGGCAGCGGCAGCAAATAAAAGGACACATGTCAACTTGCACCGTGTATCGCATTGAAGCAAACCAAACCGATCCAAACCATGCCGCGCCAAGCCGAACCGAACCGAAACTGAGCATAGAATACAAAGCCACAAGGCAACGGAAAATGTTGACTAGAATTTTTAACTAATACACGATACGAAAGTTTCATATATTATATGACAAACGAACGAGCACAGAATTCATCGCGTATATATTCTGTTGCCTTTGTTTGCATTTGGCTTTTGTTTACGCCAAAGAATAGTTGAAAAATAATACAAGGCATACAGGAAAGCAGCACAATGAAAACTGTCCGCATCAGGATCAGGTGGCAGCCAAACCGTCAGCGAAAGCAAGGTGCAGCCAATATTTTCAGAATATTTGGGGCAAAAAAAAATAAAATAAAAACAAAAATAATATCGCAAAAATTTTCATTCAATATGATAAATTCAGTACCAATCTAATGATACTGCACATTTGGTACATAAGCAGTTATTAAATCGTCAGACAAGTAAAAAACTATAAAATGCTTTCACAATTCGTGAACCCAGTTTGTTCTTGAAATTTCTCTTTCTAAGTATTCAACTGGAAACGGACACCAAAGTGATCCTAAGCGGAAATTAATGTTTATTTGTCCTCTTGGAGCCATGTTATATTGAAAAAGGAAATTTAATATAAAGTTTTTAGCTCTTTAGACCAACAGGGATTGACTTTTAAAAAATGGTACAAAGGTCAGACAAGATACAAAAATTCCAAATACTATAAAAACTCAAGTTTACAGTTGAATTAAACGGCAACTTGGCCACTATATCTTTAAGTCGCGAATAAACAAAAATCTTCCGAAAACCGTTTCAAGCACATGAAAGTAAAATGTTTAAATCGAAATTGTATTGAATAAGTGCCGGGGCGGCGACGTCTGCATTGAGCACTAGAAATGACATTCGATATGGTTACTTAAAGGGTAATTAAATTATCTATATACATGCTACAATATGCCACAATGACGCCGGCACCGAACTGCTGCTCAGTCGTTGAATGAACTACAGCACCAGCAAAGGGCAGGAAGGATGGCGGTGGTCGAATGAGCGAAGGACTCATCACGGCAAGAGCAACGCAGCGGGCAGCCACCATGTCGTAACATTATCATCATCATCATCGTCATCATCATCATCATCATCGTCATCGTCATAGTCATCAGCAACAACTGAGCACACAAGCGCAGACTTCACAGACTACACCGCTGCTGCTGTGGCTGCTCCTGCTGCCGGTTTCACTTTTTATACAACTTTTAAGTGAACACGAGCAGGGGAAAATTTATGATTTTATATGACAACAAAATAAAAAATAAAGAAAGGAGAACGCAATGGGGTGCAAGCCTTATCGCGTGTCAAATCATCGTTATCATCATTATTTGTATAGCAGCAGCGTGCACAAAGAAATTTGAATTAATGATTAAAGAATGATTAAAATATTTTCCAAAGCATGAATGAACAAATTTTATTTTCATTGATAAAAAAAGCAGAAGTTGAATTATGATGATTAATTATAAGCCAATTACACTATACACCAGCCAGCGCCCTTTAATTTTTTTTTCTATTTTTCAATACTATTAACAAATAAATATATACAAATTTAAAGAAAAAATTAAATACAAAGCGTATAAAAATGCTGTAGGAAATGCATTCACCGCCGATGCTATTGGCGCGCATAAAAAGCTCATGAAAAAAAAACAAAGTACAACTTTTACACTGTGAAAAGTTTTTCAAAAAGTTTTTCGTGGAATTTTTCCACTTTAATGCAGCAACAAATAAAAAACAAAAACTTTGCGAAAACAGCACAAAAACTTTGAATGCTGTTGCCTACAGAAAAGTTATACGTACATATGTTGATGCTTGCAAAAAGAAAAGAAAAACAAATAAAACAGCGAAAATTGTCTCGGCATAAAAACTAAGCGAGCGAAAATTTTTAAGCTACGTCAGCATAATTTACGAAACTATGAAAAATGCCAAAAACATTCAGGGGAAACACTTGATTGCATACGAAAATGGTTGACCAAACTAATTTTCATCATGATGCAGTGGGTGGATTTTTTATATTGGCTTCCCAAGGTAAGCCGTACCTAAGTTGTAAGCCAAAATAACGCAGAGTATAGGAGACAATATATGTGTATTCAAGCTGGCGAAATAATGTACACATGCGCTTAGAATCTTTAAAACTCATTGTATGTACCAGCTAAAAGCAAAGAATGTTATATCTGATATAAAAGACTCTGGTTGGTCCACATTTCTAATGTATTGCAAATTGTTTAATGTGTGTACACAAAAAAAAGTATAAGAAGAAAAGGGGAGGAGATAGGGTCGATTAAATTATCACGAAAATAGCCACGTGCCAACATAAAAAGGCCAAATTGAATTCGTTTTTTGATTCAATAGACTGCAGCCATTTTTGTACGAATTTTTTATGTTATAAAATTACTCAAGTGGCGCTGAATTTAACTTATACGCAATAAAAAGTATATTACAATAAAATTTCTAAAAGATTTTGAATTTATTATTTATTTTCTGTTCTATTTAACAAAGCTCTAAAACTATGGGTGTACCATATTTATATACGATGACATTGTCTGACAAAAATTATTCAATGCATCAAATTGTAATTGAAAAAATGCAATTTAAGGATGATGTAGAAGACTCCGTGGCATTAAGGAAGTGCCAATGTTTCCGAAATTTTGAACCGATTTAAGCTGTTACATGGATGATAATGTTTTAAAACAACATTAAAACTACGACTTCGGATTGGATATTGAATACTCTTCACAGGAAATCGTCATATGAAAACATCCATCTAAGGCATAAGGATATTGATACTAAAATTACTACTTCAAGATATCTACACAACTCGCAAGCTTTTAAATAATTATACGTTTTTTTTTCTGAATACTCCCATCTCTATACTTATATGTATATTCTTTATAACAAATTGATAAACTCATGAAAATTGAATTTCGTACGCAAACCAAGGAATTTTGATTTAACAAAGTTAAAATGGCGACTAACTTAATTTCAAAGCAGCAGCTACAGAGCTACGACAGAGCAACATTTAAACTGAACTCAGAAAAAAAACTACACATTTATACGAAAAACAACAACGTCAAAAAAAAAAATATATATATATAAAACGACTAACTGACAGCCACAACCACAACCAGAAAAAAGGAAAATAAGCGCGACTGCCAACAGATACATTTGCATGCATACAAAACACAGATACAAAAAACATTTACACACGTTACACATTTACAGCAGCGAAAAGGAAAAAAGAAGGTAACGTTACACAAAAGAACGCCGCATTGTAAAAAAGAAAAATGCTAACTGCTAATAAAATAAACGAAATGCTTTTGTAAGCAAATTGAAAATGTAAACAAACAAAATCGATGGAAAGAAAACCAAATGGAAAAAGAAGGAAATGTGCTTTAATAAAATAGACAATAGTAAAATGACAGCAACAACAAAAACAATAAAAACGACAAAGGATAAACAAAATGTTTTTCGTTACCGTTCACAGCAACAACAGCCAAAACAATAAAAGCAACACAAAATTGAAATAAAATAAATGCAAAACAACAAAGGAAAAAAAGCTAAAAAGACAAAAAGTTAAAACACCAACCAAATTATTTTTTATACGCTTATGTATGTACAAATACGAAACAATATGTATGTTTTTATACATATATTCGTATAACAATGAAAAATATATAAAATTCAATTTGAATCAAAATCAACAAAATGGAGTCCAACTTTAGTAGAATGTAGAATGTACGCTGGCGGTGGCAATGAAGGCGCCATATATTTGAGGAAAAAAAAATTGTTTTCCATTACAAAAAAAAAAAAAAAAAACAAAAACAAATTGTACAACAATGACAATGTACATTGGGAAAAGAAGAATCCAACAGCAATTCGATTAAAAGTTTTGCTGCTATTTAAGTGTAGAAAATTCGAAACAAAATAAGCGAAAATTAAAGAAAAACAAGCAAAGCGAATGTCAAAGCAAAAACTAGCCATAAAAATGAAGTTCGGGCAAGGAAAGGAAAACAACCAGAGACAAAATGACTACAGAGACAGGCATCACAGGCAATTGCAAGAGTAAGTGACGCTAAGAAAAAGCACCACATTTAAAGTTAAAATTAAAGTGTAGAAAATACATTTGTATAGACCAACAGAGAAGAGGGAAAAAAACAAGTGCAGAAACAACACAACACTAAGAAAGACAACAACGACAACGCCAGCGACACGAACGCGCGGCAATAACGTGAAAACAAGTGCGTCATAAAAATAACAACGACGACAACGGCAACAACGGCAACAACGCCGACAATGCCAACGTCGTGAATAACACGTATATTGGCGGCGTTGCTGAAAGGACACATAACAACGTATTGCTCGAAGGATATAAGCAGCCGGAGCAGCAGCGGCGACGGTGGCAGCCAAAAAAGCAAAACAGCGAAAAAGAAAACATAAAGCAGCATATACCATACAACAGCAATGCCAGTGGCTGCGCGAGAGATTGTACAATAAAAGCCATAAGCATAACCAAATAGCGCTCAATCGCTAAAAGAGCGAGCGATGCAGTCAATGGCTGCGCCGATGGCGGTGACAGCGTTGCCCGATGCCCTTTCAGGGCAACAACGGTGCGGTACGCTGCATTACGGGCTGTGGTATATTTTATGATGCACATGCGTTACGTTTTGACGTAGCGCGATTACGTTGTGGCTAACGTTGGCAGCGCAGTCCCTAAGACGTATATAAAAGAATTTACAACATAACCTGCCGCCTAGCTGTACACGTGTGTGTGTGTGTTAGTTATACATACTTAAGCAGCGCGTATATATAGCCAGCTCGCTCGCACCAATGTTTTATAATATGCCTATACTATAGGCACGCCCATTACAACGCGCCGCGCAAACGCTCAGAGAGCGTATAAACACTACCGAAACAGCAGGCTGTGAGAGAGAGACGGTAAAGTAACAACAAATGCCTGTGGCACACACATGTCATCACCTTCAAACAATATTCGAATTTTCGCGCAATGTTTTCGTTTTCGAACATTTCTCCAGTTTGTGGCTACGGGAGTTTTGTTTTTGTTCAATCTTAGCTGTTTTTTTTTTTTTGTTTTTTACATTTACAACAACATATAATCAATGTGCGGAGCATGCTTCGCTTCGTAGTTCGTTCGTTCAACTTACTTTATCATGTCCGGTAGGCGTTCCGGCACTTTGGGGTGGGTGCTCTTCTTCACGTATTTGGATGACAGCGCTTCGGTGCATGCCAGCATTAACTCGGTGGATAACTCGACAGGCTGTTGCGGTGATTTTTCTTCGGGTAACTGCAAAACAAAAGTACACAAACAGAAGAAAAATGAACAATGAGCGTACAACGCAGCATACAAGGCAATAAAAAATCGTGTCATTAATAAAATAAAGCAGGAAAAAATAAGACACTATGGATTACAACAACAACAACCGCAATAGCAGCATCACCATCATGGTTGTCAACATACAAACAGCCCATAAGGCAGACGGAGGCAAAATGGACGAAAGCTAATAATCGGAAGGAGTTATTGTTACTTGTAACTGCAAAGCAAACCCCAAGCATTTCAAGGCCAACTGTTGCGCATATATGTATGTACATATTTACTTATGGGACTTAGACATCAACTGTGCACTGCTGGTTTAGATAAAATATTAGGGACGATAGACACATGCATATAATGGGTGCTTTAACACTTTTTACTTCGAGTTCGGTCCAAACACAGGGCAATGTGTGATATTTTTAGCATAACCAAGCAACTTGCGATCAATTTAATTTATTTCCTTTATTTCAATGGGATGATTCCTTTCAACATTTTAAGGAATTCCTCGTTTCAACTAACTATTTCTATTCTTAAGTCAAACCAAACTTTCCCTATCCTATTCTGTAAATGCTTGTTATACAATATTATTCCCAAGTTTAAAGCAACAGGTTGTAGTACATCACGATTATAATATATTCTGAATCAAAATATATGTAACAATCGAGCAATCAGTTTAGAAAAGTCTCCTATCTGTATAGTTCTGCAAAACATTCACATATGTAGTTTTTGGAATAACAAACCCAAATTAATTTGCACTAGAGCAACACATAGATTACTGACCAATACACATATTAACATTTATCACTATCATGGTAAAGCAAACCAATTTGAATAAATCCCGCATTACAAAACATTAAGATAATTTCGATAACCCAGGGTAAGCTAAAAGGGTTTCAAAAACAGCCAGTTCAGTTTCGCTAAACGAACAGTAGAACAAAGATTATATTAAGAAAAATCTTAACGCCAACCAGTAGCCACATTTATCTTTTGTCTATTAGTCTTATAATAATGATTTTACCGTAAGACAAATAGCAAGGTCTTTTCAACCTTACCTAATTATTTAGTTTCCAGTTATTACAAACTTACTCAGTAGATTATTTATGCCCAAAAAAAAAAAATAAATAAATTCAATTAAAGAAACATAAGCAAAAAAACAACATACCACAATACCTTAAACATATTACTAATTAATTAATTAAATTATCTGATTCTTGTTTGTTTCCGAAAACAAGAAAAAATAATTTAACTGTTAATATTACAATTGGCTACCCATCTTTGTTATGAGAAGATATTTAAAAACACACAAAATATAAACGATCGATCAATATTAATTGATTTTTATTCATAAAAAAAAAATCAATTTATTTAACGCAACAATGCGCTTAATGCTTATGCTCATTAATAAGAGGTATACAAAAAACAACATGAGGCGCATAATAAATTTGTTTTTTCACAAATAAAATAAAATTGTATAATAATGCACACAACTAAGCATGCCAATGGGTACAACAGTAAAACAAACTAATCTATGTAAACTCTTTGTACAGCAAACCAAAAGCTTCGCCTTTACTTCTACAGCAACATAAAGGCAAGCACGCGTACGAATCGAACAGAAGACGACTCTGAGACGATTCTTGCGTGCTGCTCCAGAAGTCAAGCAACCAGCAACCAACAAACAATTTAAAATGAACTACCATAAACGGCAACAAGACAATCAACGACACCGACATGCTGACAAATTGCGAGGAATAGATACGCTGCGCATGCATACGAGTATTTATGGCCTAAATGAAAAGTATCTTGTTATTTATGACCTCAGCAAAAAAACGCGAATCTGAAAGCGTAATGCGCGAAGTCACAGATGGACATTAAAAGCAAATCTTCAGCATGGAGAAAAATAAAAAAATCCAAGTAAATGTTAAGGAAAATAAACAAAATATAAAATAAACATTAAATTTAAAATGGCAACAACAAAAACAAAATTTAAAATAAAAACAGAACAAAAACAACGGAAAAAATCACAATATAAAATTTGAATCAGACGTCGAGTGTTAATAAATTTCAACGCCATTTAAGTGAAGCGTGTGAGGAGTATTAAGAGCAACAACGACAACGCATGCTATGAGCAGGCGCCGCTCAAGTGGCCTGGCGGCAGTGCCATCAAAGCTCAAAGTTTTCATTTTTTTCTCTCTCTCTTTTACTTCTTTAGTGGTCTGCCAAAGGGAATTCCCAAGTTAAGAGTGTCGCACAAGGCAGACGCTGCTTAAGCAAGCACAATAAATTACAAAACCAAATCCACGACAACAAAAAAGTGTCTAGGCCTAATCGTCGCTTGATGGCAAACCGTAGCTGGCGCCAGTGGTGACATTTTTATTGTGGGCGCACTCAAGTGGACAATATGGGCGATTATTAAGAAATGAAATAGTTTACACATTAGGCAGCCTTAGTGGCTAAGACACAAGCCTCAAACGCATTAACGCGTTGAGAAGGCTGAAAAACAAACGCTTACAATGTCAACAATACCGAAGCGTTACGTTTCAGTATAAGGGATGTAAAACTATTTACTAATTAGCCAAAATATGCAAAGTAAAAATAAATTTTAATAAAAAACTGGTTTTGGTGTTATTTAGCCAGGAGCAAACGGTGAGAACTAAAAAATTAGAACCGATGGAAAGTTATAATAAGCTAACTTGGCTATTTTATATTCACGCTAAGACTACAGAACTCAAATATTTTTTAGTGTCACTTAAGAAGGCATTTTCAAGCCACTGAAAATATCTCCTTAGCAAATAACAGTCGTTCGGAATCGACGTTATGCAAGAGATTCTTTCTATTATTCATTGCCAACCATATATGAATAGTCGCAGACATATCTGTATGATTTGAATTTTTTTTAGTATACGAAAGAAAACTAGAAAAGCAGGAGCTTATAGCCTGGCGCACCCGACTTTACCATACCCTGAATAAATTTTTTTTTATTTTTTGCCTATTTTGTATTTTGTATTAATTTTGTACCGATATCTCAAGAAACAAACAAATTTTTCTTAGTAAAAGTTATTTGTCGGCCGTTCGTTCCTATGGCAGCTTTATGTTTTAGTAAACTGATATATATCATATTCAGGTATATGATTAGATAATAGTTAAAATTATTAAATCCAAAATTTGGTAATGATATCTTAATAAACAAAAAACTTATTGTCAGTAAATGTTGTTTTCCAGCCGATTCCTATGGAAGCTATATGTTATAGGTTGAATATCGAAAAAGCAAAACCAACTCGTTATGCCTATGGATTAGCAGTCTTTGTAAAAAATTTGGTGGTTGTAGGTCTAACCGTTTAAGAGATCCGTGCATTCATACAGTTGGACAGACAGACAGACGGACATGGCTAGATGGACTCGTCTTTCGATGCTGATCAAGAATATATATAGTTTGTGAGGTCCGCTACGCCTATTTCTGCCTGTTACAACTTTAATATACAAGGTGAGTTCCAAAGTAAACAGGACTTTTTGAATCTAGCGCCCTCTAGTGGCGCTATCTATATGTCAACTGGTGCGTTAGAATCTGCTATCGTTTATCGACTTCCAGTAAAAATTTCATGACATTTCATCTATTGGAAGTGAGGTTATTGCGTTTTAAGTGTCAGTATGTTTTTGTCCTGTTTACTTTGGAACACACCTTGTAATACCGTTTACCATTTTTTGGTACTGCATAACTATTGAGTACCATGAAGCAAATCTCTAAGAAATCTAGTTTAATAAATAGTAAATAAAAGATAAAGTTGAACAGAACTAAGAAAGGCTCACATAATGCGTAATTCATCATTAGAAAAGTTTTTCTGAAGATTTGTGAGTGAACCTGGAAAAAACGAATTTGTTGGTCAATGCACTACTTATTAGCATTTATAACTTAATAACAACACCTCAGGAACAAAGTAACTTTCTCTTGTAAAATTTCAATAACAATAACAGTAACAAAAGTTGCAACCAAGTGTCCGCGAGGAATACTTTTAAAGCAAAGAATCTGCTCCGATTATATAGAGTATAAAAGCAAATTCATTTTCATTCCGGCTTGCGTTTACTCACCTGCATGCTTTTAATAATAGAATCGAAGAGTACAGAGATGGAGTTGCCCAAGAGTGCGTGGCGTGCGACTTGCGGGCAGAGCGAGCAGGCATTTCGATACAGTTGCACAGCCAAAGTAACCGATCTAGAATTATTTGGAGGAATCATTAAAGCATTAAATTGTGATATTTGCAAGCTACTCACTTTTTGGAAATCTCCGAGTTCTCCTCCAGACCTTTGGCTATCACATTATTCGTAATAACACCAAGACCGTCCATGTGCAGAAATGTTTGGAAATCGGAGACTTGCGCCTTCGGCAACAAACGCAACAAATTACCCAAATCTCGCTCCAAACCCTGATTACCGCCACCTTTTGTAATTAGATGTAAAAGCTTGGGCACCTGACTCTCACGTTTCACGTGCGCGGGAAGTGGCTCCATTTCGTTGAAATACTCCTCAGCGCTAAAATAGCAAAAAGATGTTAGCGTTGGTATCGACTAAACTCTTCTGCTTTCAACACAACTCACCATTGTGCCATGCGATGTTTAAGTTTCTTCATTTTCTTTTTGTAACTACGCGAATGCTCGCGACTGCCGACATCCGATATGGTAGATGAATGATCACAATCTTCGGATGGTGCCGATGCTCGGTTCTCGTCATTATCCTGCTCAGAGCGCAGTTCATCGACAGTTCGCGTAGGCATGGTTAGTTCAAGCGCACGTTGTCGTATGTGCTCGATGTTCTCTTCATGGCGACGTGCTGATTCTATCTGTTTCTGTAATATTTTGCGCTGCAATTCCTCTGTGGTTTGCTGTTGTTGCACTTGTAATGCTAACAGACGCTCCTCCCGATCCCGTGCCTTTTCACGTGCCAACTCCTGACGCTGCCGCTCCTTCTGCTCCTGCATTTTACCAATGCGTTGTTCCTTCTCCAAACGTGTCTCATTCATTTTCTCTAATTTACGCTGGCGTTCACGTTCAAGCGCCAGACGCCTACGCTCAACTGCAGCCTCCTTAGCTGCCTTTTCTTCTAAACGCTTCTGACGTTCCTGTTCCAGGTCTAGCAGCCTGCCCTCGCTTTCTTTTGACGATTCGATCCAATCCAAGCGTTTGTTCTGCGCTTCAATGCCTCTTATGAAATTTATCTCCTTTAGTTTCTTCTCTTCGTCGTGTGCTTTCTCAACAATCTGACGCAAATACAGCTCACGGTTTTCCGCAGCGCGCTGTAGGCGTCCCTCCATCTTTTGACGCTTATCCTCTATCAACTGCTTTTTCGCCGCCTTTACTGCCTCCACGCGTGTTAACAGTTGTTGCAACTTGTTGGCCTTTTCCTTTTGCAACAGCTCACGTTTTTCCTGTGCGCGCGCTTGTTTAGCCTGATATTTCTTTAATGTTTCTTGCAACGAACGCCGACGCGAGGGCGATGATAACTTCTGATGCAATTCCTGCGCACGCCCAGGATGCCGGGTGACGAAAGCTTGCAGTGTGGCCAAAGTCTCAGCACGTTCATTCCATGACATCTCCGACAGCAATGCCTGATAACGCAACTCCAAGCTAATATTTTCATCCTCACTCATAGTGACAAAAACCACCGCAGAGGCATTGTCAATTGTCTGTTCATTCGACTCTTCTTGATCCTCAAGCACAACTTCACAGTCAGTCTCATCCGTTTCGGTGTCCACATCAATTTCAGTACTCTCCAATTCACGAATCTGTCGCTCCAGCAATTCCTCTTCCTCGCTCAACATGCGCTCGTTGTGCTCCTCTTCGATATCTTCGCCGCTAGTCAACGAGTTCTCATCGTTTTCATCATAGCTAGACAGTCCAGCCGTACCACTCTTTTCACAGCAACCATTTGCCAGTAACTTGTCGATTTTGTTCGTGCGAGCGATGCTCTCATAGAGTTCGCCTATCGTTTTGGAGAACTCACGATTCGTCTGTATCTTAATGTCGATCTTATTATGATCACCGCTTGCGTCCATATCTGGCGAAGAGTTGTTGCTGTTGTTCGCTGTAAAATAAAACGCAATTCTATTATATTTCAAACAAATATGCAAAGCTAGAAACAAACCTTCAACGACCGTCTCTACAGAGGAACTGATATTCGAGTGCTCGCGGTCGTTGAGCAACTGCTGCTGCTGCTGCTGCAATTTGCGCTGAGCATGCTTCACGCTGCGCATGTACTCCTTGTGCAAGGATGTCATCTTCAGACCAGTCAGATCGGACTTTTGTCGTTTAATGAATGACTGACGCGACACTAATGTAGTTGATGACGACGTGGTTGATGGGGACATGCTCGCTGCATGAGCTCCTCCGACCTTTTCCGATTTTTTTATATTATTTGGCACATTCTTTTTCTGCACTGGTAATGAGTTGACCTTGGCTTTGGCATTCTTGATTTCTGGACGCACAGGCACATGCTTTGTCAGCTTTTCTGTGGGTTTATGCAATTTACCATTCAGTTTTGATGTTCGATCGGCATTTGATCGCGTGACAGAAGAGCCGGCACTGGCTGCACCCTGCTGTGACGTTTGACTGGCTATAAGATTTTTCTTATTTTCAGTTGCTGCAGCTGCTGCTGCTGCGGTTTTTGCCTTTTCACGCTTTTTTTCCTGTTCCTGTTCGTTTAGCAAAGCTAAGGTGGGCAGACTTGCATAACCCGTCGGTTGGTGAAACCGATTCGCCCAATGCATACTGGATCTTCGTCGGGTCTTCACCGTCAGCCAGCCATCATTGGCATCCGGTCCTGTCTGCTTAGCTTGACTTGGTTTATCTTCATTTGGTTTGCGACTCATGGCGCAGGTTGCTTCCAATTGCTCGTTGCTGGCCTTAAGAGTTGAATTTGAACTACCAATATCCTCACGCGATGATTTGCGTGAGTTGCTTAGTGTCCATTTCGGCGTGGTTTTCGAGAGACGTGAAGTGCTGGGGGCTGGCTGTACGCGCGTCATTGGTTTCTGTGCCGCTTTATTCACAACATTATTACTGTTATTATTGTTGCCATTCGCCATATCAATCATGGTGCGAGATCGTGCTGAGAGGCGTGTGGCCACATTCGTCGGCGGTCCATGGCATTCTGTTTTACTGGAGGGTCGTGGCGGCTGCTGTGCTAGAGCGCTTCTTGCTGCACCGCGTAAGATGGATGTGCGGTTCGGCACATTATTTGTTGTTGCAGTACGTCGGAGTCCATTTAATCCTGGTGTTGGGTTTGACTTAGCAACGACAATGTTTGGTTTAGCTGCCTTACTAGCTGCTGTAGTCGCGCCTACTACAGTCGTTGTAACATTTGTTGCTGGTGTGATTGCTTTTGACCGATTCAGGACACTGGAGTACTTAAGCGGACTGCTTTGCGATGCAGTTGGAGCGACCAGTGTCTTCTTAATGGTATCTGGCTCCTGCTTCAACGTTGCCGTGGTCATCGTTGTCGTTATTGATGTTGGTGTTGGTGTTGGCTTACTGATCTGCTCGGCCAGTAAAGCATTCTCCATGGCATCCAATTGACGCGTAGTCAGTTCAAGCGCCGTTTGTGGTTTCGGTGCAATTATAAATGCATCTTCAGCAGATACTGGATTGTTTGCTACCTGTTCAGCACATGTCGTAATAACGGCCAACACTGGTTCAGCTAATGGTTGAATCATTAATTGTGGGGCTGAAAGCAATGAATGTAGTATAAGATTAAAAATGGTTTTAAGTCAAACCTACCTTCGTTGACAGCTAAATCTGCAGACTGTGGCACTTCCTGCACTTGTGGCTGCTCAATTGCATATAATTTCTCCTGTACAATAACTCCCGCTGACAGCGAACTCTGTCGTTCGACTTGTTCGAATTCCTCGGCCATAGCCTGTTGCAGCCGCTGTTGTTCCTCTTGTAAATCGCGTTGCTTTTTACGCAAATCAGCTAAAGTCAAATGGTCATCTTCAAGGTCTGTTTGTGAGTACTGGTGCTTCATGCCACTTAGCGTCACATGTTCTTCAACTTTAAGAGTTTCTATTTCTGGCGCCGACATTAAGGACTGTGATGGTGGGGGAAGTGGTGACACTGCTCTTGGAACCGGCTGTGCATTGTTATCCATTTGTTCTTGCGGTAGTCTTTTGCTCGAAGCAAACAACTCTCGCACATTTACACGCATTGCTCCTTTCGGCAGTTGATCGTAGGCCCGCAACATCTTTTTCGGCGAAACTTGGCCGTCAACGCAGCACGGCGATGTCTTGCCCGAGTTGCAGATGAAGAGCGCAGGACTAGATTTTCCCGATGCTGTGGGACTAGACAAACTTTTGGCACGCACACGTGGTACTGGATTGCTCTTACGCACCTCCCAAGCCAAACTTTGTGGCCGCTGCTGCAGCGTACGCGACTCATAATCCCACGAGACTTTAAACCACTCACTAAGCGCCTTAAAGTCACGCACATAGTTTTCCAGCACCAATATGGCTTCTTGACATGAAGATATGTTCTCATAGCACTCGACTGTCTGATAGATTTCGTTGACTGCACGCTGCAGATTTCCAAAGAGCAGTGCCCAGTAACGTGCCTGTAGCTCCGACTTCTTGTCACGCCCAGTGGAAGCACTACGCACACGTGGGCCTTGACATTGTTTGATATTGCTGTTGCCTGGCTGACGTGATGAACCAGTTGTAGGCGAGACACACTTTTTTGGAGGCGTCGGCGACGAAGTCACAAGTGAGTTGGGCGAGCGTGGCGGCGCTACGGGTGGCTTACGGTAATTAGCAATGGACACATGACCTATGAAGTGAAACGCGTATTCTAATTTGAAGGTATTAACTATTTTTGCAGCTACTCACCTTCGCCATTTATTAAGCCATTACTTGCATTAATATTGCCGTTGCTGTTGTTGTTGCTATACGTATTGGTATCATCACAAAACTGGTATACAAGCAAATTCTTGGCGTCGCGTCCCTCACGACTAAGCACCTCACGAAATTCCATTCCCAACTGAATCCCCAAAGGGATATTTAGGGCTATTTAGGTTGAGGTGGCGGGTCGGGGAAGTAGTGCTGCGTGCTGTCTGACTCCGGTTTTAAGTACTGGCTGCACCTATTCCGCCCACGCAACTAACACTGCTAACGCAGCTGTTTACTTTAAACGAAATTTCGCAATGTTCTTTATAATTTTAGCGAAGTTCGATTTTCACCACACGAAGCAGCACACGAAATATACTTGACAACGAGATTCTATACTCCTCAACAATTCTTATATGTAGTTTTTGTAGTGAGTTGCTTTACTACTGCACTCCGTGTAGTTGTTGTTGCTACGCTTCTTTGTTGTTACCGTGTAGTTTTCGCTGTTGTTGTTATTCTAAGTGATTTCGCAATCTAACAAGCAACATTTTTTGTCATTCGTTTCGTTTGACTGACTTGACAAAATTACTTATTTAAACTTAATACAAAATAACACCACTTAAAGTTAGTTTTACTTTTTTAAATTTATTACGAGTTCTTTAAGTCAAATTCTGATAAAAAGTTGTTATTACTTCTCCATTTATTATTATTGTTGTATGTTGTTGTTGTTTTGACGTTTGTCACACGAGCAGTGGTAGCTCTTATTGTGTGTGAGAGTGAGATGGAATGGCTTCATGCTCTGCAAACCCTGTTCCTCATCAAGAACACTGAATCAGTGGTGAGCAACGTAAAATCCCGCTTCGTGGGTCTGCTCCGGCATAGTCCTACCTGATGTTTACCGGCGAAAGGACCTCAGTTTTGCAACACGGCAACCCTAATAGTTTCCACCGCGCCTTACCCCCACCACTCTCCTGGTATAATAAACGTTCTAGCACAGCTGTTGTCGCGAGTATCCAGTGCTGGTAAACAATAAGCCTTAAAGCATGCTTTTCCTTCAACCGGATTCTTTTGCAAATTAAGACTGGAAATGTATTCATATTTTATGAAAATCGGTTTGAGCTAACAATAATTCTCAAAAGGAAGCATAACGCAGCCAATTAAAGCGTTTATTTGTGTGTTTATGCATATTGTAAGATGTATATCACAAAAGAGGCCTTAAGCAAAACATATTGAATATAGCCTTAAAAAAAAAAAATAACTTCAACTTCAACTTCAAAATATGATGATGTTTATTTGCAACTCGATTACTTTGCAATTGAAGAAATTGTGCGGTAGTCTGCAAAATTTCGGACACAGTTGAAAGTGGTGACAGCCCTGAATGCACTACGGTATCCCAGGTGGAATGTGTGTTTGCAGTCTGTTTAAGTAATATTTTATTTCTAAAGAAACAATGCTTGGAGGTAAAAAATACATAACTGTGGCGGCTTCTTTGTAAGTCGTCAATTAAAACATTTTGATGTAGAACTGAGCTAACGTTCCTCCTAACCTGTTGCCGCGTGGTTTTGTTCCACTCCTCTTCTTCTTGACCTCGCTGTCTCAAAAATCATAATTTTTTTCCAAATACATTAACAGCAAGCAGCTCGATTCGCAAATTAAATTTAACATTTCGCATAATTTGTTATTGTAGTCAATATTTTTTGGCACCAGGGTAGTCCCGGTCATTGACCACATAGAATCCACAATGCACGGGAATTCGTCAACTCGGATGTATCGGGATGTTTCGACCAGAGTTGCAACACGATTTAGTTGCTCTCTGACCACTCAGTAAAACGAACATTATTTTCTGCAGCCCAAAACAAAATTACTACTGCATTTATTCCGTCTCTCGTGCAACGAAAATACGTAAATTCCGATACAGGCGCCCACTTTGGCTCCTAATAAAAAAAAAAAATAGAATTTAGAAAAAGCGTGCAAAGAAATTAAAAGTGCGAACGTAAGAACAAAAAAAAAATAGAAATCGTGATGTCACTCGTACTATACTCAATTAATATTAGTTAATTAAAGCATTTCCTGTGTTTCACCACTTGATTGAATTGTTTTACGTGCACACAAATAGCAAAGCGCAAATTTTTTAAAACTTAATTTAAAGTGATTTTTCATAACTAAATTGCGACAGTTTTGTGCGGTGATAGTCTTTTTTGAATATTTCTTTTTTTTGGGTTTTTTGTTGTGCAAATCGAATGAAAGCAAAAAAAAAAATTTACACTTGAGTGGAGTTATGAGCGCTTTGTGTGTGCGTGCCAGTGAGTAGTGTACAGAGAACAAGTATGAGTGATTAAGGCCGGGCGCATGTGGGCATATGAATATACTCAACAAAGCGCGCGCGGAGTTTTGGATAGTAGTAAAATTGAATAAAATAAAATACGTCCGACATACAAATTTATTTCTGATTTCCCTCCAAATATAAACGGAAACATAAACAACAATTGCAAAACTTGCGACTAATCCGCCCACGAAAACCTGCCCAAGATTTGAAAACTTCGCCTTGTGTTTGCTGCATCGGTGCCACTGCGGCCTAACTTTCGTACACTGCGATTTGACCCCGCCAACAGACTACGGCGACAACGGCAAAGTCTAGTAACGGACCCTGCTCACACTCACCCCGTCCATAACTAAGCAACACCACATCACATATCAGAAACAACGTCATCAAAATGTCCACAATCGAGATTCTACGCATGGAAGTGGAGCGTCTGACTCGCGAACTTGATCAGGCGACTAGTGAACGTGCTCAATCCGCACAATATGGCCTGTCACTGCTCGAGGAGAAGTCTGGACTGCAGCAGAAATGCGAAGAGCTCGAAACACTCTACGATAATACGAAGCACGAGCTGGAAATCACACAAGAGGTAAGCAACTCAAACATTATTCATGAATGAGTTCATTACGCAGTCGACCGCCAAAAACAGTCCCAAATTACTAACTACTCCGATTGGAAAGCTCTCAGAGGGCCTATTGCATATTTTTACCAAATTGTTTTTGTTTTTGTTTTTTTTGTTTTCTATTATTAAGTATTCAATTCGATGCGAATGTGTACGTCGCCAGCAGTCAGTCGAAACGAAATTACTTTTTGCCATTCTATCTCTCACTCTGTCTTTCTCTCTCTACGTCTGTCTTTCATTCTGTTTGCGTGTTTTAACCCACACAATCGCAAGAATTTTGCAATTTTTTCCGTTTGCGAATTGTCTCGTTGGCAAATTAGTTGCTCAAAGCACGTATAACTAATAAACTGACCCATACCGCACCAGCGCCTGCCTCGGTGCATGCGAGTTAAAGTACAATGCCCGCTAATCGGCTACTGCTCACGTTAATTGATTTCATGGCCCCCTTTTGCAAATCAGTGTAAGAGTTTACAGCACGATCACATGGTCAGAGTTAGTCGGTAACTTATGGAATTTAGGCACTACTCTTACTTAAAATATGACATGCAACTATGCTAGACAGCGACCGTTCTCTTGCGTTTAAATTTATTTTTAGATTTGCCAAGTTTATTGTAGTTTTAAAATGTACCACAAACACGTCAGTGCTCGCTTACCGTTTTCTGCTTTTGCTTATACTATTTTCGTACCTACGCTCTTTTACTTTGTTTTTGGTTGCATTTTTTTTTTAAAGTTCAATTGAGTCAAAGCCATGAGTGATTTTTCTATGTGTTCAACTTTCCAAATAAAAATGGTTAATTAGACTTATACGTGTTAGTTAACCGTATACACTCATAGGTGCACCCATCGATTTCTGCGCCATTGATTTTGTTCTAAGCTCCCCCTCTGTTAATAGTGTGTGCATGCCTGTGTTGATGATGGGGTATGCCAGCTAATCAATATGCTGGATATAAAATAATAGAAAAAAGTTTGCCTTTACTATTATACATTGCTTTCAGCCGCAGCTCGAATATGCCAACGGTAGGATATCTGCTAATTACATAGCCAGGGACTAAGCAACAACAATGGCCTGACATAAACAAAAGGCATAAGAAAAACCAGGCAAAAAAGAGGAAATAAAAAATTCTCTTAGAAATTTGCAGTCATTAATTTTTCCTTGGTAATAATAAACGGCCACGAGCTAATAATTACATTATACAGCTCCGCTAGCCTGCAACCAACCACCCAAGCAGCCACAAGGGTTCCCTTCCATTTACTAGCGTAGTGCCCTGAAGCCCAGCTAACTGCTTCGCCATGTTGGCATGGTTGAGCATTGCCACCCACATGCTTTTGCAATGGCTTTCAATGATCTCAAATTAAAATTTTGCACGTCACTTGCCGTGGTTCAGTGGGCGACACATGCTTGCCAGCAAGTTCTCAACGCGATGACTAAAAGACGCAGAGACGTGAAAGTTGCGTCTGATGACGCCAAACACTTCGCACAAAATTTTCCGCAGGCAAATTGCCGTAAAAGTGACATAAATCAGGTGTAGCGAACTGTTGAAGTGTAGTTTGATGGTGAGATGTTGTGGTGTTGTGGGTGTGGCGATGGCAGCACAGCTGTACACAGACAGTCTCAAGATGTGCTGATATCCTTCATATTTCGCTGTTGATGTCGGTAGTTAATTTACGTCAAGTGGCGTTAAATAAGCATTCCGACCTTAATAGATTCAAAACTTGCGCGCCATGGGGGCAAGTAACAATTTTTATGCTTATTTATGTGTGCGAAACTTAATAAAAAAAAAGCAATTTTAATGCAGAAAATAAATTTTTAATTGACATAAACGCCAGTTTTTTATTTTTTTTACTATAAACTGAATCTTTAAAATGAAAAGATAAAATCTGCTATCTGTGCTTCACAGATGCGCTGGGATCTCACTTGGTGCAATATTTACGTATTCCAGTAAAACCTTTCTGTGTGGAAAAAGCCTGGCACGGAACAACCTTATGGTTGTTTTTTATAGCTTAAAAGCAGTTGCTTGTGTGTGGGAATCTCTGATAATTAAGACTAAAAATAAACAGAAAACCTGAGGTTGCAGACGCGCGACTTATTACCAACCTACAAGATTCATATATGTAGCAACTTAAATCCCTTGAATATTAATTGGATGTCTTTGAGACTTATTGACTTCTGTGCAGTAAACTTTCTGTACTTTACATTCAGTATTATGCATATATTAAAAAATCAAATAAATAGTAAACAAACTTAAACTTAAGCCATCACAGTAGCCAACGAGGAATAGTTTGTTTAATTGTTAAGTTACCATTCATACCAATTTAAAGCAAAAATACTTTTAAAATACAACACAAATGCCAATTATACATATGTATTTATATATGAATTTTATCTGTTGTAAAAAAATTAAATAAAAACAAAAATAAAATGCACAAATTATAGCATACAAAATAAAAAAATAAAAATTCAAAATGAGAAAATCCTTGAAAGTACTTCAAACACATACCGACCCACTCATGGAATTGTTAGTTTTATGCAAATTTGCTTAATTTAAACTACTTGCAGTCCAAATTGTGATGCTTTTTATAAACTAATTGTACATTTTTGTGTTGATACCTTTTTTTGTTTTTCTCTTTTGTTGTTTTTCTACGTGTTGCAAATATTTTTAGCTTCATTGCAGTTGTTTATATTGTTGTTGTCGATGTCATTGTCGTTGTGCAGTACGTGTAGCTGCTTGTAATAGCCACAGGACAGCACATGCCATGCAACACCGGACACAGCAAGCGATTGTCAACGCTGCTGACCAATTCCATTTCCATTTACAACACCGCCGAGGGCAATCGACGTGCAGCACGCCCAGCCAAGCATACCTACACACACACCCACTCTCAGTCGCCCTATTGTCTGTGTTGTTGTTGCTGCTGCTGCTGTTGTGTGCTGCCACAAATGGTGCAAATATTTGCAAAATTACACAAAGCAGACGCAAATGCTTTGTAATTTATTTAGTTAACTTTAATGAAAACACACGACCTGCTGTTGGTGTTGCTGTTGTATTCCTTTTACTGAGGCAATTAAAAAGCAAAAACAAGAATTGCAACACTCATGGTCAACATGCACATTAAAGCCAGCCAGGACATTCATGCGTTGGCCAACAGCCATTATGAATGCCACAAATGCATAGCGACAAAATGAACTCTGAAATGTGGGCAAGGACGGTTTTTCTTTACTTGTTTCGTCTTTTTTAATAATTCTCTCTTTTTTTTTATTGCGGACAAGTGGTTTTTGCTGAGCTGATGGTCTGCTGGCTTTGCTTATACTATATAAAGTGCACTCGACTGTCAGTGGCCGCCTTTTTTATGGCAGTTGTTGAGTTTAACTTTAAAAGTATTCAAGTATCATTTTCTTTTATTTTTGCGCGAAAAAATCATGAGCTTAAGTTTATTGCATATATTTAAAGTACTTTTGGCAAACTAAGAAAGCAACCTTGCATAAAAATAAAACGAGCCCTTTGGGAAACAAAGATACAAAGCACAAAACGTAGGTTTGTTGAGGTATAAAGTATTCTACAGTAGCACACAATTAAAGTGAGCTTCAATGTGGTTACTCATTGTAACGATTCTTAACTATAGCAACTGCATTTAAATTCAAAAATTAAGATATTCGCTCCATAGTCCATAATCCAAACTTTTGTCTCATAAGTAATTATGCTGTAGCTAACGTAAGCAAGGGATGACGATAACTTGCAACTTTCTGGACATCACCACTTATATCATAGTCTTCTATTTTCACACTAACTAATTCGATAATAATATCAAACTACGAAACTAAAATTTTATTGATTTGTATAATGTAAACCAGGTTCAGTAATTGTAGCCAAGTTATACTATATAAATCAGGAAATTTATAATTACAGTGTAGTTTTTCTGAATCAATTAAATAGTTGCGACAACGCTGTCCTTTGTTTTATGTTTATAACTAGACAAGAGTCGATTGAATAAAGTTCTTCTTTCACATAATGCTAAGCTAACTAAATAGTAAGAGTTCAATTCGGTTAAGTTCATTACAATCAAACGCATTGATTCGCATTGAGCAATTGAAGCCATGCTCTATGCGTTGCGATGCCTCGCGATGGGATAAATTGAGTAGAAAAGCGAAACAGATGACAACTAAATAATTATTGTAAGCCCTTGGCAGAAGACAAATTATAATTCATAATTTAGTGCAGCCGACTGCAGTTTGTCGCTGTCGCTCTAGCTGTTGATGTTGGTGCAAATTGCAATTCAACGGCAATCAAAGCCAGAACAATCAAAAATTACAACAATGACGACGACAACTGCAACAGCAACAGCAACAGAAATTGCAACTGCAATAAGCAAACGAGCGAAGCTAAATCGCAATAAAAATAAACGCCGCAATGCAAAAAAGGTTAAATGCGGCATGGCGCTTGAATTCTGACAAAGCATGTTTCCGTTCATGCGAAAACAAAAAAGAAAAAGCCAACAACGACGACGACGTAGCAGCAGCAGCAGCAGCAGGGTACACAGTTGAGTTGCTTGCTTGGGGAAGTATTGCAAACGAATGTACGTACGTACATACATAGGTATTAAAATATAAGCAAGGATACGTGGCGAGGATGTGCGGCGAAATGCAGAAAATTGTAAGCTGCTACGTATTTGCCAACGTTGCCCACTGGCATTACCCAGCACGGAGACAGCCTGCCCTATCCTGTCACACCACGACACGCTCGCAAAGTGCACTGCCACAATAGCAGAGCAAGATGCAACAGGAGGGGGCTGACTGACGGAGAAATCTGTTTGTTGGGAGCCAACGAGTCGCCGAGTCAACGAATGCTCAGAGCAATGAAAACTTTAGCACAGTAAATTGTGCGAACTCATGATGAGATTTTTATTTATTTTTTGTTTTATTTTTTTATTTATTTTTAGTTTTACCCTTTTTTTTTTGCTTTTACTTTTTTCTTTTTCATTTACAATTTTTTATTTTTATTTTTTGTTAGCATTAGACAACAACAACTATGATTCTAGAGTATGAGGCAGTCGAACAGAAAAAAAAATTAAAAAAATAAAAAATTGTACGTATACTTAACTTAGGCAGTGTAGTTAGTGTAAAGGCTGCAGTTTGTCGTCTGCCTGCACTGTGTGCATGCAACAAATGGAATGCAATTTATTTGCTTTAACTTTTTGATTAGTTTGTACGGTTTTGTTATTTATTCAAGCACTTCTGCTACTCCCGCTGCAGTCTGTTTCTCAACTAATTCCTTTCTTGCTTCTGCTGTCCAGTTAATGACAGCTGCCTTGTGAAGGAGACCTTTGCCCTTAGGCATTGTGCTTTGCCGACTGATGGCCGTCTGTAAAATGCAAACATTTGACTTTAAATCTATTTGGAAAATCACTTGCATCCACTTGCAATGGCACAGCGCATGCAATGAGTGCTCCTCGGATCATGCCTTGCGTCGACATGGCGCCTTGCCTTGCGCGGCTGTTGTCACGTTTGGCAATTTGCCAAAAATAAAAATCATAATAATCGTGAAAATGAACGGAATTGGCGCGATACGTAACGTGCATACATTGCTCGGTCGTAACCATTTGCACACGTATCGCATCATTGGGTGCGAATGATGCTGGCATGCCGGTGCTGCACCCACTAGGTGGTCCATTGTGTGCAGCTAAGCATACTGAAATTGTTGCCAATTCGGTTATCCTGTAAGATACGGACTACACATGCGCTATGCAAACGGATTTGCAATTTGAATGGTATGCAAATTTTTTTCAAGCAACGCTTGCAGCAGCCGCAGCACTATAAAGCATGTCCTTCAGACCACGGACACAAGCTTAAAGTAAAACTATTTGCATAAATCATAAACCACATGGCGAACTGACACAATGTGGTTAGTGGGGTAATAAAGCACCTGCAATGGTAGCCACTGGCAACGTTTATGCATTCATCACCGCTTGGAACTGGCTGACTGAATAACGGACAGACAGTCAGACAGACCGACCGACGCATGAGCTCTCATGTGTTCTGCTGGCGTTTGGCAACCGACGCATAGTTTTGCCCCAGCACATGTGTGTGCAGAAGGCTGCGTTGGATTTGGTTTGGTTTCCCATTGCGAAAGCAAAAACGAAGTGGGCCTTTTCAATTTCGTAACGGATTTCTGCTGATGACGGATGCGGAACTCTCGCTCGCTCTTTTGCTTGCATCCTTTTGTATCGTGCATGCTGCATTTTCTGCAAAATAATTCTTTTTCTTTGCACATTTTTCAATTTTGTGTGTTATGCATGTGCTGCTGTCTGCCAGTTTATGTTGGCTTCTGGCTGTGCTTTTGCTTTGACTGCGTATTTTCATTTTCATGCCAGCTATGCGTATTATCTCATTTAAACTATCTTCCCCGCATTGTCAAGAATCTTATGTGTGTATATGGTAATTTTAAACTGTATACGTATATGTAATTTTCTCTACTCGAGTAAACTTTCACACTTTAAAGCAACCTCAATAGTCTTCGAAACGTCGTCCTGTGTAAAGTACTCAATTATCTGTAAAACAGCGACACGATGGAACCAAAATAAATAAGCTTCATATTGAGTATATCCTGCTTGATCTCATGCTTTTGCATTATACTAACATCGAACTAGATCAATAATGTAAAAATCTTATTATAGACCTGCTTAATTTTAACAAATAGTTGGTTTAAAATTGTTTCAAAAATTGGTAACAGTGTTTAATGAAAGAACTGATGTTTAAATTTAACAGCTGGCGCATACAAGGTTATACTAAAATGTCAAAGAACTAAACAGACATTAAATAAGTTGTTTTTTATTAATCCAATCTGGATTTCTTATCAACGAACACAAAAGCAGACAAATTGTGTTCAGACATCCTTTGCCGTTAAATATTTTAAAATTCCACATGACTCTCGTGTGTGCATAGTTTCATTCCTCTGTGCCACTTCGGTCCATTAATGTTAAAACGCTTTGTCTTACGGTGTAGACTCATAAACAATGCCAGTGAACAAGTACAAGCACAGCAACATCACAACAACAACAACAGCAGCATGGCACACACGTCAACAATAAATGCGTTCCGACATCACTTCTGACAAAATAACAACAGTTATAGCTACCGGAGCAACGCACAGAGCAATGGCTGAGGCCTCCGCAGCGGCAATGGCAACGACAACGACAACGGCAGCAAATGCCTGCATAGCCATTCAATCTACATCCACTCAGTCATTCATTGTAGCATATTGTCGTGTTTGTCCCAGCGTCGCCAACGCCTCCGTTTCCTTTCTTTTTTATTTTTGTGCAAGCGACTCCTGCCACAAGCCAGTGCAAGTGCCTGTCAAATGTCAACCGACCACCCAACTGAACACCCAAATATGTCAGCCCGAGCCACAGCCACAGTCACCGTCACCCATCAGCGACACAGTCGCACCCACAATTATACGTATTACATGCGCTCGCTTGCCTCATCGTTGCTGTTGTCTATTTGTTATTTTTTCCGTTTTTTTTTTTTGTAGTGCTGTAATTTTGGGCAGACAGACATTTGTGCCAACTGTTTGTTGGAAATTGTTATGGTGCTGGTGCTTTATCGCACTTCCCACACCCTCAGCAAGCCGCCAGCCTGCCCGTGCCTGTCTCCCTGGCTGCATGCTTCTCCTTAGTTTATCGCTTTGCCAAGGCATTGTTGCTGTGTCACAATAATGAAGGTAATCCTCTATTTTTAAGACCATCATCAGCAGCAGCATGATTATCATTGTTGTCGTCATCATCGTCATCATCATCGTGTAACACCAGCAGCAGCTGTCGAGTCGAGAGCAAAGCAAACACCTTTGCTGCCTCGTCCGTGCCGTGCCATGCACACTATCTGTTAAGGCCTACACACACACACAGAGCACGCGTCGTCGGCGCCTGGCATTGCATATTCTGGCACTCGTGCTCGTCTGTCTGATGAGTGGCTTTGTGTGTTTGCCTCGGCATTATCTATGTATCTTTATGACAGTTTTCGTACCTGGTTAGTCGCACATGCATTGCTGCCGCTTTAATTTACTCCAACTGATGCTCATGGCTTGTGGCTCTTGGTTCGGCTGGCGCATTGGCTTTATGAGTATCATCCTCTTGTATCGTTGTTAAGTTGCCATGTTATGTCGGCTAATATTTGCCTAAGTTAATTAAAAATTTTTCCAATTTACATTAAACTGCTTTTGCTTTTTTCTTCTGCTTATTTACTTTTACCTTACTACCAAGGTTTGTAGCATTTAGCAATGCCATGGTATGCTCCTGAATGAAAGGTATTTAACTGTGTATATGTGTAGTGTAGTCTGCTTATATATATACGTAACGGTGTCCGCGTAAGAGGAATAACTTGTTTTGGTTTTGATCCTTGTTTCTACTTAAGAGAAAACTTACATATACTCGTACTTGTATATAGGTTGTATGGGGTTGTTCTATGCTTGGTGTTATTGCGATCTCAACTAAATAGACTGCCATCATCACATTGTCCATGCAAACAATGTGGAACGCCTTGTGCAGGGCGAAAATATTTTTTTATTTTACTTTTCATAGTGTTGTTGCGGTTGTTGTTGTGTGCCCATTTTATATACTAATTAACAAAATGCACTTTCCCAGCGTGATTTTCAAATTAAGATAAACAACGACGACGACAACAAACACAACAGAAACGAAAATATAGCAGAATGAAATGACAACAGCCGCGGTCGCAGTCACAGCCACAGTCACATTAGCAGCAGCAGCAGCAGCAACAGAATCCGTGCGCAGCAGTTGACAGTAATTACGACCACAAAAGCACCAGCAGACAGACGGCAAGTGGCACATGGCATCAGGTGCGGGGGATTGCGTGCACAAACATTGTGAAAGAAATGAGAAACTGAGATTGAGACTTTTACGTTACCGTTCGCAAAGAACAGACAAGACGCAACAGATCCAGCCGAGTGACAGAATTTATTTTCGCAAATGGTTTTCCCACCGCACACCCGCATCCGCACCAACCTTCGACCTTTACGCGAACGACGCCATGGGCTTGGTGCCAGGCCCTACGCAGCCGTGTTGGCTGTTGTCTTTTGTCTCTGCTTATTTATTTTACTTGTTGTGTCGAGCAACTAATTACAAAGCATTTAGCCGGCGCATTCTCACTTATTGTGCACATATACAAAGTGAAAACTGTGTAAAAAAAAAGAATCTTGTAAAGTGTTTAGTACATATCTGTAGGCTAAGGATGTTTCCACAGCACTCAGCTTTGAACAACGTAGCAAGGAATAATACAGCGGCACATGAGCCTTTGTTTTAATTTTATATTAGCATAAAAGAACACTAATGCTCTGTTTATTGTAATGAAATGAGGAGAATAATATAGACGCAACATAGTGTTTGCTTATTTTTAGAAAATTAATCGATGATTATAGGTTTTTCCATAGGTAGTACTTTTACTTTCTCACAAAATCCTCATCAGCTGATGAGTGTAGTAAGATTCAACTTTAATCACGAACTACCTTTCAAAATTATCAAGCAGCCTATTGTATGCCTTGAATCCTTAAAAAAATCGATTTAAACTGTCAGCGCTGAAGACGCTTCAGCTCTTATTTTATGACAACATTACATCTAAGCGGGTTGCATGTCTGAATTGCTGGCTGCCAAGCAACTTCAGCAGCTAAAGCCCAGAAAATCTCTGACGGATTAACAAAAAGACAATTTTAAAACCTCTTTGCGGCTGTTGTGAAACATGTCAGCCTGGGTTTATTAAATAATGCCACAAAATAAATTATTTACACTTTTAATGTGAGAGACAGCGCCAAGCGAACTTTAATATTGTTAAAGTTTTAAACAAGCCTAGAATCCCTGCTTACCCTTATTTCATTGGTTGCGTTATTAATAGCATTGGTATTTTCATTACAACAACTTTGCAAGCAACCTTGTGCTTTTTTTTAAATTTTCTTTGCCTTTTTACTGGTCAGTACATTTTTTCTATTTATGCAACTCACATTTAGTTGCTTGGCTTGGCTTGGATACAAGTATCCTACTTGAAAATTCAATAAAAAGCAGCGTAGCAGAGCATGGTCGCCGACAACAAAATTTTTTCACTTTTATGAGCGCATTCCGCGGTGAACGGATTTCAATTAAACTTTGCTGCTGACTCGTCAGAACCAGCCAGCAGCTGGCAGCTGTGCTGAGGCAACTTGAGTCAGACGGACAGTATAAAAGTTTTATATGGATATGAAAATTGCGCAATCAGAGTGCTGCTCGCACATGTATGGTACGACTTGGGCTTGGCCGTCGTAAAAATTATCCTTTGATGACATATTCATCGTGTTTGTACGAGGAGTATGCGAAGAAGCAGGTCGGGTGGGTGTGCCGCGCAATGAACATTCGCCATTGCATGGGTGTGGGTGGTTTGGCAGAGCAATGACAATGGCGCGCCCCCAAAGAGAAACTTTAACAAAGCATTGCCGACACACGGCAGCCTGCTCACTCCTGCACATAGGTATGCGTCACGGGTAAAGGGCAGAAATGAAACCAACCCAACTGAATGTGCATACATATAATATAAAATGTATACAAGAGTAATCCCAAATGCGCGTGCTAACGCAATTAACAAAAGCCAATAAATGCGAGACGAGGCATAACAAATGCTGCATTGCACGACGATCCCCTCCGAAAATGAAATGGTAGCGAAAACAAGCGACGCAGCGGATACGAATAGCGGGTGTAGTACAGCAAAAGTTTTTATTTCATACGCCAATTGAAATACGCGAAAAATTCACAACATTTAATGGAAAAAATGTTGCTTGTTAGCAAACAGCATAGGAAGAACAAATCGAGAGTTAAACAAGAGTAAGGAGACTGCATATTTTTGCATGAGCACCTTCCCTCGAGATGAAATTAAACAGAATACGGAATACAGTTGGCGGACCGAGTGAACGGACACAACGCACACAACTTACACGGTTTCATTTGTAGTTGCTGGTGTTGTTGTGACGATGTGTTATACATGCATGCAAATGACTGCAATAAAAACTGCCAGAGTTGCATTTGTTTGTGTTTTATTTATTTATTTATTCTTTACGTTGTTTCCATTTGCAGGCGCTTACCAAATTTCAAACCTCACAAAAAGTCACCAACAAAACCGGCATCGAACAGGAGGAAACGCTGCTAAACGAGTCCGCGGCACGTGAGACCACACTGAATCTGCAGATATTTGATCTAGAGACTGAGATCAAGCAGCTGCGTCATGAACTGGAGCGTGTGCGTAATGAACGCGATCGCATGCTGCAGGAGAACTCGGATATTGGACGGGATAAATCGGATAACGAGGCGGAGAAGCTGCGACTGAAGGCCGAACTGAAGGATCTTAAGTTCAGGGAGACGCGCATGCTCACCGAATACTCGGAGCTGGAGGAAGAGAATATATCGCTGCAAAAGCAAGTCTCAAGCTTAAGAAGCTCTCAGGTATGCTGCAATAACTGCGTAATATGATCTTACTTTTATATATAAACGTGATTTCTTGCAGGTGGAATTCGAAGGTGCCAAACATGAGATACGACGATTCACCGAGGAGGTCGAGGTGCTCAATCAACAAGTAGATGAACTGGCAAATCTAAAGAAGATCGCCGAGAAGCAAATGGAGGAGGCGCTTGAGGCACTGCAGGTGTGTATTGCGTTAACAATCGCAAGTTGTTTACAGTAGCTCTGCTCGCGATGTCATCGTAACCTGGTGACTTAAAATAGTACAAACTGTTTGCACAGTTGTTGTATTACTGCCGGCTTCGCTTTACGTTCAAGCCGAGCCGAGACTTGGTATAGCACAACGCAGCAGTTTAAAACCAAGCAGTCAAGAGCTAAGAACATAGAAACACGCTTGCAAGATGATACAGACATTGCACAGGATAGAACAACTGGTGCTTAGCTTAAAACTGAAACCTCTTTGCACATGCATAATTAAATTCTGAACTATGACTTTTGATTGGTACAGGGAGAACGCGAGGCAAAGTACGCGCTTAAAAAGGAACTCGATGGCCACCTTAATCGTGAGTCGATGTATCACATCAGCAATTTGGCCTACAGCATACGGAGCAATATGGACGACAACACCAGCGCCAATTCGGACGGTGAGGAGGAGAACTTGGCACTGAAGCGCCTGGAAGCTGATCTAACAACCGAATTGAAATCTCCCGATGGCACCAAATGCGATCTCTTCTCCGAGATACATCTCAATGAACTGAAGAAACTCGAAAAGCAACTGGAGGCAATGGAAAGCGAAAAGACACATTTGACAGTTAATTTACGCGAGGCACAAACTAATCTGGATAAGTCACAAAACGAGTTGCAAAACTTCATGTCGCGTCTGGCGCTGCTGGCTGCGCATGTGGACGCATTGGTACAACTAAAGAAGCAAATCGATGTCAAGGCTGAGGACAAACAGCAGCAGCAACAGAATGAAGCCGATCAGGAGCGTCTGAAGGAGCAATTGCGTGCAGCAATTTCACAATACGCAAATTGGTTCACTCTCTCCGCCAAGGAGATTGACGGGCTCAAGACTGACATTGCCGAACTGCAAAAAGGACTCAACTACACCGACGCAATGACAACACTACGCACCGAGATCACAAACCTAAAGAACAAACTACTCGCCACCGAACAGAAATCGCTCGACCTGCAGAGCGATGTGCAGACACTGACTAACATTTCACAGAATGCCGGTCAAAGCTTGGGTTCGGCACGCAGCACACTGGTCGCGCTGAGCGATGACCTGGCGCAACTGTACCATCTGGTATGCATGGTAAATGGCGAGATGCCAACGCGCGTGCTGCTCGATCACAAGAGCGATGATAGGTAAGTCAATAATGGAATGCCAGCAAGTGCTGAAAGTTATATTTTGAATATGCCACGCCAACAGCTTTGAGAACGACTCACTGACTGCCATACAGTCGCAGTTCAAGTCTGATGTTTTTACTGCACGGCCACAGGTCATCGAGGATCTACAAGGCTTAGCCGATTCAGTTGAGATTAAGAAGTATGTTGATACGGTTAGTGATCAGATTAGACATCTGAAGACAGCCGTGGAGCACACAATTGAGCTGAATAAGAACAAAGTGCGTGGTGACGCTCCTGAAGGTGGTAAGTGTAAATCTGTCTGCTTAAGAAGCACAAATACTAAATGCAAACTGATATTGAAGGTGACAAGTACAACCGCGAGGAAGTCGAAGAACAGCAAGAGCAAATCATCAAACTCAAAAGTTTGCTATCCACCAAACGTGAACAAATCGCAACTCTACGCACAGTGCTCAAGTCCAACAAGCAAACTGCCGAGGTGGCACTCGCAAATCTCAAGTCGAAGTACGAGAATGAGAAGATTGTCGTAAGCGAAACCATGTCCAAGCTGCGCAACGAGTTGAAGATTCTCAAAGAGGATGCGGCTACCTTCTCAAGTAAGTCAACGACATTAGCGATAACTTAATTGAAAAGTCTATTAATGAAAAATCTTTGCGTAAATAATAGGTCTGCGTGCAATGTTCGCCGCACGCTGCGAGGAATACGTCACACAGGTCGATGACCTCAATCGTCAACTTGAAGCTGCCGAAGAGGAAAAGAAGACCCTAAACCAACTGTTGCGACTGGCAGTTCAACAGAAATTGGGGCTAACACAACGCCTCGAAGAAATGGAAATGGACCGGTGGGTGCATTTAGGACGTTAGGCAAATTGCAGGCGGCGTTTACAGTGTGTAGTAGTGCTGTGTGCCATAGACACGCTTCTATCATCATTCTGTCCAAGCTACAGCCCTAAGTTCCCTCTTTCAAATACCCATTCCACCACCTTTTTTAACAAAAATCACAAACTTGGTAAGCAAGCAGCGTAAGCAACAAACAGCAAAACGCTTCAGCTACAAATATGCCACTTGCTTAATAAAATCGCGCTTATGCGCTTACAACCGCCGCCACACACTTACACTACACAATTAGCGCCAAAATCTAACCATGCTTGCCCTTTGCTCCATTTGCTTCACTTAATGTTTGTTACTTACTAACCGTATTTGTCCTAAATTTTTTCATGCAGCGAAATGCGTCACGTGCGCCGACCCATGCCCCCACAGCGTGGCACCAGCGGCAAACCATCGTTCTCAACACGCCCTTCGAGCAGAAATCCAGCGACCAACAACCAGAATCCCTTCTAACATAAAATTAGCGTTCAGCGTAAACTTCTGGCTTTAGTTTACACGCTACTTAAGTTATAAATATGTTTTATGTTGCCTGATAGGCAATTGCGTTCACGTTGGCCCCAGAATCGTATTTAAAGTTTAGTTATTTAAAAAATATACAACTGTATTTATTGAGAGTTAGTTAATTATTTAAGCGTACTGCGCTGCCCTCGGCAAAGCGCAAACGGTTGGTTACTTAAACGTCCAAATAATTTAATTACAATACTGCGCAAATGCGTGTTAAAGGCAAATAGCAAATTAACTGTAAACAGTAGAAGTTAAACGAAATATTTGTTGTATAATTCTTTGTTTGTTTATTTGTTAACTTCAACGTATATATTTGCGTTCATTTTGTTTAATAAGCTGTGTATGCATTAATTGTGCAGCAAAAAATGAAAATGCTGTGCGCGCAGAAATAAACAAAATAATATAAAAAACAAAATCAAACGTCGCAAAAAAATGTCAAAATTTCAGTTGAGCAAATAATGTGAATTCCGTATTAAGCGTTGCAGAAATAATTACTGCTAAGCTCAGAAAGGTATTTTTTTAAGCAGTATAAAAACAAAACAACAAAAAGGAAAAATTAACATACGTATTAATATTTGGCAGATTTTGAAATTTTTTATATTAAGCATATGAATAATTGATGCAGTCTAAAAGACATTAATTATGGAAAGAAAATGAAGTAGAAAAAGTAGAAGATCAACAACCTTTTGTATTGTTCAACAAACAGTCAGCCACGTAAATTACATATTATTATTCGCTAATAGCAAATTATTGTTTAAAATTAAAAGCGAATTGCAGTTTATGTTAAAGATTCGAACAGAAAAAACGAAATTTTATATATACATAATTAAATTTAGTAAATATGTTTTTGTAATCAAAGAGAAAAATGTTTAACAAAAGCAAATAACTTTAAATCGTCCAATTAAATATATATATAAAAATATATGTAAAAAATTAAGCAATGTATGAGTTTTTTTATTTTTTTGTTTATGCCGAAACCATTTCTTTATTTTTATTTTTAAATATAGCCTTAGAAAATCTTCCGGCTAAAGACGAAATGGCGCAGATGAGCTGCACATGGGAGCCTCTGATTTAATTTTCTACCTCTGTTTAAGAAAACTTACCAACTTTACAGCTGACGATTAATTAGAAAAATATGCACAATAAGAAATATTCAATATATGTAAATGCGTTCATTAGTAGTATCAAAAAGAATTAGAAATGTTACAAAGTAGCTCATACCAACGTATGTTTTTTGTGTTTAATTTCCTATCCTATGCTATTAATTATCTTACATTTTTGGTTGACTTATTTGAAAAAGAAAAAAGGAAAAACGAAAAAAAACTGTGCAAAAATAACAAAACGAGTTTTGTCTTAAATACCGAGCCATTAAATTGAATTTATATAACAAAAAACAAAAGCACACACTAAACACCAGAAGTACACACACACATACACACTCACTCGCATACACCCACATGCATACATACATATATGGAACAAATGTTTTAATTATTCTAATAAAAAAAAAACTTGCAATTTACAACTAAAGTTTATTGAGAAAAAGAAAATATTTCTGCAAAAAAAAAAAAAAATTGTAAATACAAATTAAATATATTTATACAACTTAAATAAGCAAAATAAAATAAATACAAATATAATTAGTAAAAAGCAGCAACAAAAACTGTCTGCATGCTTAGTAGTTGCATAAAATGAAAACAAAAAAATATTTCAATGATTTTATTGTAATTTTTACCGTCCCTTTTTGCAACAAAAAAAAAATAATATCGAAAACATCACAACAACAAGAACTACAAAGTAACAGTTAAGTTTTCTACCGTATACTATTTTTTATTTAAGCATAATACATCGTATTCTCAATTAAATGAACAAATCAACAAACATGCATTCATATGCAAACTAAAAACAAAAAATCAAAAATAAAACAAAATAGTACCGAACTACCCAAATTTACGTAAACATAAAAAAAGCATAGTAACTTAACAAAAATAATACATAAATACAAATATTATTGAATAAAACAACCTAAACTAATTCAAAATATGAAATAATAATTTTTAGAAAATATTTAAATAATTATAGATTGATTTAAATATGACAAATGAATACGTTTAGCAATTTATGATTATTGTGCGTTCAGTTTTTAAAGGCAATGGATCCAGGCACTCCAACTGGATATGATAAAATTAGTAACAGAATATGCATTAATAAACAAAAAACAAAAATTAAATTTAAAAAGAAAACATGAAATTATTGCAATAACTTTATTGTGCAAGTGAAGAATAAAATATATATACATAATTGAAAATTACCGTTTGCAAAATTATTTGGTCTCTAAACGTTTGTGGGCATTACTTTTTTACGTGAGCCGCAAATGCTCCTGAAAGCTTTCAGAAGTTTGAACTCCTTGATGCGACGTTGACGCAGTGTCATTGCCCATTGTAGGCGTGACGTCGACCGGTGTGTTTGATCGTTCTTGTGACCAAAACCCAAGTGCCCAGTCTAAATCAGACGGACGGAAATTACAGGCAACCAAATTGGATGCATTCTGAAATAAGTGTATGTTGACTATATCAATAACTGCAACCATTTATTTCCCAACGTGTGCGCATGAAACCCTTGCGAGGTCATTTACATTGAACATCAATTCGTTATTATCGGTATAGAATTTCTTTGAAGGAGTTTGTCAGAATACCGACGGCTTATGCCTCCTGTGGTGAAGCCACTGATTTGTGAATGTTAAATTGTGCCCCTAGCGGTGTATGTGTTTGCCATTGCGTAATTGCGCGCTACGTGACGTTTCTTCAAATCATAACGGATATTGAATATCAAGTAGCCATATAAGTATATGTGTATGATGTTTTCTTCCCTACACAGCAAGGACAATGAGCACATTATGCAAGGTAGTAACCGACGACTGGCAAAGTTAATAGTACTATACCGCCCTCCGACGAGACTAACAGTACTGAAAGAGTAAAACTCTTGCAAATTCTCGTTTGTACATCAAACGATAGATATTTCGACTATATTTATTTATAGTTCGTTAAAAAACATTCACGTTTGGTTTAAACGACTCAAAGCGCTGTGGCGAACAACGATTTGAAACGACCTTGAAACCTACTAACGTATTTTGTATGACCGCTGGCCACACAGACTTTGTCTTTGCAATGACATACTCAACATAAAGCAGTGGTCATGACAAGAAGTTCGACGCGCGTACGTGTCCTTGCAGGTCATGGCGGTCACGGTCGCAGTGCCAGTATCACAAGCGCAAGGTTAAATAAAATTAAAACGCCAGCAATAGCGTTGTGTTCTAAAAATTGCACACACGTATCGCGATACCCGATAGTTTTGACGTTATGTGCGGATGTTGCGTCGCGCAGTGACGCCGGCGATAATAATCGAGCAACAATCGCGCGCAAATGACGGATGCACAGCGTTACCGATATTTCGAACAGGCGCACAGAATGGCATGCGACGTATACGCAACGGGACGCTTTTTACAATATGCGCCAAAATCAACTATATTGTATTGACGCAAGCAACTGCACTCATACCAGTGCGCGATGGTTAGCAGTTTACAGCTCACTTGGTGCTGCCAACTCATTGGCGTAGCTAATAATGCATGGTTATTTTTTCTTAAACATAATTTATTTATTTTACTACTCAAAAGCGGTATAAAAATAGTGCTAAGTAAAATGACGAATCTTAGAATAGCAAAAAAATATAAATATTTTAACTGTATTCTGATCAGAAACGTGCAAATTTATTTAGTGCTTCAAAAAATGCCGCTACTTACTGACGATTTGCAGCCGGTTGACAGCACGCTTGCGATGCTCTCTTGTTTCCCACACACGTATTCATACCAACAAAGAGCAATGGTAACTCTAAGAAGAGAGAGAGAGAGAGAACAATTTATAACGATTTGACATGTTGTCTAACCATGTTGGTTGGTCCGCTTCGCTCCGCACAAAATGCACGTTTTGAACAAATTCTGAAAATAGTTGCAGACATCATCGTTGCTACACTTTATTGGTCGTTGCTGCGACGCACTAGAAGAAATGAATTTCGAAAAATTTGTGTTGGTCGAATCGCTTAAATCGGATAACAGGCGCACAGGAGGCAGCGCAAGTGTTCGCCATGTTATAGTTGGCTGGTTGGCTTATTGGCTGTCGACGTTTTCTTCACTGAGCGTGCATTCGTGTATTTTGCTGTATGCGACCTCCCCCCTCGCCGGCACCGTTGCTGTGACTGTTAGCTTTCCGTTCGATTCATTCGTATTGTATTGTTTTCAAACTGATATCAGTTGCCGCTTGCGCTGACCAACCAAAATGCTTTAATAAAGTGATTACCTCAGCTTCAACATGAATGTAATTTTCGCACCGTGCCGATATGCTGTGCCATCCCAGGTAGAAAGCCCTTCTTCTACGCTTTAAAGGTAATTTCGGTCGAGTTCTAGCTGTGTGCAGCTTTAATAATACCAGTAGAATAAGCAAACTTCAAGTTGCAAGTTGCCCTTTTCGACTCTTTTGTGCACCTGTAATGTACTGGTGTGGGTATTGGAAACTGGTAAGTTGTTGATTGTTTTTGGCATGTAGCAAAAACATCAATTGCCCAAACTGAGCATCTAAGTGGCGTGCAAGTGACGTTGGGCTTTTGAAATGAAAATGTAGCAGGATGTACAACGGCCACGAACGTCCAATCGGATTGGCTTGGCATCTAATTTGCAGTGATTGGCAGACCAATTCTGTCGGCCCCGAATCCGAATGCACAAATTAATGCGTTCAAAGAGCATCGATACAGAACTCAACGCAACGCAATGCAGAAGGGTCGTACTACGCCTACGACTAATCGTGAGGCAAAATGCAAATTTTCAATCAAAACGACAATTTAAAAACATTAAAATCAATTAGGATTTATTTAAAGCATACGCAAAAAGTCATCTTCAATACAACGACCTTGTCGCTTGTTGCATATTTCAGTTTTTTGCTTTCTTTTTGTTAATTTTATTTTTTTTTGCTTGCATACGCGGCTCGGGCGCATGCTTGCGCAGTATACGCTCGACAAACCGTTAGCAGTCGAGAAAAAGTGTCATGTCGAGCGGCGAATTTTTGTGGTGTTGTATCGCGCGTCCAATACCAGTCACACAGCAAAACACAGCAAGCTGACACAGTTTGTCGCAAGCAAAACGAACAGCAAAACTGATTGCAGACGTTAGTACTACTATCTCGCTCTAGACGCCGCAACCGTGACGCATCTGCGTTGGCCATCTCGCTTGCACGCACATGGCAACTTGTGCTTTCTCTCTCGACAAAAAAGAGCACAAATTACAACAACCATATGAAACTCTCTTCGTATTCGCCACGTACAGTGTTGCCAGATTTGTTGAGTGAAATATTGCTAGATTCAATATATCTAATGAAAATTCGAAATCGGGGGTTTTTATATTGTTGTTGACGGGAATTTAAAATCCTTTTGCATTTTTTACCAATCATCGATCAGCGCTTTCGAAAAATAAGTCTGAAATCGAGAGAGCACAACTTAGTATGGAAAACCGCCGGGCGAAAAAAACAATGCGCAAACATGACTACACCATTATTTGCGAGCACATAACCAACAGCTATGTTTTCGCTTTGAATTTTTTTTTATGTATAAATTTTAGTATGAATAATATTGACTCTAAATTAAATTATATCATGCAATAGTCAAATGGTGCAAAAATGTGCATAAAAAGTAATGATTATTTAAGCATTAATTGACGAACTATGAAATCAAAAATGCACCCAAATGGAAAAAAATTATGATACTTGTCATCGTGAGATAAGCGGCCTTTATTCTTTATATTCTCTGTCTCTGCCTTCTTAGTTCTTTTATGTTTCTCAGTGGTTTTTCTTCTTTTTTTCTTGGATACTCCCATCAATTTAGTGTAAATTAAAAATAAATTTTATTGCTCTTTTATTGTTTCAGATTCAAAGTTCAGTCGATTTGCATCTTGTAATGAAATATAGTATATGCTATATATATATTACCTGTTCGCACGATATCAATGAAATCTTACATTGATTTTACAGACAAAGCACTCGGGGAAGACTGGATTATGAGATTAATCGTTAATCTGCTTGTGGCTACCGTAATCAGTAAACAACGATAATGAGTGTTATGCTCATATATACATACATAAGATTTTCTTTTTATATACTTTCGTGCTAATTCCTAAACCTTTTCTCCATTATTGCAATATACAAGGAACTGTCGCTTTAATGACAATTAAATTACCAAATGTTAATTAAGTTTCTGATAAATTAGAATATGTTTTTGCTGCTTCTATTTACGATTTAACACGCCTAGAGGTCACTTCAATTGACAGCACAACTAGAAATGCTAATCTCAGTCACATTGGATGAATGTCAATAGTTTCCTACACCATCAGACCATTGACTTCTGCTAAGCAACGCGCACAGCCAACATTAAAATAGAGTAAGTCGTCGCACAGAAGAACGAGGGGCGGTGTGGGTGCTGTGCTGCGCTCTGGCACGGCTTGACACCGCTCAAAGTGGTCGCAGCGCGTCACGTGCGTTCGTTATTGTTCTCTACAAGTATGTTTATTAATCGATTATCGATTGTCAAGTAGTGTGGCCGCCTGCTTTACGTTCACTTTTTTGCGCTTCTTCTTTTTTTTTTTTATTTGTATTTTTGTTTTTGTTGTCGGTTGTTGACTAGTTCTTTTTGGTTTTTTTTTTTCAGTTTTGTGCGCATCCGTATTTTATTGAGTAGTTTCTTTAACCGGCTTAGCTCGGCTTAAATCGGGAGTACAAAATGATGTACATATGAATATATTAGTACACTTTGGATGGCATGTGCTTTTTTATCTTTTTTTTTTGTTTTTATATGTTTATCTCGCTGTTGTTGTTATTTTTGTTGTGGGTTGTTATTTATTTCAAGGTTAAGGCAAACTGGTATCTTATCGAAATAAAATGTGTAAAAGAGTATCGCTTTTATTTCTTAAAAAAGTTCCCTACGACACTTTTTCAAATCTCTGCGGAGGCTCGTGTCGCCGGGTAAATTCGTGTAAATTTGATTAGTTTGATTAATTAAATCAGTTTCAGGGAAAGGCACACATATTTCCGCTGAGAAAGGCTTTGACGTGTGCGACTCATAAAAAGTCGACAGTCAAATAAATAATAAACTTGTTTAATATTTTTTGTAGCTCGTCTTGGCTCATGGCGTAGTCCCTATAGTTTACATTTTACACTCTGTCGAGATGACTCTCTACTCTCCTTGAATTCAAGAATTAAAAGTTTGTTAGAAAGTGTTCGAAATTTAAACATTGCTTTGCAAATAGTTGGCAATAGTCGGATGGTTTAAAATTTCTGCAGCAGTGCAAACTAACAAAAGTAGTTAATGTTATTTATGTACGCAAATGGCTTAAGAAACTTCAGAAAATTACCTTGTTAAAATCAACGTCGGAGGCGTAAACATGTTGGAATCAATATGCGCGCAGAGGTATTTTGAATCTGCTCCCAAAAAGCGCATTACAAGATTGACTGATGTGCCCTTTTACATGCTGCCAAGACCGACACATATTTATAGAGCCATTGAAGGGAGCATCCGCGGTCGCAGCAGAGGAATAGAAAAAGCTTTTTAAGTGCTTCATTAAATGCCATGTAATTTTGCCCACTCGGGCACATCAAAGCCATTATATTTAAATGTTGAAAAGAAATCTGAGAACAGGTCTAATTTTCAGTTTTAATTATTGACCGTGTTATATTATGCACTTACCAATTAAAAAAAAAAAAATTAAAAAAATTATAAAAAACGTCTAAGCAATTATTTAAACGAGCTTATTTCCACTGAATTTATGAACAATTTTTAAAGTGCACTTGTTTGACCGCGTACTACATCAACCGACAATGGCAGCAAACGAAGCGTCAACAACAAATACAACGACGTGAGCAGCAGCAGAAGATGACGCTTTGCCATGCTAACACGGCCCTCATGTAAAATTATAAATAATACATACTAAAAAACAATTTTCAAGCCAAGTTAAATCAAAAGAGAGGCAAACAAAAACGAAAAACATTAAACTGAAATGTAAAAAATGCACGTACGATGAATGCTTCCAAAACTGGCAGCAGGCAGGCAACGCATCAGGCGAACTAACAGCGTTAAGATGCGTCCACAAGAACAACAACAACAACAACAGCAACAATTACGGTCACTTGCATCAAACGGTTATGTTAACATTCATGAATATGACCACAAAAAGCAGCAGCAACGATTGGAAAAATAAAAAAATAAAAATTAGTCACTTCTAATTCTGTTGACAGATGAGGTCGCCTTAGGCCTAAGCACTCAACGCAATGCAACGCCACGACGCAGCTGAAGCCAAGTCAAACCAGGCGAAGTGAAGTCAAGTGAAGTGAAGTGGTGCGCAGTGAAGTGGCTGCGCGGGCTCGACAAGCGACCATTGGCATGCAGGCGCAGCCGTTGATAATAGTTGATGACAACGATCAGTGCAAAACCCGGCAACCCTGAAATCGTTTTACAGTTCGCTGCACAACTTTTTTCTCGTACTCTCTTGTATGTTTATTTGTTTGTTTGGTTGTTTCTTTCTTGCTGTGCTGAATGACGCGACCCATGAACTTTACTAAACGCGCGTACGCAGCTGGGCGGGACAGGGTCTGCAGTGCGCACAACTGCATTCTGACAGCGTCTACGACACGACGCTCGGTGAAGCAACAACGATGCTGCTGTTGTTGTTATTGATGCTGCCGCCACTGCGGGCAATGTCTTCTTTTTGATTTAGTCTTGACCACATTAACGTTTATGTAAAAACTTAAAGTAACAAAATACAAAAACAAATCAACAAAAAAGAAAAAAGAAAAAAAAAATACGTAAAAAAATGCATAATAAAAAATTTTGCACTTAAATTGTTTTTAGTACTGATGTGGTTTTGTTGCTGTTGCCACTGTCGCTGCTGCGGCTGCTGCTGCTGATGCAGATGCTGTCGATAAAAGCTTTTCAGTAAATACGCAACCGGTTTGCATGCAGTCAGTTGCATTTTTTGGAAATTTTATTTACGTTTATTAAGGTTTATCTTACTGGACACCTAAAAAAAACATACCAAACCAAAATAAAACAAAATATTTTGTCATGGCCAATGTAAACTGAACAAGAAAATTTTACAAAATGCTTCTCTGCGGTAGGTGGCAGTCATAAGTAAGCATTTCATGTATGCCGTGCAGTTTGTCATAAAGTTGACTTGCAGTTTAAAATATTTTAAGAATAATAAATTATAAAGACTGTTTTATAAGAAGTAAAAACCAAAATGTATGTAAATTGTTTTAGCAAGTTTTTTGCTTAAGTCTTTCGTTTTTGCATGTAATTCATAATAAATGCGCAGCTAGCAAAGTTCAGTTTACAATTTTTGCAGACTGATTTATGGTTTTAATTTAAATATCTTTTATAATTTTAAATATGCTATATATAAATAAAGTTACTTATAAGTACAAAAAAAGAAAGAAAAAAAAATCATATGCACATATGTTCATATGTTGTTTTTTATTCTAAGCTGTTTTTCACTTGCTTGCTTGCTTTATTAACTGTTACGCTATCAGTCAGTCAGTGATGATGCAAATATTATAAAAATATGCAAAAACTCATACTGCGGGCTGCGGCTCATTGCACAAACTGCTTACAACATCCGCATAGATCTTCCTAAAAGATTAACGAAAATACAAAACAATAAAAAATTTAAAAAAAAAACCATAAAAATGGAAAAAACAAAAACAATACAAATGATTATTACGTTCTGTACACACCTACTATTTATTGACTTTTATATAATTGTCTGATTTATTAACTGGCTGACTAACAAACGTACAAACAGACAGACAAACAGACAGACATGGTTTGACTTGCCATGTGTTTGTTGCTGTGGCAATAAATAGTCTTGTGTTGTAATAGAATATCGCGATAAAATGCATTAACTGCATTTATTTATTTAAATACTCAGGCTCACACAGATTTATGGCAATTGTATTTATATAAAGAGATCTTTCATACAATAAACAATTGATAAAAATAAAATACTTTTAACGCATAAGTGACTTGTTTTAGGTTAAATGATGACAAACAAAATTACAAAAAAAAAAACGATGAAGCAAATTAGATATGTAGATTGTATTCCGAATAGCTACGCTGTAGCAGTACTATAAACTTGTATCTATAACAGTTGCAGCTGTTGTGGCTAAGTTGCTGTCTCTTCCATACATTATAGCGAAGGCACACGATTTTCAACAGCCAACAAGATGCCTAACTGGCGGCGTTGCTTATAGGACTTGCAAAGCAATCAACTAATGGCATTAAGTAAAAGTTTTTTCCTTAAAAGAAAAACAAAAATAATGATGCTTCAAGAGTCTTAATAATTAACAACAACCCTAGGCTTGTTTACAAATATTTGTACAACTAACTGAGACCAGAGTAAATTGCCTAAAGGGTTTGAGAAATTTAATATTTAATAGTCTAAACACTTTTAGTGTTTGTAAAAAAAGCAATGAGCGATATTTATCTAAATTGGCTCACCAAAGCAACAAATTGACTTTTCACTTCACTTTCCAACAATGCTCAGAGCCGTTCATAATGTTGGCTGCCAAGCTAATTGACTTTTATATTTATAATTTTTGGTATTTTTTTTCTCGCTTTGTTAGGTCATTAGTGCAGTGAAATCTTTTAAGTCTCATTTTGCTTTGCTTTCGAAGATTTTTGGTCAGCAAGACCGTATGCGCGTTATAGAAGACGTCATAACTGTGCCCGATTCGGCTAGCGACAATACATCTGCCGACGTTTTGGTCACACATAATTTGCACCATTCATAAATACTCATGAATGAGTAATATACACACGTCATTTGAATAAGAAAAACACAACAAAAAACCACACAAAAACAACGAATGCGTTATCAACGACGCTTTTACACCCTACACATATCATTGCCAATTTTAAGCCTTCTTTTTAACTTTATACAACGTAACAAATCTTTACATTCAGCAAACCCTATAACTCACAGGCTCAGATGTGTAGACCTACATATTGAAGTATAAACTTCAAATATTAAAGCTATGAGTACAGCAATAATAATTCCTCAGGGACAACTAACTATAGGCAATAAACAGACAATATTATGTGTGTACCGAGATCCCGAAAAGAAAATATTGTCATAGAAGTAGCTAAAAAATCGTAGAATAGAAAGTAGAGATGGGTATGGTACTATGAAACTTGAGATTGATACTTGAACTCGACTGACAGAGATTGTGGAAATTACAAAAAGTTAATTCATTTCCCGTCTTTATTTTATGATTTAAATTTAATAACTAAACGCTAAATGAGCAATAAATAAAAGTATAATAATATAGTTAGACATGAGCGGATCCGGAGTCGATATTTGAAAAAGCTAAGAACATGCAGATTAGCATCTGAAAAAATTCCTTTGGATTGAGCGTGATCGGGATCGAATATTTTGTCCGATGTGCATCTCAGATAAAAAGCGTTCAGCTTATGACACGCGACAAATGTTTAATGGTCTGGCTCAGCAATTCAGCATTTCAGCCCCAGTTTGACTTTGATTTAAGTGGTTTGCTTGAACTTGATTAATGAAAGCAAACAAACCTACGCGTTATTTCTTGCCTTATAAAATGTAACAATCGCAGCTAGTTTGATCTTTTTGGCCAGCGCACTTTTATTTTGTAATAGTCCAATGGAGAACCTCAAGTCACCAAGATGCATTCATGCAATATGCAATGCAGGGCATCATTGGCAATAGGAAAAAACGCGCGAACCAGCAACTGTTGGAAATCTGCTAGCAATTTTTCTGAGATATTGCTTATATGTTGTCATAAACGCCAGCGTCGAGTGTGTCAAATGTGTGTCAGATTCTTAACTAAGCGCAAATGCACAAAGGCCGAGTGGAATAAAAAAAGAAAAATCAAAAAAACAAAAAAAAAAAAAAAAAATAAACAATAATGTTTTGCAATAACTTATTTTGGCATCAATTCTGTTTCGGTGTATTTCAGTCGATTCTGCTTTTTTGTAAGATGTTAAGCGTTTTGTGTACATGTATGTGAAAAAATTGTCACGTTTTCCGTGACGAATTTTAAAATGCTTGCTAGTTAATTCTGTAAAGTAGAGACTGCAGCCACAAACAATAATAACAGCAAATGAAAAAAGATGCTAAACCAAATACATGAGTTGGAGAAAAACAAAAAAGAAAAAAAAAAAACTTATAGATGCGCCAAATTGCAGACATCAATCATTTTCGATTTTTCATTGCTGGCGTTTCATTTTTTCTAAAATTGCGTAATGACGGTACGCGAACAAAAAATACTCTTAGATACTTAAATGTTGCCTTTGCATTAGATGCAGATACATTCACTGGTGCTGACTTAAAATTGACTACAAATGAATTTCACACTTGGCTGCTAACATTGGCAGCGGAATAATCATAATAGCAGCAATGACAATAGCAATAATAGCAACAATAGCAATGACAACAACAACAACAACAACCATGATAAAAATAATAACAATATCGAAAGGCAATTGGCATCATCATTGGAATATGAATTTATTGTTTGCCTATGACAAGGTCTTGATTAATTTGTTGCCAATCACTTCTCCTCTGCTTTGGCTTTTTGACTATGGCTAAGGCTTTTTGACTATGACTGCGGCTGTCGGTATACCGAATTCCAACTAATGTGTAAATAATAATAAAAATAACAAAAACATGCTCAAAACGGATGAACATTTATAAAACGTTAATTCGACACAAAATCAATGATCTGTACAAAAAACAAAACAAAAATCAAAAAAAAAAATACAAATACAAAAAAAAATAGAAAAAATTAAATAAAATAAATAAACACTTCACATATTTTTCACATTAGACGACTGCCAACAAAAACCTTTTTTTTTTTGGTTTTTTTCTTTTTGGTTAGCATCGGAAACGGCCAGCAACGGTTTTGCCTTTTGTTGTTTGCGCAAAATAAACATGATTGTAATAACAATAATAATAACAACAAAAACAACCGCAAAAACACACAATGCAATTACGCCCGACCTTCACGCATTCTGAAGAGTTATCATGTCCAGCCAATGCCAGCGTGTTCATCTCAGCTCAGCTTCAACTCCGCACTTGTGTCGCTTTTCTTACTTAAACCCGTTACAGTAACAACTGTAGGACGTGTTCGCCATTATGTTGTTTATAGCATGCGAGTGAGAGCGCACACACATGTAGAACAGAATGTCTCACTTGTAGTTGTTGTTGTTATCATTAGTGTAAGACATGTTTTGTAACTTGAGCTGCCGTTGACCGCATAAAAACAAGTCCATCTTGCATTTGTCGGATGTCCCAGGACGTCAGCGTGTTTACTCAATTGTTTCGTTTTCGTTCTCATTCTCATAATTTACACTGCCGAAATGCATTCAAAGATCATCAACCTCCAAATCACTGTCAATGACATGTGATAGGCTCGTTGCGATGATATAAATCTCGTGAGTCCAACTCGAAATAAAAGCAATAATATGCCTCCATAGTGAGAAAGCTCGGAATTTAAGCAAACTTGGCCCAGATTTTGCCGTCACTTGTGTTGTTGTGTTACGCTGTATTTAAGTGACTGGAGTCCTCCTGCTTTTCACAAGCATTGCAGCATCTAAATAGCTTCCTAACCCAATTGCCATGCACCATTACTTATTTTAAAAATCGAAGAGCCTGAGAAGAAAGTTTAGCTTGGATCACTATGCACTTTGAGTTGTTAACAATTAACTTAGTAGAAAAGAGCAAAACTCAAGAGAACTTCTTCAATGTCGATGTGCAGGCAATTTGCATTGGAATTTCTGCCATAATGGCTGTTAGACCCAGATGTGCTTGCAAACATTTTGCGTATGCTTTATGCAAATAGGTGATGGCATTGCATGGCATTCGCTTATGGGTTCATATACCCCCAGACTGGTTTTCCAACCTGTCTGTACGCAGGCGGCTGTCGCTGCCACAGTTGACATATCATCAATTTAGTCGCTTTACGTTCTACCGAAACTCAACCCCTGGCACAGCCACTTGGAAGCTGGCTCACCTTGACAGGCAGTTATGCTGCGAAACAGTCACATAATTGTTATTAAAGCCAAGAACTTAAGCTGACCATATTCTCATAGGTGTATGTGTTTATGCCAAGAACTCAGTCTGACCATACACTTATACTGGCAGTTTTTTATGGTTTCCTTGTTGTTGATTTAGTGCTTTCATTTGAAGACGTGGCTCATTGACGTCAGCATGCCCTCCAACACAATAGGGTAACTATCTTGACCGCAGCAGCGCCCTAGAGCAAGTCAACAGCAATCAGCTAACCCATCAATTACAATTATTACTTTAGATTTTGAGTTTCGATAAATCGATGGAACAGCTTTAAGGTCACGTTCTTTATACATTGCTGATTGCTGTGTTGAAATGGCTTCGGAGCTGCGTCGATTTTAAATAGATTGATTATTGTTAAACTCAAACAAAAAAGCCAAAATTGCGGCCGCCTTCAGTGCCCCAACGTTGTAGGCAGCGACATAAGCGTCTCGTCTGCGTGTTCAGCAGCAATCGCCACAGCAGCAGAAGCAGCAGCAGCAGCCGAAGCAGCAGCATTAGTTGTGGCTGCTGCTTCCTCCTCGGCCACTTTTTAAGTGCTATTTGCATAACTTAGAGAATCTTGATTAGCTCGTAGCGGAAGTACAAAAGCGCAGCATTATTAACATCAAAATAAGCAAGCAGCGAACACTGGGCAATAAAGTCGCTTCCGCTCGTGATCTTGTGAGCTGAACTCATTTAAAATTTTAATATGTCAGCTGATGAAATGATATTTTATTTTAAATGCCAACATCGCGCATAAACCTGCTAGCCATTAAATACACGTATTTTCTATAACAAACCGACTGCACTCATTTTTTTTTCTGTGTATTTCGGATTATGCCTATTAATTAAACCATAAAAATTCCATGCCATGTCATAGCTTAGTCACATACACATAAAAATAATAAGAATTCGAAGGATTTCTTAACTCTGCGCACTTGCGTCAACAATCAAAAATTCTACCGAAAAACACTCAGCGACATGAAATGATTAAAATGAACAAGAAATCGGTAGCTATATGAAATATTAAAAAACATATGCGTGGCAACTTGTATTTTATGTGTTATTAGCTACCGCTAATCCAGTATATTAACTCGCTAATTAATCAAGATAAATAATACACTCGTCTACAAGGTTTCAATGACGTCTTTACTTTCAGTTTTGTTTTTTTTTTTTTTAAATAAATTATGCAAATTTGTCACTTAATCCGTTGCACACTTACTGTCTGCTCTTATTAGAAAATGCTGTTTCATATTTCCGACACTTTAAAGTTCTTCAACAAAACAAAGAACTCTGGGTATATCAAAACTTCTTATGCGGTTTGTCCACATGATTTTCAGGTTTTTGCTGTATACATAGATTCCATGTTTCTGATAATTCAAGTAGTCTTTTCTGCAAACATTGTCATATTTTTACTATCTCTTCTTAGTTGATGTTGCAGCAAGAACATTTTCTACTAAGTAAGTATTATATGTGCAGTCTCCAGTATGGTTACTATAATTTGTAATCTCTAAAGAGAATAGATGACACCAACTGACCATTCATCCTTCGGTTAGGCACACATGTACACAAAACGGGTATGACGGTACTTGCAGTTTTTGGCAGAACTTAGCTGCATTGCGGTGCGTGTTTCTCACACGGCTACGAGTCTATTTTGATTTAAAAGCTCAATTTTCTCATTTGTCTACCGTCAATTAGACTTGGTGCCGCTTCAACAAACCGAAGGTTGTGCATACGCCGGAGGAAAAAACAATTTCAAATATTAAAATAAAAACAGCCAACTGTCGAGTGAAATCAAATTTTGCATTAAAAAATTAAAAATCTACGGAAGTTGATTTAAAAAAAAAAAACAATTCACCTGATTGTTTTTATATGCAAATGCAGTTTTTTCTTATTCTTTATTTTTTTCTTTTTTTCCTATGTTTTTTACCATGTACATATCTGCATGCATATTAATTGCCGCATGCAAACGCTATTGGCATATGCTTCAAGATTCAAAAGTGCACGCGTGCAGATGCGTGTGGATAAACATCGCATACCCTTAACACAAATGTTAGACAGCGGTTTTTTTCGTTTTTTTCTAAATAATAAGCTAATGCCAAAAGTCAGGCCAGGCCGGGTCGGACTGGGCCAAGTAGCAAATGGCTTCAACCAAACTGTGCCACTCGCACAGACCGCAATTAAAGCAAAACCCAAATTCCGCGCAGCGTGTGCTGAAATTCAAGACGAGCTGTGCGGATTGCTTTGGCTCTTTTGTCGGCGCATCTCGCAGACAGCTGGCGTGCCGTGTAAGCGCCAACTAATACGCGTAAATTAGTTTTGTGTATGAACAAAACAAAAACAAAACAAAATGTAATTATTTTTAATAGGAACACGCAGCATAGGAGCAGTACACAGCGCTGCAAAAACGCACATTCATGGTCAGTTAGCTTAGATGTGTTTTACTGTGAATCTTCGGCCAGAGAAGGTGAAAACCAATAATAAAATTTAATTACAATTAATTGAAAAGGAACACGTTGAATGTCATTAACGCAATAAAAAAGGATTTTATGCACGCAGCCATGACACTGTGCAGTGTATAAAAAGTTCATGACTGAAAATTAGCGCAACTAAAAAAAAGGTCAAACGCACTTGAACCCCAATGCAAATGTCAATAACGAAAGTTAAAAACAATTTCGTTTCAAAACAACAACAAAAATAAAATTAATTTTAAATAAACCAAAATTAAATAAAAACAAAAATTTATAAACGCACGAAGATGCGCAAATCCAAAGTTCCTGTTCAATTAATTTTGATTTAGAGCTAAATAAATAAGCTGAATGAAAAAACGAGCATTAAGCCACAAATTAATAAAAAAAAAGAAATAGTAAATTACATAATAAATAATTTGCATAACTTTTTCCTCTCTAAAATTTAAATTCTTCTGATTTTTTATACGCGCAGACTAACAGCAAGAATCAGAAAAAATATCGAATGTCTGTTAAACGTCATGCGACCAAGTCGTTGGCGTTGCGACGTCGGTGAGCGCCAAATTCTTTCAGATCCGGCTGGCACCGACAAGCACTGACACACACACACGCACAAACACAATCGTATCGCATCGTCGCACGGTGCTAAGCCAAGCTTAGCTCAGCCAAGCTGTGCGGGAGCGACGCAGCGCATCTTTAACGCGTTCGACGCAATCGAATTCTAGCAGCGAGCGAAACCACTTCTCGAACAACTTTTGGTTTGCTGCTACTGCTGCTGTTTCGGTTTCTGTTTCGGTTTCTGTTGTTGCTGCTGCGGTTTTTATTGTAGTTTATATCGTTGTTATTTTGTTAATAAACAATTTATATGTGGCAAAATAAAATAAATGGGACAATAATAAAATCTAGCAAAGATTTATAATCATAAGCTTAAGCGGAGCCTTTTTAAGTTCATTCACACAGCGGATCAGTCAGTAAATTGTTTTTGACTTGATTAAGTGATGTCCATTTGAGTGGCACGAGCCAACGCAACCCATCATCAGCATTCAAAAGCTAAACCAATCAACTTTTGCAAGAGTATGCTAGAAAATTTTAAGAACTAAGAATGTTTTAGCAAAGCTTTGCATTTACATTGGTTCCAAAAGCGTAACGAAAATGTATTCCTTTTTTAAAATAAAAGTTAAAAAAAAGCTTACCTTACATCGATGAGACTTTGCGATTAACCTTTTAAAAGAAAGATTAAATCCGATCTGCACATGCAAGTCAATTCAAAATGGCTTATTGTGTATGCTGACATCAACATAAGCTGCATTTGTGACAACGGTATAAAAAAATGCAACCTTCTTTAAGGTTCCATTACATGAATCAGCTTAATTGCCTAATTATATATTTATTAATTTTTTAAATTTATTATTTTATTTATTAAGGTTAATTTTAATTTTTTTGTGGAATAAATAATTATATATATATATAACTTTTTATAAATAACAAAATACTTTGTTCAAATTATTATATTTATTAAATACCTTCTTATTTATGTTATTTTAAATGCTTCTTAATTGCTTTTAATTAAATAAGGTTGTAATGAAAAATAAACCAAAAAAAAAAAAAAACACTACTTGAATATTTTAAGCGTTGAAAAACTGGAAGTTTGATACTTTTTATGTCTTTCTTGAATATATTTGCCTTAAATTTTAAATTCTTGTCGTCCGTTATATGGATATTAATTCGGTGATAAAAGATCGGGTTTTTGATCTCATTTGAGACTTTTCTTATTTAGTTTTATGATTGCTTTTAATAAAAAAAATCCTCTTGTAAAACATTGTTGCAAATATTTTCAAAATTAATTATATTATGTTATTATTTGGCTTCAATATTTTATTTGGATAATATTCTTTGTAGTCGCTTGATGTTGTTAAAATGAATTAAATATACTTTACATATGTCACTATGTATTTTGCACATGATGTAGTTTGGTGATAGCATATTTTATAGCCCAAGATAGTAGAGCAACAGTTTAAAGTGCATATTAAAGCGATACACATATAAATCCGTCAAAGTAATAAATATATTCCAATAAATCATCGCAGTTTGGGAGCCAGCAAATCTACTTATCGCCACATAAACTTAACTCAAGCATGAAAACTGTAGGCAAGTCAAAACTATAAACGCAAATTAGACGCCTTTGCTGCGGCGCCGAAAAAACAAAAACCCCGTGCTTACGAAAATCTTTGGCAAGCCTACATAACTAATCGCAATGTACGGAAATGCGTGCGACTTGCGCCTTTCAAGATCAAGTTCAGAAAGCCATTAAACAGAATTAAAGCAAGCGACGTCCAAAGTGTTTGCACAACTTTTTATGTAAATAATTTAAAGTGACACTTTGGATCGAAATCAAATAAAACAAACAAAATAACCAAATCGAAGCATAAAAAAGAATACCAAAATATTCAAATAAAATTAATTTATTTATGAACAAACAACTTCGAGTAGTTTGAATAAAAGCAGGCAGAAATTTTTTTTTATAAAAGTCCATAAATATTTATAATCGCAATTTTCATAAGACGCGAGTTTTGCTATTAGAAAATAAATAAAAAACAAAAAAATTAAAAAAAAAAAAAACAAAGATAAAAAACTAAACAAGCATCGGCAGTTTGTATTGCTGAATAGTTGAGCAGCTGCTGCTGCTGTTGCTGCTGATGCTGATGCTGCTATTACAGCCAATGTTAATGAAGCTTGCAATGATCATTAAGCAGATAACACCAACACCAACACCATGCAACACTAAGCAACACCAACTCTAGCACGTACACACAACCATGAGAACGCAAGTCGATGAGTACATGAATCGAAAAGACTAACAACTCAGCAGCATCTTGGCTCAGGTGCGCGCACGCTCTCAGAGCGCAACGCTGCGTTGGCTGTAGTCTGTGTTGTTACTGTATTAATGAGGGCCAGTTGTGTGCATGTGTGTGTGGTTTTTTTTTTAGTATAAGTGGCTATAAAACACTTTGCGTCTGGCAATTGACTTTTGTTTTCGTTTGCGACTCGAAGCGTTTGGTTGCCTTCGAATTCGGTGGCACATATTTGGTTACACATTTTATTATTTAACTGAACTGAAGTGAAGTGAAGTTCTACAGCAAGGTAAGAGCGCGCCAGGATATACAAGCAATACTTCGGTTGTGGATTAACATTAGCATAGCGTGTAAAGAGTGCAACAACAGCAACGAAGCAATGTTTAGCATGTGATGAAGCGAACTATTATGAAAGAAAAATGCTACGGCTAAGAAACTAAGCATGACTGTTGTGTGTTTTAAGGACTTGTGTATGAACTTTAAGGTGTTATTTGAAAATAAAAGTGAAAAAAGCAAAAGAATCATAATAATCGAGTGCATTAAATATGTGCAAGTGCAATTAAAAAAAAATAATTTCAATTGTGATGACACTTAAAAGTGGCAAATTATACAATACTTATCAGATATGATTTTTATTTAAGGATATTTTTATTGCAATCATAATATTCATAAAAAAAAAAAATTGAAAATGTTTTAGGTAAAAATGTTCGAAGTAGAAAATATTTAAAAGAAAAAGTTCGTTGCTTAAGTCTTTTGATTTTTTTTAGTTGTATGTGTCAGCTGCATATTTTTATATGTTGTTATTAAAATTGTGTAGCCAGTATATAAAGAAATTCTTCGAAATTTAGTTTTAGGCTTCCGTCCAATTTATAGATTGTCGAACTCATTTTCTAAACTACAAACACAAAAAAATGCAACAACTTGCCCAAGCTACGGTACAGAAAATGCGGCTCTGTAACTTGTTTTTTTTTTCCCCTGTTAATTAAAAAGCATTTGCGGTTAAGCCGCAGTTAAGCTCATTATTACGCTATGCATATTTATGAGCGAGTCACATTGCACTGATTGATTGATTAATATGCAAAGTCATTCATGAGCGTAGCTTAGCGCTATAAAAAGAAATTGAAAAATCAAAAAGAAAAAAAAAAAAACACAAAAACAATAAAAAACAAATTAAAGAAATCAACAGTAGTACATGTAAGCGGCTTACACGTGTCAGCCAAGTATGCGCTTGAACTTTTCACTCCAAATACGTAGACAAAAATGCGGTTAAATTTCAAATTTGTAAGCGGCAAACAAAAACATATTTCAGACACCAAAAACAAAGCACAACGACAACAAAAAATAATAATAACAATTTGTCACGCCAGACCGCTGCCGATAAGCAACTCATTTGCCACGCCCACAGACTCCACAGTTTTGCATTCAAACTTGGCTGCGGATAGTTCAAAGAGACAGCTGAAAAATTGCCAAACACCACAATGGCGACGCTAAGCGTGCATTACTGATTTATATTGCCAAATCGAGTGACAGTTTTATAAGCAAAAACAAAAACCCCAAGCGCCGCCAAGCTAAAGCATTAATACAAAAAATACGCAACGTGCATTGCAGCTTAGCGACTCCCTAGCCAAGACAAGACAAGACAAGACGTCAAGCGAAAAGTAACGCCAGAAATTAAACTGCAAAATATAAAGTCTTTATTTTTTCGTATTTTTGTACACACTCATTGGACGTTGAGGTTTGATTGATAGCTTAATGATGTGAAGCGCAGGAAAATTAACATAAAGTAGTCGTAAACGGCGACAATATCGTAGACGCAGCAACAACAGCAGCAGCAACTGCGACTGAAGAATCGGCAGCAGTCGCAAATTAATGAAAACATTAAAGCAGCAGCAGCAGCAACAAAGTTTAATTTAAAATGCAGATGGAGTCACAAAAGAAGATGAAAAAAAAAAACAAAGAGATAAACTTATATAAAGCCAAGAGAAAAAAATAATTAAATAAAAAGCTGCTTAAAAGCAAAAGCTGCCATAATGATTCTAAGCAGAGGAAACGCAGATGATAGCTAAAGCGACATCGACATCGACTTCGCAGCGACAGCGACATAGACAACGATAGCGACATCAGCTTCGACTTCGATTTCAACGACGACAAAAAGTCAATAAAACCAGTTAAGGTCAGCGCTGGCGTTGCCAGAATATGTACAGGTTAGCAAATAGGCGAGCGAGCGCGAAGACGAACACACGAACGGACCTGCCTCAGTTGTGTAGACAATTTTGCACCGATTCATCGATTTGTATGCGCGTCTCTGCATATGCTAACTGAATTATTTATAAATGATATACACAAGATTATGATGCGCTACAGTAACGACGTTTCAAGTGTCTGCTAACTTACTTACTCAGTCAGACAGTCACCCAAGCAAAGCAAAGCCAAGCAATCAAAACTGTCCGTTGCGTTTGTAAAAATAAAAAATAAATAAATAAAAACAAAATAAAACCATATTCGCGCACAGGTTTTGTTGGTGGGCAACCGGTTGTCGTTTGTAAGATGATAAACATCCTTGACATAAAAACGCTCAAAACACACACTCAGACACAATTTGAAGTGGCTGCACACAGCGTTTTCGAATTATTAAAATATTGCGTATACGCAATGTTGACAAGCGATCGCAGTTAACAAGCTTATGAACGACGTCTTCATCATTGCCATTAACGCTTAACAGGCTTTAGTTGTTTCCATTGTTGTTGCTCTGCTTCTCTTTTTGTAATGCAATTTGTTTATATTCATATTTAAATAATAATATATATAATCAATTAGGATGAACAAACGATGTCTATACGAAGTTTGATATGAATAACATTAAAACATCTTAATTCAATTTACATTCAAATTTCTTTGTGAGACTGTTTTGCCAAAATAAATATTTGCATGAATTGTTTATTTCACCTCATTCATATATTGGTTTTTGCTTGCAGATGAAAGTCACTTTGGCGATAGCCACTTTCTGCTTAGTAGCTGCCTGCGCTGATGCCGCCATACACCAGGCAAGAACCACAACAACAACATCCACAAAGCCCGGCCGTTTCCTGTCGCTGCCAGTGCCCTCAAAATGCGCCAACCGTAAGTAAAACCAATTATTTCACTTCAACCACAAACAACCGCGTTCGAGTAGGGGATCACACATTAGTACAGTGAAGACCCCTTCCTACATACACAAGTTAATCGAAGTTGAGAAATTGCCAATTTATTCTGGTTAGGTCATGGGAAACACAGGAGAAGCTGCAGTGCTCTTTAATAAAAGAAATTCAGACATAAGGTATCTCTCAGAGAGTAAAAATATTCCACTCTGTTTGATGCACAGTTTGTTAGTCAATTGCAAATTCGAAAGATAATTATTTTTTGATTATTTCTTTTTAGTTTTATTTAATAAACTTTTCATGGGATCACTTATTTGGGCACTTGCAGCCATTTAGGCAGAAAGTAAAAGCGTCAAGCATTAAACGTGCTGCTATTTATGTTTTATTTTTCCTTTTATTTCTTTTTTTTTTTTGGTTTTGAGTAAGATTTCTGTCCAAGCACAGCGCAAGAAAAGCAAGAAACAAAGCAACCAGACGTTGGCTGCCAAGTGTGGACTTGGCATGCAATGCACTTGAATTGAACACAAACAAAATACGTGTTTCTGTTTTATGTTTGGCAAGCAAACGTCGTTTTGTGGGTGTGATTTATGTAAGCTCATTTGGTATGAGTACGCTCAGCCGTACGCGCTCATAAGTATGCATGAGACGTAGGCGCCGAAGGTCGTATGAGTGTTTTAGCATTACGAGCATTTCGCGTTCAAATTGTGATTTTCAACAATGAGTAATGAAAATAATAATATTTCAAATTTAATTTCGGAAAATAAAATTTGTAAATTTCATTTACACGAAGATGCCTTGTGATGTGAACATTAAATCGAAACGTGTTTAGTTTTAATTAGAAAAAAAAAATCCCTTACACGCTAAGCAATTAAAATGGCGCAATGTGTCGAAAAAATATTTAAAAAAAAAAAAACCTTAAAAGCAACAGCCACACCACAAAATTACGACAGCGATTTTCTTAGTTTTTTCCTTATTTTGTTTTTTTTTTTTTTTTTTGCGAGACTCATGGGCTTCAGTTGCGTTTGCAAGTCAAGCGAACATGTTCGAAGTCACGTGAGACTCTTTGCTGCAGTATTTTTGTAAAGTCAGCAAAACTAATCACAAAAAACAAACAAAAAACAAAAACTATTTTCTAGCTAATACAAAATGTGCTGCGAAATATTTGCGCAATCTTTGCTGCTGCATCATCATCATCAGCAGCAATAGCAGACGAAGACAATTACGACGTCAATTGTTGCAATTGCAGTTATCGTTGTTGCTTTTTATTATTGTTAGTGCAATTGGTTGCCTCCGCGCAACGAATATTGCATATCCGGTACATTAATGAACAACACTAGGGCAGACGTACACACGCCAGGCAAGCGCCTAATGAATTGCCAATTAAAGCAAGCAACTCTCAACAGAAAAAAAAACCAAAAAAAAGAGCGAGAGAGCGAGAAAGCGGGGGGGAAGAGTGAGTAAGGGTGTTCATAAAACCTAAATTTAAAATGCGGGAAAAGACTGAGAAAAAAAAAAAGCGCAAAGTTCACAAGAGCAACAGCTGTAGGCAACGGCAGCTAATACTTGCATAGCAAGTTTGTGGCTTAAGTCTTTCGTTTTAGAGCATTTCCAGTTTCACAAGCTTCACACAGTTTGTTTGCCTAGAAACTAAAAAATCACTGTGTGCATGTTTTTTTTGTTATCGTTGTTTAACAGCAGCCCGATACTAATTAAATATACAAACTTAATTAGCGGTTTTGCCGCCCGCTGTCCGTGCTAATAAGCAAAAATAATGCATGCAATCTTTAAAACGGATTTCCAGTGCTCAAACCAGCTTACGTCGCGTCATGTTCTCTCGCCTCCGCTTGTCTCTTATTGTCTGCCAATCAGATTTAGTGGATAATATTTTTAAATTGAATTTGTTTTAATTAGCCACAAATTCTTTTTTTTTTTTTTGTTGCCGCAGTGTTAACATGTTCTTGCGCATTTGATTTGCACTCAAAAAATATAAAAGTAAAACAAAAAGAAATACATAACATGTGAGAACAAGTTATTCACGGATCTATGCTTGATTTTATATTAACTAATTTTGTCAGCAATTTTGCTGTTTATCACTTTAGGCGACATTTTTTTTTTTTTTTTTTGGTTTCTCTATTTTTATATCTCTTAGAAATGCCTAAAGACACGTACATACGTCCATATAAGCTATATGATAGTTGCTAGCATTATGCAAGCGCATGACGCCATGTCAAGCCAATGGGCGCCACAAGTGATAACTGCAATGCTTGATTGGTTGGTTTTGTCGTTGTTGGCTTGCTGAGCGCAGCTCTAACTGATTAAGCCGTTTAAAATGATCGCGATCCATTTAAGTCGGCGGCGGCATGACTATGTTACGAGTCTGACGATATTTTAACTGAAACTGGTTCAATTTAGGCTTCGTAAAGATAAGTTAAAAAAAAAAATAATTTAAATGCACGTTAAAATCAGATATCAAATTGGTTGGCATAGAGCTTTTGGTTGCTTTAATGAAATGTGTCAATATGTGTAATATGTCACCTCCTGACACTGATTTAGCACTTTGATTTGGTTGGTCGCTTGTTACCTTTCCAGTATTTTTCTTCCTCTTAGGCTACAAGCCTATTGCTCAAAACATTTATTCAAGATGCAAGTTTTTTCTTATTAGCATCTTTTCTTATATGCAATATATAATTACTGACTGGATTGGACCCTCTAGCCGTGATAAGTTACTGCCAACACTGAAACACATCTGCTCATCTTTTACGTGTTTACTTACACTTCAGAGTGTTACAAGCCATGATGCAATATTTTTAGAGAAATACCAAGAGCCCAGCGCGGCATGCAGCGACACTTGCATTGGCAGCTTGCAATTTATTGCCTTGACCCAAATGTAAGCGTCGCGTTGGCCAATGCAGGAAGATATTGCAATGAAGCGACTTGATAAAAAACGATACATAAAGATGCAAAAGTTAAAAATCGAAGAAAAAAAAAAACCAAAACATTGAACAGCAAAATTACCTATGTGTTTGTATGTGCCGCATATGTCAAGTTATTATAAGCATTATGACCATAAAAGCAAAAACTAGGTCTGAAAAAAAAAATAAAATTAAAAAAAAGAGAAAACTGTATAATATGAAAAATAAGGTCGGTCTTTATGCTACAAATAAGCCGATTTGATGTAAGCAGACAGGCAAAGTGATGGACGAATAAGCAAGCAGACCGACAGATGCTATGAGCATACAAATACAAATGGTTGCAAAAAAAAAAACAAAAAAAAACAAACACACACATACACAACGCACAACAACAAAAATAATCATAACAAAAATGTAAATAAACTACTTGGCGTTGAGGCTAATGACGCGTGCTAAGCGCATTCCGGCAGCACAAATCTCTTGGCAGCTGCCACTGCAAGCGGGCGTGGCGCAGGCGGACGTGCCAGACTTCAGCGCCGACCCGCAACGACTGCTGCACAAACGATGTCTTGACTTGACGTCTGCTGCTGCCAACGCTGCCGCCGTCGCTGCTACTGTCGCTCTGGCTGCTGATCGTTGGCCCATGTAATGAAGCTAATGAAATGGCAGCTTAAACGCGATGCTGCGCGCAAATGCGAAGCAACGAAGTGAAACAAGTTTTTTAACGCTTGTTGTGCAAAAAAAAAAAAAACAAACTAACGAAAATCATACAAAAAAAAAAAAAAAAACTAGGAGAAAAATATGCACAACTTTATGTATTCAAAGTAGTTATTTTTGTTTTTTTGCTCATACGGTAGTCTGTTGGTTTTTTAGCTTCACTTTTCGCTTGTTTGCTTCTTTGCTATTTGTTTGTTGGTTTGTTTGACTTTTTTGCAATAGCTGCTGAAGATACTCGTACACAAGACAACAATTTGACATACAAAAATGTTGCTTTCAGTCGCAAAAGCAAACCAACAACTGCATGCTGCATAAATATTCACGATTATGCAAGCGTACGGCATAAGTCGGCCGAAGGGCTGTCAGGCTGTCAGCCGAGAGATTTGTGCTTTAGCGAAAGACAGTGGCAGGAAGTGTGTACAGACTTCACATGAATTATCTATTATCAGATACAATGGATACACTTGACTAAACACTTTCCCTTTTCGTTTGACATTGCAGGTCCAAAGGAGTTCTCCTACCGCGGCCGTAACATGTTCCTGAGCACACACGTGCCCGCTTTGGCCAACAAGAAGGTCGACTGGTTGGATGGTCGCAATCTGTGCCGCGAGTACTGCATGGACTTGGTCGCTCTGGAGACACAAGAGAAGAACAATCTGATCTTCCGCGTCATACAGCAAAACGATGTGCCCTACATCTGGACAGCTGGTCGCATTTGCGATTTCGCTGGCTGCGAGAATCGTCCGGATCTGGAGCCCAAGAGCGTCTATGGTTGGTTCTGGTCCGCCACACGTGAGAAGATCCAGGCCACCAACCGCATTCCACAGGGCTGGGGCTACAATCCTTGGTCGCAGACCGGTCACAAGAAGCGTCCGCAACCCGATAATGCCGAATACGACATCAACCAGACCAAGGAACAGTGCCTGTCCGTGCTGAATAATGTGTACAATGATGGCATCGCATGGCACGATGTTGCCTGCTACCACGAGAAGCCAGTCATCTGCGAGGATAACGATGAACTGCTGCGCTATGTGGCGGCCACAAACCCCGGCATTCGCCTATAAGGTATGCATGAGTGCCCGTGCTCGTGTGTGTCTTTGCTTAATTTTAAAATATCTTATTCCTTAAAAAACGATCATTTTTTACATTTTGTTTTATTTTATACGAAAACAAGCAAAAAGAAATAGACTTTAGACTTTATGAGTTTGCATCTTTTTTTTCTATTAATGTTTCACCCTACCCACTTCTGCTTCCATTTCGACTTCTTGTTCCGCCTTGCCCTAGTCTTTCACTGTGGACATGTATCCTTTAACACATTTCAGAAGAAAACCCCTTAGGCTGTCTGTTCTGTAACCTTCTTAAAAACTGCCAAATAACAACAACACTTAGTACTTACTCACGCACACTTAACCCGAACCTTCCTGACTACATCTTCCTGCCATCTGTCTCCTCTGTACTTAAGTGAAGTGTTTAGTTTGTACTCGTTTCGCACAAAATTATATTTTGTCTTTGTTATAAAATATATTTATTTCTCATAACTAATTGTAAAAAATTACAGGTATCCTTTTTTGAAGTTCTCTAGTATTTTTTCATTTCTGTTACCCGAAGGAGATTTTGTAAGAAACAAAACAAAAAAAAAAAAAAAACAAAGATCAAAAACAGAATCATAAAAGCCCAATAAAAAAATAAATTTAAAAAATATCAAATTGTGTTCAATTTATTAGATAAACTAAATTATATATTATTTCAATTCTTATACCACAGCGCAATGAAACCAAAAACTCTTCTGCAAGAATCGGACATTAAATGTTATTTATTATTGTAGTTCTTTAAATACCGAGTGCAGAAGCCAGATCATTATATTGTATAAATATTTATTTACTCTTTCACATTGAAGACTTTGGATTGGCTACGGTTTTAATTGATCCGGATTAACGAGATCCTACAGTGTGTAATACATACAAATACTAATGTGTTGTTTTCTTGCTTGATTTTTTATGTTTCTTTATACTGTTTCTTGAGCGGGAGTCATCTCTTTCGCGATGTCTTGTCTTTGATGACTTTCGTTTACTTTTCGAAGTATGTCGGCGTTCATTACTTCTGCTCCTGCTACGACTGCGTTTTCTCATTTTACGCTCTTTTTTTCGTGAAGAAGATGTCTCATGAACGGAATGATGACTTTTTTGGCTACTATTTGATGAACTTTTTCGAACTGTGGCTTTCCGATTCGGCGAGGTACAAACGTTCTTACTTTGTGTATGTGGTCTCAGTTTCTTATTCGTTTTAGCAAGTTGTCTTTGGTTGCTTTGCTCGTTAAGTGATGTCTTTGGCACGTCAACTTCAGGGCTTTCAGACCAACGCCAATTGCAAGTGGACCTGATGTCTGCATTCCGCTCTGCTTGGTCCACATTTTCCCAACTGTAAAATTATGAAGATATAAGGAAAAATTGTTTCTTATCAAATAAGGTAATTTTTCATTCAGTTACTTAATAGAAATAAGTTCCATACAAATATCTGTATGTATAATTGTTTGCTTATGCAGAAACTTTTGCTGGGAGATATTAGATGTCTATTACAAATTTTATCTCTTAATCGTTACGTTTGCTTTGAATTTTAACTCGTAATTGAAGCAGAAATATGACAAACAAATAAAGCCATATTGTTAAGACTTTCGTCATTAGAAACATGAGAATGAATTCTACATCCTTCGTAATAGACGACGTCTCTTAATATTTTGTGTTAATTTTGTTGTCAAACATTAAGGTAAATATAATATATATGAATCACCTTGGCGTGCGTCTACTGATATCCTCCATAATCCTAGCATTGCTGCGCGGAGTGGCACGCGTGCTTTCTAGTGAGACATTATACTTATTATTTGGATTTTTAAACAAGTGCAAATAGCCGCAACTGTGTCCCTTTGTGCACTTGCGCTTGAGCGATAATCCTTTAAAAATGTTAATTAAAAGTTAAGGAAAATTAAATAGTCACAATAAAATTGTAATAGAATGCGTTTTTTTTTTCAATTTTAGTTTCAAAAAGGATACGGTCTTTGGTAAGCCCGTTAGACTCTACGTTCGCTTTTGCGCTCACGTACCACATACAGCGCCCCGCCAGGACTTCAGATTCGAAAACTCAGCGTTTAAACGCCTCGACGCATAGTATCGACCTTGCAAGTTAATAAAAGCATTCAACGCAGCTCTGTAAAAAACTTATAATGTTAAATGTGCGTACAAATATGCCTAACTCCTGAGCTTACCGCTCGTGTTCAAATTCAACAAATACGTGGCCGCGTAAGTGTGCTAAAATATTTCGTACGGCAAGAAAATTAATGACTTTGCCAAACTTCTCCATTTCTGGCACAACATCAGCAAAGAACGCATCGAAGTCATGGCGCAGATCTCGATCACTTAGCTCTAGTGCCTCATCACATTCCGCATACTCACTGAGTTGTGTTTGCTGCAGCATTGCGTGCGTGAAAAAGTGACGTATGAGCACTATTTTAGACAAGATCGGACGACGGTGGTTGCATAAGCAGACTACACCAAATCGACAACTATTTGTGCGTTCAAAAAACTCGCACAATTTATTTCCGGGTCGTGACTCAATAAAGCGTCGCAATTCTGGCGGCGGTGTTGCTGTTGCCTGTTCTTCGTCCAAAAAGTTCTGCATTTGCTGCATTGTCGTTTCAAACTCAGCTGCAGCCTCTTCCGCAAGTCTTTCAGTTTGCTCGCGACATTTGCGCAATGCAGCTTCACGTGCTTCCACCTCGGCGGCCACTTGCAAACGCCTTAATTCCAATTTGACCTCATTTTGTGCACGCTTTGCTTTATCTAAAGCAAACTGATGTTGTGCTAAAGCCTCGCGGCGTAACCAGGCCTCCTCCTCTTCCGCATGTTTAAGCTCTTCAGCTTTACGCTCTAATTCTAACAACTCAAGTTGTTCGGTTAGATAAATTTGATATTCTGGATCCATTTCTTTACGAGATCGTTCTTCGTCAGCTAAAGCATCACGAGCTTGTGCACTTTTTTGACGCCTTTTCTTGCGTTGTAGTTTCTTTTGATTCTTTCGCCATTCTCTGCACAATGATTTTTAAGCAAATATTTATTTGTAACAGGTTCATATTTTTTAAAAATTAAATAAAATACCTTCTGTTCAATGTTCTTATGCACTCCATAAATTACTCAGATAAGTTATCATAAAGTATTACATACTGAAATTGTTTGCACTTTAATCAGCTGATTTCGCTAGCAGATGGACAGCTCAATTAGTGAATTTCTTTTTGTTGCAATTTTAAGTTTTTACCAGCCGAATTTGAATATTAAAAAAATATGTTGCTAGTAACTCGAAAGAATTACACATAAATCGGCATTTATTCATATTTGGGAAATAAATTAATTTTTAACTCAAAAAGAAGATTGCACTAAAAATTAATTATTTAATTTATTTCTGTTTTTTTTTTGTCAGATATTATTATTCTTATAATAACTACATAATTATTATTACAAAATTTAGGACGCCTCGATCTCATCCAGGAAAGCTCGGCACTTTTTCTTTAGCACTTTTACGGCCTCAATGAAAATCACGTCGGGCTTCAATGCACCCACTGACTCCACTGAAAAAATATAATGATCACGTATTCGCGAAATGGTGGCAACATCAGCTAATTGCGGATACCGATAGATATTACGACTGCAGCTATCATAGCGAGCATCTTTGACATAAGCGCAATCATTTTCGTTGATGCCAATTACGCCGGGTGAGAAGCATTTCTGTAGGAGATAGGCATCTTTGCCAGTCACTTCGCGATTAAGCTTAATTTCGGGCAATAATCTATAAAATGCCGTGGCCACCGGTGAAAATTTGGCATGGTCCTTGCCAATACCTTTAACAGCAACCAAGCGTAAGTCTAATTCGTGACCTGGGCGCATTTGGCTGATGAGAATATCGTCATGTATGCAATTCACATCGCTCTCGTTGTAGATTTGTGCTTGTTTGCCCTTAGGCAGCCATTTCATCTGACCTGAATAGACTTTGTGATTCTTGTAAATGGTATCGAAATTAGAAGACTCCTTCACGTCTTTTCGCCGCGTACACTTGACTTTCAATTCAAACTCAAGCGTGTCCTGTTCGGTGCCGTTCTCACTGCTTTCGTCCGTCCGATATTCAAATAGCCTGGGATCTGCTCTCAACGGCAGCAAGCCCAAACGATGTGCTAGAACCTCGTCCTGTATAATAGTCGTGTTGTTGTAAATGTAAACCTTTTCGATAGCCATGCTCGGCACTTCACTAAGCATTAAACGTCGAAAAGCATTCGCAATTGCTGGATGCACGCCGATCATATCAAATTCCAGCTCGAAGTCATCGTAACTGCAAAATGCGCGAAGACGTCAATTATCAAATTATTTTCAAACAAACACAATTAAATATCGCATTTACCGCACAATAATTATCTGAAACTTTCGCTTGAAAGTTTCGATATCGAAGCACTCGTCCGCTAAGCCATAATCGTGAGGATCCTGCTTTAGTTTATGTTCATCCATGTACAGCTTGGGCCGATCCATTTCCGCCGACATTATTTGTAATCAAAGAAAGTAGAATTAAGAATTTTAACAACTGCTCGATACAAACAAATTCAGCTTGGCTGCACGTGGTGGAAAAGCCAAAAACACAAATATATTTACACCACTTGGCAGCTCCGTTTGACAATGCAACAATCAGCTGTTTCTTCAGCCGGCGAGTGCACAATTTACGTAAAGAATATTTAATACATACAACAAAGACGAAATGTCACGTAGTTTACAGCGCTTAGTTACAAAATGCTCAACAATTTCCCAGTTTTCGAAATTGCAACAAAACGTCAGTCATGTGCAGCGTCGTTTTGCTGCTACAGATCCAGCAAAGGGGAAGGGTCCAATTACCTGGAAGAGTTTAGCCGTAATTGGTAGTCTCGGTATTGCTGGACTCGGCTTCATGTATTACGTCAAAAGCGAAAAAGACGAGGCACGGATGCGAGAGCGTCAGCGTCAATTGGGTAAAGTGGCTATTGGTGGCCGTTGGGAGTTGGTTGATTCCGAAGGCAAGGTGCGCAAGTCTGAGGATTTCTTAGGTAAATGGCTGCTAATTTACTTTGGATTCACACACTGCCCTGACATTTGCCCAGATGAACTAGAGAAGATGGCAGCAGTAGTAGATGAGATTGGTATGTCTCTGAATATCATTAACTTTAATAATTTGCGATCGTTAAAACTTACACCGACTAAACTTACGCTTCAGAAAATTCCCCACAATTGCCTGAAGTACAGCCGATTTTTATAACTGTCGATCCTGAACGTGACTCGAAGGAGGTTGTTGGCAAGTACGTTAAAGAATTCTCGCCAAAGCTGCTGGGACTGACAGGCACCGTCGAACAAATTCGCAATGTTTGCAAAGCATTCCGCGTGTATTTTAGCGCTGGCCCACGCGATAACGACAATGACTATATTGTCGATCATACTATCATCATGTACCTGGTCAATCCAGAAGGAGAATTTGTGGATTACTATGGACAAAATCGCGACAAGAATCAGTGTGTAACCTCGATTTTGTTGAACATTGCTAAGTGGAATGCTGCAAATAAGAAAACTTGGTTCAGTTAGAAGCTGTAAATGTTGTTATCAAGTAAATTTGACTAAATAGCAGTAACTAGCATTTGCTTATCATGTTATTATTTTCAGTTATGAATGTGTATCTCTATTTATGAAAATTGAAAATAAATTAATAATAATATTACAATAAAGCGCTTCAGAATTAATTAAATCGAAAGTGGCATTAAAACTCATCCCACCAAGTATTATATAGTAGAAAAAAGATATTAAAATGATGAAAAACGGCAACAAAATATTCTCCGTTTTTTAAAAAAATTCATATAAAGCGGGGGGTTGCTAAAACGGACCAATCACGGTTCAGCACTAAATATGGATTTTAGTTGATTCTGTAACTGTGAGACGACATGACCGCAACATTTGAAGTACATATACAATTTGTTTTCTGCAAATGTACTGAGATTGAGCGAGTATTAGTGAACGACAATGTAAATTTTCAAGTGTTGGTAACACTCACAGTGTAGTTGTGAGCTAAGAAGAAGAGTTTGCGTCATTCAATTTTCATACAATACACGTTGACACCGAAGCCGTCTTCTTCTTATATTTGTAGCTGCATGGAATTTGCAGAATTTGTTTTCTAGCAGAAGTTCGGCCAAAAAAACATTAAAATGGTGTGTAATAATCTGCATTTAAGGATAGCTAGCAAATTGCTTGTGTAATATTGTAATAGTTGCATTTATTAGTTAGCAGTACGCAATCCATATGCATATTTTTTAAAACTAATCAAAACATAACCTAAAATCTGTGCGCCGCATAAAAAATATTGCAAAAAACGAAACTATGATTAACATTACAAGGTTTTTTTTTGTTTCAGCGCCCGTTGATGCTGCAAGGACACGAGCGTTCTATAACGCAAATTAAATACAACCGAGAAGGCGATTTGCTGTTCTCCTGTTCGAAAGATCAAAAGCCAAATGTCTGGTACTCGTTGAATGGGGAACGCCTAGGCACTTACGATGGCCATCAAGGCGCTGTTTGGTGTTTAGACGTAGACTGGACGACATCCAAGCTTATTACTGGTGCTGGTGACATGACCACCAAGCTCTGGGATGTTGAACAAGGAACGATAATTGCTTCAATACCAGCCAAGTCATCAGTGCGTACATGCAACTTTAGTTTTTCGGGCAACCAAGCAGCTTATTCCACGGACAAAGCTATGGGTCAAAATTCAGAGCTATTTATTATTGATGTGCGTACTGCGGACGCTTCTTTATCAGAGCAGAGTCCTATTTTGCGCATACCGATGTTGCAATCGAAAATCACATCGATGCAGTGGGGCCCATTGGACGAAACTATTATCACAGGTAAGTGAACCACTGAATAAATACTATGAAGGTGTGTTCTAACCTTAAGGGTTTCGCCTGTAGGTCATGACAACGGTCAAATCTCCATTTGGGACATTAGAAAAGGACGGGAAGTGAACTCTGTCAATGATCACACTGGTGGCATTAACGACATGCAGATGAATAAGGATGGCACCATGTTCGTCACAGCGTCTAAGGATACATCTTCGAAATTGTTCGACTCGGAATCTTTGATGTGCCTGAAGACTTACAAAACGGAGCGTCCGGTTAACTCTGCGGCCATAAGTCCAATATTGGATCATGTCGTCTTGGGCGGTGGTCAGGATGCCATGGAAGTCACAACCACGTCTACTAAGTCTGGCAAATTCGACTCGCGCTTCTTCCACTTGATTTACGAGGAGGAGTTCGCGCGCCTCAAGGGTCACTTCGGGCCCATCAACAGTTTGGCCTTCCATCCGGATGGCAAGAGTTACGCCTCAGGAGGTGAAGATGGTTTCGTGCGTGTCCAGACATTCGATAGTACATACTTTGAAAACATTTTCGAGTAGTTTCATGCAAAATAACTATCTGCAAATTTTCTTTGGAATAACAATCACTTTTAGTTGTATAATTTGTATTTATGTCCGATTCGGATAAGTGAGCCAGTGTACAGAATATTATCTTAAAAACTGCACACTGCTGAAATGTACGTAAGTAAAGTAAACTTTGAAATATACGCGAGAACCAAGAGAATACAATATTTATTTTATACTCATAATGAATTTTACATATATATGTCCTATTTAAATCTCAAACGCAAATCTAAAACATAGCTAATATACGATAGATATCACTTATTGAAATCCTTCAGTATCGTTATTGTTACCCAATGATAGATTTGTTGTTGTCCGACCGAAATTTTAGTCCTAGCATGTTTATCCTTCTTTTAATCAATCTGGTTTAGTGTATCTGGTTAAAAAATAAAAATTTTCGCTACCGCAAAATTTGGCTGAGATTCCTTTACGTTCATTTGCATCTAACCAAACTGGAATTAGGTGGCCTCTTTGCTAATCCACCGTAATGGTAAAAATAATAAACTAAAATGTATACAAATGCGACACCGGCGCTGCCCGCACGACACTGAAGTATATGTCACTTGTGCTCAACCTAGAAGAATGAGCGTTTTTTTTGCTTCACCACAACTGGTTGTCCTTGCATAGCTGCTAATTGGGCTGGTGTGGGCGCACATCCTGGTGGTGGTGGAGGGACAACAATCGCTCCATTAGTATTTGTACGTATTTCGGCGCGGGCATCCAATGTCAGCTGGTGAACGCCTGATGATGAGGAGCTCGGCATTTGCTGTTGGAAATTATATCCATGATTCGGGGCAGTTGTGTGGTACCCCTGCATATGTACTCCCCTTGGCAATTGTTCGTGATGAGTCATGCCGTAATATTGGTTTCCTGCGATTGGTAGATACATCGGCGGTTGTGCTCCATGTTGTCCAGTCGATGATGCTGCATAAGCACCTTGGATTCGTTGACTCTCTTCGTAGGTTGGTGGCGGCGCACGCTATTGCAAAAAGTTATTAAATTTAGTTATAAAACCGTTCGTCCTACTTACCATTCCGAATTCATTTGAGTATTGACCACTGGCCACAGTTGGTGCTGACGACCCAGTCGGCTTCTCTGTTACGTATAATTGTAGAAATAATACCCAATGAATTTCACGTAACTTACCTAAGTTGCTCTTGGACATAGCTCCTTCAATTTCTCTCCGTGATTTCTAATTTTTTCTTTGTTTATTGCAACTTTTACAGCTTATCACACTTTCTGAATTTTTTACAAGCAACTACTCGTAACTAAAAAACCCAAGATATGTCAACACTTTTACGGGTGCAGTGATGCCAAATTGGCGATATTTAGAAATTTTGTGGTCAGAGATAGCCATTTTTTAAGTGTAAGATATTCAAAATTTCATGACTTTTTTTACTTCCACTTTTCCTCAAAAGCACAAAAAAAAAAAAAGAAGAAAAAAAAAAGAATAAGAAAATGCATCTTTCAATTTGATCACAGTAGTACATATAGTATATCTTAAGACTTACTGATTTCGGGTGAATTTACTCTTCATTTTGAATCTCATAAGACACATTTCAATCACAACGGCCTCTAATAATATTGATTTTCTGGATAATTTTGAATGCGGCCAAACAGGTCGACAATTAATAATATTTTTCATATCAGATTTAGATTTCGACGACATGGTATGTGCTACCATTATTATATGGCGCCCGACAAGTTTGTTTGTCCACTTGAATTTAGCCAATCATCTAGCCACGTTTGCTTGCGTTTATTGTCTAATATTAACTGTCGAATTTAATGAAAAATGTTTTCATAACTGCCGCCAACTAAATAAACAATAAATAGACAACATTGACCACATTAGCAGTTAAAATGAGTTTTCACCGAGTCGTTCCGTATTTTTTTTTCATAAATTTGTATGCTTTATTAATAGATGTTTTGTTTTTTTTTTTTGTTTTATTATTTCTATTTTGATAACTTATATAGAATCGTGTTAATGTCTGCGCTATATTAATTTGTATGAGTTTATAAACTGTGTCTCTTATAATCGTTTTAATTGTTCTTTTTTATGCGTATTAATGACTTGAATTTAATTTTATTATAAAGTATTAAATTTCAGTTATTCCTTTTAATGCTTTGGTGTATATTCTTTATGTGCTTGGATTTTTATGCTCGACACTACAATGAACTTTTTTTATTTCAAACCTTAGAACACGCTAATTAAAGTTTGTTTTCAAATTTTGTCATGCTTTTTTGTTAATGTTTTGCTTTATAGCGTACATACAACGCTTACCCCTCCTCCTCCCAATACTCCTTTTGCAAAATGTATAAGCATAAAAAATAAAATGTTATGCGGTATAAAATTATGAATAAATACTAAAGCTGTTATTCTACAGACTCTGTCTACGGTCTGTTCGGAAGCATATTTTTTTGTTAACGGCTAATATATGTATGTATTTAGGTGAAAAGCGTCAAAGCAATCTTTTTTTTAACGATTTCCTTATTATTTTAAATGTGAACATGGGCAGTGGTCTATTGTAAAATGTGCCAAATGGTTGTTTAACGGAAAAAAAAGATCATTTATAATAATGAAATAAATGAATGTCAATTAAAGCTGCCTAATAGGCATGCCGCCTGCGGCTTGCTTAGCAGCAAACAAACGGATTTGGAACAGCTTTTCTTTAATAAACAAAAAAAGAACTACTTTCAGCCATCGAACAGAGCCCGCTGGTCAACAGCTTAAAGAACACGTAATTGTTTAAACTTCTTTATTTGAATTAAATCTGCATTCTGTAATTATACTGTAATGCATTAAGTTGCAAAACGTTTAATTTCGAATTGTATAGCAAAAGCAGGCAGTTAACAAAGAAAAAACAACTAAATAAATAAATAAAAGAAAATATAATAAATTGACGCGCTGCACTGTTTTGTTTCATTATATTAAAAATCTTTATTTCAAATGATAAAAAAAATAATGTACAAGTTTTAAATAAAATCAATAGCTGTAGGTTGGGTTTGTCTTGTCTTTGCGGTATGCTGCAAAATAAACGCATACGTGCTTTTTTTACATATGCCGTTATATATATGTAGTTACGCGTATGTATATAAATATATATATATATATGGTTTAGTTTACCATATAAACACAACTATATACTTTAAATACAATAACTAAATTAAAAAATACACTCGTTTTAAATTTAAATATCAATTTTTTCGCGTATTCTTTTTTTTATGTATTTATTTATAAATTTTTCTTTTTTGTCTTGGATTTATTAAATTAGTAAACTAATTTTGAGTTGTTCTTAGCGTTTTTAACTATTGATGATTCATTCTTCTTATGGTTTTAATTTAATATTCGCATTAGCTTTGTTTTTGCTTTAATATTTTTGTTTTTATTTGTTAATTATATTATGTTAATGCAACAGCTATGCGCTTTTATCGCTCGCTAATAAGCACATGCTCAACTACGCTTTTTTAAAGTTATGCTTTTTGTGTTCGTGTTCATTTGTTGCATTATAAATAAACGCTGGCTAAGCTTATTAATAAACGTAGATAATGCAGCGGCAGCAAATAAATAGCTTACAAAATTTTATGATCTGAACGCTGTTCATACACAATAGTCACAGGCAGCTACTTAAAAAATAAAACAAGTCAATTTGCCAAAACTATTGCAGCATATCGCTGTCATACACATAAAATTAGTTTGTATACATAAAAAGATGGTTTCAAAGCACGGTCACAGTGTCACATCTGCATTTTGCTGTTCGTAGAAATTTTAAAAATATGAAATTTAGGTATCAAAATTATCTAAAATGTCACTAAAAAGTATTAAAAAGAGCTGAAAATTGCACTGTTGAAGAAAATTGGTTAAATTTTTTAATAAATAAATAAGAAAAATATGCATATTATCTTAGTGTAGCTTTATGCACCTGATCAGCCGTTGTGGTGTAACATGAAAAGAAGTCTGCTTTTTTACTTTCTTTTTTTTCTAATATGTGTTAGTTTCTTTCTGAATTGATTACACATCTTTCATTAATAAATAGGGAAGGATTTTGCATCCACTAGCAAGAACTGAAACTTTCATTTCATGTTACCAACAATTACAAGTTTTATATTTTATCTCACATGAGCAAACAATTTGGCTGTCGGGTCGTAGGAGTACAACACGGAGGCATTATATTATTTTCTTTGTTCTGTGTTACAAAATTGTTGAATCTGCTTTGGCGAACAGACAATAACAACTTCATTTAGAAAAACAAGTGCGAAGATATTGTTTGTTCGAAACACGAGTATGCGCTTTGAGCTGCCACAAATTTAGTTTTTGAGAGTCAACATTGTTCTTCTCGCTTGCATCAATAATAAAAAATGTTCAATGCAAAATGTGCTCTCTGCCAGTTTTATATATAATTTTTTTCTATTCAACAAACCAACAGCTTGCATAGTATACATTGTGACAAACAATTTAATATGCGAAATCACGCGTAAAACACATGAGAAAAAAATAAGGAAACAAATTTGCAAAATTTGTATTTAAAAACAAATAAAATAAATAATATAAACTTTGATCGGCCTCAACTGTACACAGTATGTTTGTAAATTACTTCTTTCATTAACGTGAGCTAAACTAAATTCTAATTTTGCATCAACGGCACGTCTGAAAACGTCATCGCAATGAGCAACTGCATTTACCACAAAGCTGATCGCAGTTGGTCAGATAACAAGAAATTCAAACATACCGTTGATCGCCAGAACAATGTGTAATTAATTTATTAATGTTACATCTTTTTTTTCGTAGTTAGTTTTATTTTTGTTTTTTTCTTCGGGTTGGTTTAGTTCATTTTTATTTTTTCAATTTGTATAAATTAATTTATTTGTTATGTAAGTATGCGCGTATGCTTTTATGGGGTTTTTCTTCTTATTCTTTTTGTTTTTGTTGTTCTCGCTTTGTTGTTTTACTTTTTTCGAAATGCTAAATATTTATTAATAATAAATGTTTATGAATATATGCATATATTATTCAATTATTTATACTGTTTATATATATATAATATGCGCTGCGCCTTGTGTTCGGCAAACACATCCTACAACTTGCAACGTGCTACTAGCTTAACTTGTCGTTCGTGTTTAAATCATCCAATATCCCGGCGGAGGGGCGGCGCCACCGGCTTACCTGTTCTTAAACAAACACCTTCGCCAGGCCATCGGCGCCTGCGCTGGCAATATACGGTTTTGTGGCATGAAACGCCACATCGAATATACTCTCATCGAACTTCTTGCGGTGCGCCGTGATCTCCTGCACGCACGTCTTATTGTCCAGATTCCAGAGCCGTATCGAGCAGTCATGCGATCCCGATAACAAGTACAGCCCATGCGCATCAACGGCAAGCGATGTGACAGGCTCCAAGTGTGCCACCATCGAGTGCACCAACGTTCCCGAGCTGTTGTCCCAAAAACGTATATGCCGGTCCTCATGCGCTGTAATTGTAATCGGAAGCGTTGGATGTGCGACTACTTTATTGATGAATTTCCCCGTATTCCCGGACATTTCTTGCGCCGCCTCCAGCTTAATAACCTGCTTGCCAGTTTCCGTGTCGTAGACAATGCAATGTGCACTGTTGTAGGCCACAACGATATGATCCACCTCGTTGCGTACAAAGTCAACCGATGATGGCACACCTTCGGCATCGGCGGCTGTATAAGTGCGCAGCAGCGGTTCCTTCGTATATGGCGACCACAATTTCACTGTGCCATCGGCTGAACACGATACAATATTATTGTGCATCGTGGCCAGTCCCCAGACGGCGTCTGTGTGGCCCTCTAGTGTGCCCGAGTGGACATTCGGATCGTAGCAATCGTATGGATCTATGTTTGGCGATGGCAGTTGCCAGCACTCGATGTTACCGTCGAGCCCGCCCGAATAGCACGTCTCGCCGGTGGTCGACATGCCCAGGCACAGCACGGGGCCGGTATGTGCACGGAACGTGTACAAAGGCTCAACATCGAGACTAGCTGATTTTTTGGCTTGCACCGTTTTCTGCAGATTCCACAGTTTCAGTGTGTGATCTTCGGAGGCGGTAATCAGCACCGGCTCCTCCGGATGAAAGATCAGTGAGCGCACTCCGTCAAAATGCGAACGTAGTGTGTACTTGGCGTTCCAGGTCTTGCGGTAACCAGCACCGCCAGCGCTGCCGCCAGTACCATCCTTTGCGTTAGCATCGTAGGCACCCTCCGACTCGTTGTTAACTGTCAACTGAGCCAGCTCGCCAAGTCCGAGCGAACCATCCACCTCTTCATCACCGCCGGCTGCTGTGACGGCGGTTATGAGGTTGCGTTGAGCCCTTCTCCGGTCGGCGTTATTTGTTTGTTCAGCATGAGCGCTTGACGAGTATCCTTTGAATGATGGAAAAAGCATTATTACATTTATTCACTCCAATTGAACAAATACGCAAAAGTCTACACATTTTTATGTTACACATCGACAGCGTATTAGTTGATGGCAATTGCTATAAAATTACTAAGGTTGCATCATTTTATGAATGGGCTGCTTTTTGCGAAAGATTTTGATTCTTTTAATAAATATCTAAAAACTATCGTGCAATTTCACTCTTAGCTACTATTTCTTAGTTTTATGATGAATTTTTTTAGTGAGATTTTACTTTATCTTCGCCTTTATCATTTATTGCAATTGCCTCCAAATGTCATAAGCGCATTTTACAAAAAAGCATAAAAACTTAAAAGAAATTCAATCAAAATCAAATTTAACTAAGACTCGTCAGCTCATCTCGCGTTAATCAGAGTTTTGATGCTGAAAAAGCCGGCATAAAAATTACAAGCATCTGCATATATTATTTAAGCTATAATACACCTCCACCTTTTTTTCATTTACAATGCTATGCACATCTACGACGAAATTCAAATTTAAAATCAAAACAACGAAACTGGAACAGTAAAGACTAATTCAGGCTTCCGCGACTGTAATTACCTTCACTGACTGCGATAATTATTTGATTTACATTTAAGCGATTAAACTTGTACGAGAATTGTTAAATAAATTGAAAATACAAAAGAATAATTTCGTTTGGCAAATAGAATCGTTAACAAATTAGCTGACAGCTCAGTTTTTATGTAGAACAAAAAAAAAAAAAAGGAATTGTGCTGCCAATTTCATTCTACCATTGTAGCCTAACAATTGAGCAATGACTTCCTATACTATAAATAATTCTTTTAACTTGGCAGCTCATAGCCACAAGAAAAGCTTGATATTAATCTCATTATCTAATCTCTGATAAGTCGCCTCAGATGAGTTAACGTGTCCTTAGCTTTGAATGTTTTTTACATTAAGCACCTTCAGTTATTAGATTCATATCATTCAAAAGCTGCTCTCCAACCTCCGCATCAAGTTCTTTTATCAGAAAAAAAAAGTAGAAAAAGAATAAAACTAAATAACTCATTTGCTAGTTGTTTGTTTGTTTTTGTTTTAAAAATGATTTTAAATTATTATTGAACTATGTTTGGAACTTAGGCTTTGATGTGTGTAGTTTTGTTATCAAAAGGACGGACTAGGAAACGTGTACCAGGTTGAAGAGTATATAAATTTCGTTTTTGAAAGACTTTTACAAGACGTGACTACAAAAAGCAACAGAAAACGAAAATAGTATGTAACGTGAGGCAGTAGGCAGTTTAGCGTTACATAATTGCGAAAAGCGTGTGCGTGTGCATAGCGGATATAAGCATATACCATGTATGTCTGTATGAACACACTTAAACTTAAATTGTTTTTGAAAAGATCGACATCTCATCATCATCGTCGGTCTGCCGCAGCCTACCTTCACTAATCAAATCTTTGCCTGATGACTTGGGGCGTTTTGCCATTTTCACATCTGTGTCATCGCTATCGGCCGCAACCATTTCCAAATCATCTGATATTTCGTCGTCGTCGGACATCTCGGTGGGTCCGAGGAATTCAAAATTAGCCATAACCGCTGCCTCCGTGTCCAGTATGATAGCATCGTTCGCTTGTTGTGCTTTTTTAGCGGGAATATGACGGCCTAATGTGAGCAAATTATTCAAATCTTTTGATAGGTTTATCTCATGCTTATAGTATACCTTCAGATTCCGAGGCGCGCTTGTTGCTCTCGTTGCCATTGATGTTAGGACTGCAGTTTTCCCCGCCATCCGTAGTCGGCTGTTCGCCACCGCTGCCTACTCCGCCATTATTGTTGTTCAATCCAAGTATCGAGCGCACACGATTCGAACGGACATCGATGATGTTATCTGTGTAGCCGATTTCGGCCAGATATTGACGGAGCATTTGTCTGCCCTGACGCCAGGTTGTGTTCGACACTGAACTGTATGGTACCTCGGAGTCGGTTGCCACCTCACCAGTCAAGCCGCCGTCATCGTTCACTGGCTTATACTCATTTAACTGCGGCGGATCTGTGCCATATTTTAATCGATAAAACTTGGCACGCTCCTGCCGCAACGCGTACTCGAGCATCTTTATGCGACGCGTCAAATCCGATTTAAGGCTTTCCAAGCATTTTCGTTCTCCGAGCAGCATAGCAATGCGTGCCTGAAATACACATAAATAACCACAAACATTGCATTAGTTAAACTTCATTAAGTTCGTGCGCTCACTCATTTAACAAGTTTAATCAAGCCAATTCAACAATTGCTGTTCCGCGAATGTCTATTGTAAAGTTGAACGATTGGCTAACATGGACACACACTGGGGCATTACGAAAGTAAACTGCACAAAAGAAATCAACACAAATTTCGTTGCTGCACAGCAAACCAAGCATTAATAAACTCCAAGCCATGCAATGTTTTTGCTTGCCGCAGCAATTTTAGTAAAACGCATTGAAAACTTAATTAGATTAATTTTATTGCAATCGACTTGCAACACCGTTTACAGTTTTTAATAAAAAACAAAAATCAATCATAAGCATTGTATGTGCAACAGTTAGTGTATCTCATAGTACAATAACTTGAAAGCAACTATATTCAACCAAATGCATTAAATGGACGTATCTTTACCGCTGAAACATAAACTATTATTTACGCAAAACAATTTAAAATCGTTTCTTGAAAACCGAGCGCAGTGTGGCACAAAAATCTTTTAGTGGGCATTGCTGTAGAATCTCATGTTTAAATGTTTAAATTGCATTGTGTTTTTTACAAGCAACTACTCAACATACATTAAACGACAGACAGTTTCCCTTTCCTGTGCAGCAGCGGCAAATATGCCATGATGATGCTCGGTTTTTGCATCAGTGCTGCTGTCTGCAATCTGCTGTGTTACAGAAAAGTAATAACACAAAAGAGGGTAGGAAAACGCCCACCTAACAAGGGCAATTTAATACAAAGGCAAAGGCTATTTACTCTACGCTACATGTACGTGCTTATTGCGTAAACGCTTTCCTACAGCAATGACAGTTTTATCAAACGCAGTAGCGGGTTTAAAACATTTTACTCTTTAATACGCTTTATGTTGCAATAATTTATGCATAAAAATTCCTAACGCAATATGCGTATTATCGTTTTTATCAGTTTGGAATAGAATGTTGCCATGACCAAATCAAAAAGTTCCTAGTTAGTAAACAATTGTCGCTTAGGCATTGAAAAATTAGCACAATTTACAGCAGGTCTTATATAATGTTTATTATTTATTTTTTAATCACATACAGTACTCGTGTTTAACCAAAAGCAACGCATTTTTTTTTTATTGTTAATTTATTAAAAAAAAAAAGCAATGTAGCCCAAAACGCAAAATTCACAGCAATACAAAACTTTTTACTGAGATATGCGATTTTTTATTAATTAGATAAACAAACTTTAAGAAGCGCACTGATATCAGCAGCATGTCGTGCATTTCAATTAACGCTCAATGATATCGTTTTACAAAAAGATCAAAAAATGCGGAAAACAAAAAGTTTTTTCCTTTGAGTGCTAAATTATAACACAAACAGCAAATAATTTTTTATTATTATTAAAGCATGCATTGTTTATTTTTATTATTTTCTTCTATTTTTGTTTATTTTCGTTTTTTACGTGCTATGCGAAAAAAGAGTAATAAAAGCAGCAAAAAATGTGACAATAAGCACACTTCAACATGAAATGATACAAAACTTGCCAAGCACGCCACCAACGGGAAGAGTGAGCAAGTTAAAAGATACCCAGGCAACGTGCGGGTGCATGCTAGTGTGTGAATTTAGCTAAGTAAAGACTGCATATGCGACAGCAGTAGGCAGTAGGTTGAGCTGTAAGCGATTATTAACATTTCAAATTGCTTAACAACATGCAATCATAAATAGAGAAGCACCGGAAAAATATGCTGAGTGAGCTACCGATAAAAGAGAGCGCATAACTAATATGAAAATTGCAACAACAAACAAATGGCGCATACATACATTCCGACTCTTGCAAAAGCGGGTTAGCAACCTTACCGTTAACAACGGCGAAAAAGACAGCATGAAACAAAAAAGCAATAAAAAATAAACAACAAAAATATTAATAAATTTAGCGCTTAAAAGCAGTAGTTGAATTGAGTCTAATTGCTTGGGAGTTGTCAGCGCTGCACTCTCTCTTTCTCTTATGTTTTATGCCGCATTGAAAATTGTTTTATTTTATTTAAAGTAAACAAGTGCCCCTTGCAGCTTAAAATAGCATGTCAAACATTAATTAATGCTTGCATACATTCGTTGTTCATTTTGATTTAGTTGCTATTACACGCGTGATACGAGTGTTAAGAAATTTTAATTATTAATTAGACACAAAAATGCAAATAAAAATGCGAAGACGAGTGTAATGTAAAAGAGCATTAACTGAGCAAGTAGGAACGTTTATAACATAAAGAACATGAGTTTTATTTGTAATAAGCAAAACGAAGAAAAGAAAAAAGAATTAAATAAATTTATAATTGGCGCTTAGAATGTGCATGACGTTTTTGAAAACAGATTTCTTTAGGCAATAAAACTGAGAAAATCACCTGATAAGGCGCATACCTTTATTATAAGAAATCTTTAAAAACTGATACTAATAGAAAGTCAATTTATTAATATTTTAGTGTAGAAAGTTTTAAACGGCAATTCTCGGGTTTATGGAGAGAAAAAAAGTGCCACGCAACTTGTCGCACACAAGGACAAATGACCGCTCAGCAGTGCCGACTAACACTGACAATGACATACAAGCATTTCTTTTTTTTTTGCCAAAAATAGACAAACATCCGTCCGACCAATCGCATGCAATACCGGACCAAGCTGCGTGCAACTAAAATGCAAATGCAAACGTCGTCTTCGCTTTGAGTCGTCTAACAAACGGTGAAACCGAGTGACAAGTGCCTCGTTTCGTCTCTTGTGCCGCTCCCACTCGTTTTTGCATTTGTCTTCTCTGCACTTTTTGTTTTGGGCAGTTGAACAGCAACAGCAAACACGAGAAGGCGAACAGGTTCAAGAATCTAGCAATACCAACAACGTAAAGCCAATCGCAAGGCTGTTGCTGTTGCATATGCGAAATATACCCCCTCTGCGTTGCCCACAACACACTATACGCATCAGCAGATACGAGAGGTGTTGCGGCTGCTGCAGTAAGATCACTTTTTCATACGATCATTGCTGTTTCTTTACGTTTTTCGCTTTCGTACATACATATGTATTTACATATATGGCAGCAGCCTTGTAAGTGTCCCCAAGTTGTTATGCTGCTTGAACAGGTGAGGTGCAGCAAGCGGCGGCTGGCGTTACATGCCGGTTACAAAATGTGCTTTCAGAGCGTGACGCGCGAATATAACCTACGCATATATGTATCATACATATTAAACTTATGTATACTATATGCTTGAGGTTCACTTACAGCATCGTATGCGCAGCATTTATTTCCCTTAATGAGCTGACTTAGACGTCTTGCGCTAATTTTTATAAAGCACATCTCTCTGCTTGCTTGCTAATAGTAGAGGGTACACGCCAAAAGCCAAAGCCAAACCCAAAAGATAACACAACCGAAATTAAGTCATTCAACTTAATTAGTTTACATTTCGCGTTAACGTGCAGGGGGCAGTAGGCGGACAGCAGTTAAAAACTTTGTGAAAGGAGACTTGCTATGCGTTAACATAATTACACGTCTGGCAATTAACTAAACCTCAGCTGACTGACATAGTAACGATTAGGCGGCATGGTAAACGACACTTTGATTTGCATACCACGAAAACTTCCGCTGCCGATTAAGTTTAAGTAAAGCAAAATGCGCAGCATTGAAAAATCGATAAGCACGTAAACAATAAATGCAGCAATTTGGTAGCGTATTTAGGTTCTAAACCCTCAAGTTTTGTGTGACTGCGAAAGTCGTTATCAAGCGACAATAAAATATGTCGACTAGATTGGTTTCCGCAAATTTTAAAAAATTTCGATGTATATTCAAATCTAAACAGATGCAAATATAAGTCAAACTAAATACCTAATGCATGTCCTATTTTTTTTCCAAACCGAAACTAAATACTTTATATAAATATACCAAATCAATAAACACTTCTGTTGTAAGTGCATAAAAAATAATTTAAAGAAACTTAGCCTAATTAAAGTAAAATTAATTTGCGCCAAACAGAGCATGAAGTCAGCCAGCAATGGCCACAGCGGTGAATCACCATCGAATGCAATTGAAATACTTTTCAGCTGCCAAGCAGCTAAGTTGCGCCGATTGCTGAGCATTGGTGGCTGGCTTGCATGCAGCGATTGTTTGCGGCAATGTTCACGGATTAGCGCCTGCTTTAAGAAAAATTTGGAGTGCACGGCTGCAGCAGCACTACAAAATCGTTTTGTAATTAACTCGAATCAATGAACAACAAATAACCGAGCGAACACATACACGATTAGGCAATCTGAAAGAACAAAATCGAACCATGTCGGGCTAAGACGTGGACTTGCATTCAGAGCTCGGAATTATTCGATTGGAAAATGTAGTGAGAATTTTAGCAATAAACAAACTAACGGCAGCGGATGCTAGAAAGGATATGCCAGGTGTAGGAGCACATAAAATCACTCACCTGCAGCTCTGCACGGTCGACATCCCATTGTGATCGCTCCAGCTCGAAGCGTGACCACTCGTGTTGTATAAAGTGCAAAATGCCTGGTATCGTGTACTGGGGCGTGGTGGCCTGTTGGTTGTTTGGTCCGCCTTGTGCACCGTTGCCGCCGCAGCTTTCGTCGGTGCCATTGTTGCCAGCGCCCATGCCTACGCCCATGCCAGCGGCGATGTTCTGGCCAGCACCACCGCCGCCGAGGCCGCTTATGCTCAGACCACCGCCACCGACGCCGCCTAAACTGTTCGACAGGCCGCCGCCGGTATTTGCTACGCCGCCGATAACGCCGCCTCCAGCGGTGCCAACTGGTTTGTTGTTTATGCCAGCGGTGGCTCCTGAATTAGTGCCCATTTGTTGTTTTCGTCTCTATGTTTTTTTTTCTTCCTTTTTTCTTTCGTTTTTCCTTCGTTTCGCGATCGGGTTGTACGAATTTATTAATTTTATTTGTTACTTTCCGTTCCTCTATTTGCTTTAAACACTACACTAGGCTTTAGCGGTTGCTTTTAGTTTATTCAATTGCGCTAAATTCTCTCAAATCTCAATTTTTATCACTTAAAATGCTATTTTTTTAATGGCTGGCTTGTTTAAATTTAGTTTTAATTTAAATATATATTTTTTTTGTTTTTTTTTTCTTATTATTTTTATATAAATTGGTGTTTTGAAGTTTATTGCTTTTGTGTTGCTGTTTTCTTGTTGTTGTGTGGTTTCTTGTTACACACTTTAGCACTTTGCTGAGGTCGTTCCGATGTTATGTTGTTCTGTTTTTATTAGTGATGGTCCTGCTGGTTGGAGGAAGAAGACATTTTCGTTTAAAACAAATGAGGTCATTGAATTTCCGTTTGAGGAGAGTGCAAAGCAAAGCCGAACTGACAGAAAAACCTGACAAATTGATAGACATGCGGCAGGCGCAAGAAAAAAAAATAAATAAAATGAACAAAAGGATACGGACACGGATACGTTAAATGGCAATTCGAGTGTGCCTGTCACCGTCCGGTGTGGATTGTAGAGATGAATTTCAAGCGCTGCGCCGTTTATTCACTCGTTTGCTTACACTCCCTCCTGATAGTCAGCCTGCCGCAGTGTTTCCCTACAACAAAGCACTCACACGTACGCACGCACGCACGCTCCCTCATTCTCCGCCACCCAAAAAGCCAAAGCTCAGACAACATTCAGTCGCCTATTCGACTGACTGACTATTTTTTCTACACATCTCTTACTCTTTCGCTCACGCTCTAATATACGTTTGTTCAGCAGACCCAAGTTGCAGCGTATTTTTCTTATTATTTATTTTTTTCCCCGTCTCCGTGTTTTTTTTTTCATTCACTCACTACGGTCGGTCTTGGAGTGGGCACAACAGCTATGTGAACAGTTTTTTTCTTTTGCTTTTTTCACTCGGCTTTCACTTTGTTAATTCGTTGCGTTTGTCGCACTTTTAACTTGTGTTTATTTCTTTTCGCATTCACTTCAAAATTTTATTTATGTCTCCTAAATAAATACCAAAACGGTAAAATCGTTGCTACCTTTTTCTACAAATAATTTGGTTAGAAAAATTTTTACGCAAAAAAAATCTACATACTCTTCTTGACGAAGAGTACCTCTACGCTCCGTCGTAATGGCAGACGGCAAAGTTACAAGCCGCCCAACGTATTCGATCGAGTGTAAAATGTATAAGCCGCCGACAACGCAGAAAACCCAACGGCTGACGCAATATTTTTACTCACAAGCCTGCTAGCCTTAGAGAAAATGTTTCGAATTTTTTGTATTAATATTTTTGAAGAATATTTTTTTCTTAAAATTAAAACGTCAAAATTGTATACTACAATATGTTTTATAACAAATATTCCACTTTCCACTCTACATTTATTTGATTCTATGAATCAACGGCTTCCGACTTTTAACAACAATTTTGCGCAGCAAATACAATCTATTCACTCGCATCCACAGTGGACAACGTCGTTATCATACAGCTCTCTCCCTCTAACAATCTATACACAAAGAAGCTTCTCACAAATACGTATACGTATAAATACACCGACGTCTTCGTTGTTTCCATATCTTCTGTACACTTAATTTTAAATTAATATGACGAAAACAAACGCTGACGTTGAATTCACATATATGGTTGTCTTTTACTTTGCACTCTAGTACCAAATATTTATTTTAGTTTGCTTATTTACCACACGGTGTGTAAAGTTTATAATTACGCTTGTTTACATTTTTGACTGTTCAGCATTTCTATTTTGTTTGATAAGATGATGACGAGAGAGAAGCACTGACCACACACTGTGTGTGAGTAGGAAACAACAGTTTCGTGGTGTCCAAACTCTTTTCGTTGTCAATAACACTAAATGCAGTACTGAACAACGAAAACCCTCTTAATTTATGCTCAAATTGCCGATGTTGTTGGCATATCTCAACAGCTGATACAGGTAACGTTAAGTCTGCGAGGGTTGCTTGAAATTCCTAAGAATATTTTTCCTAGGTGAGCAACTCCGCTGCTTAGGCAGAAATTGAAATTTTGCGTGATGACAACACTAGGTGCAAATGAAATCAGCTGTCGGCTACCTCCCTCCTTCCAGGAAGTGTATCAATTGCTGATGCTGCATTTGACAGCACGGTACATCCGACCCCCGACAAAGCTAGCGCAAATACATTTTTACACCCTGACAACCATGACTCAATTTTGGTAATGAATTGTTCGACATCTTTGTTGTCTTTGTTTCACCAGTGCGCCAGCGAATGCATCAGCGAGAGCACACTATAGTGTGTCCTAATACCGCTTGTTGTGGCCGCTGTTAGTCAGCTTCAGAACTCGCACACAGACGGCACATTCAAAATTCCCTAGGGTCTCTTCTCGATTTTGTTGTCAATCACCTGGACCAATGTCAATCACTCTGGAAACAGTAGCTATAACACTGAGCAGTTCAAAATGGCGCATTTTCCAAAACGCCAGCGTGCTGCATTCAACAAGAAGATGATTTGGTAATTTCCCTTCTTATACAGTGTTGGGCAAGACTAAAACGTGATTTTTGGCATTTATGCCTTTTTTTTAATAATAAAAATCCAAATAATTGTATATATTTGATTTCCATTATTTGTGCCTCTTCGCAAAGCACGAAACCGTTCCTGTCACCCACACACTGTTTTCAAATGGCATAGTAGCAACAACATGTTGCATTTTGCTTCACTTTTATATTATTGCACTTCAAATGGAAACATTTTTTGCATTCAAAATATGAAGATGTGTTTTTAGTTAAGGAAAAATTCATATGCAACATACCCGACTATTTTATGCCGCTATTTTTGTTACCCTTAAATTAAGGTCCGCGGCCCGCGTGGTACAGGCAGTTCAAATTCAAATTGAATGGCACTAAGAAAAAAAGAACGCCTACGCATTTAGCAAGTTGAGTGGCTTTGTTGTGTATTTTGACGTCATAAATTCCCGGAAATCCAAGCTCTTTTTTGTACACATTTGGTTATACGAGTATTTTTTGTTTATTAGTTTGTTATTCACATAGAGTTCGATTTACAAAAACTAAACATACGAGAATGTGCACATTAATTAAAATATAAAAACTTATAACGTCCAGAGACAAAGATTATAGCGAAACATATTACATCTAACAGAGAAATGATTGCGCGCAACAGTTTGCTTACAAGAACTCCTCACACCAATCGTTTAAGCAGTTATAACAGTCGGACGCTTGCTTCGAGCTCGCGTGGCAGATGTCCTTCATCCACTCTCTGAAGAGCTCCTCATCTTTTTTCAATATCAAGTACTGCCCGAGCACAGTGTAGGCCTGCAGACAGCAAAATTTAATCGTATAAACACGTTGTGAAATACTCAAAGTAAACCTACCTTATCGAACCCAGCTTCGGCCAATCTGCCGCCAAGAGTCTCACCGATACCTGCCAATTCGGTTACTGCCTTGTTGCCCATGGGCTCTGCCACGAAATTGCGGTATTTTTGTGATGTGCCCGACATGTTTTACTTTATTTATTTAGTTTTACACACAGCAAATGCGACAGCAGCGGAATGACCAATTTAACTATGACGCGCAAAACACCAAATGTCCAAAACAAGCGGCAGTCAGTTGGGTGTTGCCAGACTGTTGGAATAATGTTGTGTGGTTATTGCGTCATTGCCACAAGACTTAATTTTTACATATGTACTTGTCGTATGACTGGTAAAATCAAGTGTTTTCACGGCTTTGTGAGCTTTTGCAAAAGTTTTGAAATAACTGGAAACACAAAAGCACTCACTTTGAGTGAGAAATTTGAACATTTTGACTGCTTGCGGTATTTTTTTGATACTTTTATTGTTTGTTGTTATTGGCGGGAACATATGTGTTTTGAAAAAAAGCAAAAGTTAAAAGATATCCTGTTGATTATTTAATAAACTTGTTGATTAAATATTCCGAAATTCGAAATAAATGAGCAATATATGAATTTACCATCAATCTTTAAATATGTATATAAAATGAATATCTGGTTGTTCGGATCTTTTGAACGCATAAAGCGCCGAATTGGTTTGCAACATATTTATGTGAATTATGTGCGTAAGTTGAGTGTATTTACATTTGTATGATCATATGTAAGTACAATTCTTACTTGCAACGTCGTAATTCAAAAAATGCATTCGTTTCATTTACGAAATGTATTAGCTTGTCACAAAAAAAAAAAAAAAATAACTGCAGCTCATTCAACAGTTTCGTCGAAAAATGTTATACAGCTGCAACTGTGCATAATTCAAACTTTTAAGAATTTCAATTCTTAAAAAAGAATTCAAAATTTACAAATAGTCTGGCTATTGAGAAACTTTGCATAGCCAGGCTGGCTGGCGATGCAGTCTATAACCGCAAAACAATGCACATTGGCAAGCAAAGCCATTGGCGACAACACACTATGATGTAACCCAGTTAACAGCGGGCGACAACAGCCAACCAAAGGCACATCCACACATCCAACTGTGCGCCGTGACAAGCAACGCGATAAGCTACAAGGTGGCCAATGCCGAGCTGCTCAAGGTGTCTTGGAAGTAGTGTCAAAACTATGCCTTGGGCACGAACTAGTCTTGATTGACAGCTGCACCGCGGTGTGAACGACGCCAAGTAGTAGCGCAAATATTGCTCTGACTCATATAAAAAGGAAAACTGCCAGTAAATTACCTTAGTTAAAGAATTCTGAGTCTAATTTTTGTATATGTTTTATAAAAGCAAAAATTGAAGAACTAATAAGGACATGCATTGCAGTTTATGGCTAATCGTTTTTGCTTGGCATGGTGAGTTCCGTTTTCTGCTTCTTTTGCAGTTACCTACTTTCATCTGACAAAAGAAAGGGAAATCTTTGAATGCTTTTGCCGCACGCAGCAAATCTTAACGACTTAATGGGCGTCAATTAACGATTTTAATTAATTACCCATGCGAATGCGGCAGTTAAATGAAAAACCTGTTTCAGCGCCCCGCAAGAATTTCATGAGAAAAGGATTAAAGTGAAACAACAAAAAAGCATTAAAAAAAAATAAAATAAACAAAAACTTGCAATGAGATCAAGCAAAAATTAAAAAAAAAAAATATAAAATTACAACCTAAAAAAAAATTAAACAAGAGGAACAGATGAACCGAATTCCAGTTGCTTGTTCGGTACAAATAAATTGACAAATGATGTTAACAACAACAGCAACAAAAACAAGAACAACAACAACAACGATACAACTCAGGCTGGGCTTATCAGCAGCGTAAGATCAGTTAGTGCACAGTAACACACAGAACACACCTAGCGTCGTCAGGCGTCAGAGTCACAGCACATCACAGCACATCATTCGCAAAGCTGCCTTCAGCCGCGCCAGACGCGTCGTCGCGCATCATGTCCATCACGTTGGCTTGCATTTGCAATGTCATAAATCCCTGCCGGAACGAGCTCTCCACCACATTTGTGGTCGTGCAGTGGCTCTTTGCAGGATTCGCTGCGCTGGCGCAGGTCTTCCGCCCGGTTCTGTTGCTTTGTAACACTCGCAAAAAGGTAAAGCAGCTTAGCGCCAATCTGACAATGGTTTTTTTGCTCTCCTATCAGTTGGCGTGCGTACCGAGGTGCAACTAACGGAGGAGGACTACAACAAGACCTGGCTCTACATGCCCGACGGCGATGGCAATCCTGAGGTGGCCTACCTCGTCGAGCCACCGCCCGAGAGTCGGCTGCATGTGCCGCAGTTGATACAATTCGAGTTTTACAGCAGTGAGGCACCGCCGCGCATCACCAGCTTCTGGGTCGACGATAATGATGTGGTGCGTCAGCGGCGCAAACGTGACACCTGGGAGGAATTAGCCGAGAAGTTTAATCCAGAGTTGGATACGAAAATTCTGGTGCATGGCTGGAAGTCGAGCACAATGAGCAATTCCATACAATCGATACGCGGCGCATATATACAACGTGGACGGGTGAATGTCTTTGCCATCAATTGGCGGGATCAGGCGGATAATATTTACTATCTGACGCCAGCGCGTTATACGGTGCAGGTGGGACGTGCCGTGGCCAAATTGATCGATCTGCTGGTGGAGGAGAAGGGTGCTGATCCGAAGCGCATACATCTCATAGGGCATAGTCTGGGCGCACACATCATGGGCTATGCTGGGTCCTACACCAGGCATCGCGTGGCCCGCATAACCGGTCTAGATCCGGCTCGGCCGGCCTTCGAAGATTGCATTGGACCCGAGAACCATTTGGATGATACAGATGCCGACTTTGTGGATGTCATACATAGCTGTGCTGGTTATCTGGGCTTCAGGAAACCCATCGGATTTGTTGATTTCTATCCGAATGGCGGAGGACCACCGCAACCGGGCTGCAGTGAGATTGGACAAATATTCAGTGAGTCCAAGACACACGTGGCTTTCTTTCCTATTGTTGCATAAGTGCATTTTTTTTCGTTTTTCTGCTCGCAGCTGGTTGCAGCCATGGCCGCTCCTATGAATACTATGCCGAGTCCGTTAACAGCGAACGCGGCTTTTTTGGTGTACCCTGTAGCAGCTTGGACGAGCTGAAGGGCAAGAACTGCACCGGGTCTAAGATTTTAATGGGCGATCCAGTGCCGCTTGATGCGCGTGGCATATACTATGTGAAGACCGCAAACAAGCCGTCCTTTGCATTGGGCATGGACTAATCAAACTGTTCAAGCAGCATCCCCTACATTTTTCAATGATAAACTCTGTGGCATACAAATAAAACGCAAAGCATTACACATTTGTCGAAATTTGTTTGGAAAACCAAATTCAAATTGGATCGGGCTATCTAAGTTCCATGATCATGAAAAATCAGTAAAGTTTACTTTTCGTTGTTTAATAAAGATCGATCACTTGTCCACTAAGCCCACGATGGGCAATACATAAAAAATAAGTTAATATACAAAGTAAACCGTTAGAGCCTATCCTAATGTAAGAAATTAAGCTATGCTTAAGAGTTAGAACTTAGGGGATAACATCTGTGCGCCGACGTATAATATTACTTCTGCGATGGTTGCCGTTGACTATAATGTCCTCTGGACGGGGCTCAATCTCGTAGTGCATGTAGCCGTCGACATCGTCGAGTTCTTTTGAACTGAATTTGGCCAGCAGTGTGCCGCGGCCGGCATAGGGTGGCACATATTTGAAGGTGGATGCGGCCGTGCCGCCAACAGGAATTTCGGCAATCTGCAAATTGAAGATTACGCATGTCACACGCTAATGATTCGACAGCTACTTTCTGCTACTTACTTTGAACTTGAGCGGCTTATCGATGCCCGGACCTTCGACGGAGAACAAGCCCTTGTGCAGCGGTATGGGCAAAGGATTGGCGAGACGCACGATGACATCTACCGGCTGTTGGGAAACTATGCTCTCGCCCTGAAACGTGAACTTGATGTCTGGCTTACGCACGCGGAAGTCGTCCTGCGCATAGTATTCGAAATCTGTGTTCTCTACCAGCGCGGAGCTGGAAATGTTGAAGGCAGCCTGGGACGACAATTTGCTGAAGTACTCATCGAAGGTGACCTCCATGCGCACGTACTCGGACTCCTCCGGCTTGAGTTCAATGTCGAAGCCAATGGATTTCACTTCGTGCGCGCTGACGCCCGTATAGAGCACAGCGTCGCAGTTCACCTTGCCGGTGGCTCTGTGAGATTTCTCCTTGGACTTGTTTGTCAGCTTCAGCACAACTGTGAAGTTTTCGCCAATCTTGATGTCGTCTTTTAATTGCATATCGAATTCGACTTCGTTGAAGTTGTCGTTCAGATAGTAACGACTGAAGGCATGACGCGACTGCTTCAATGCCTTCAACATGGTGTTGCGCTCCTCCGGTGTGCGCTCCTCGAACTTGTAGCTGCTTGTGATGTCCTCGCGATCCCATTTGAGCACCGACTTGGTGCTTATCAGATGGCCAATGGCCAACGTGTCCTTGCGCAACATTTTAATCGGCTGCGACGGACCATTGTAACGCCAGTAGACCTTATCCGCGTTGACCTCCGAGAAGACAAAGCCACAATCGAACGAACGCAAGATTTCACCGTTCTTTACAGCCACCACCGAGGCTGGACCTACGCGATACATGTTGTCTGAAGCTTCCTGTGGCGTGGCATCCACCACCTGCCAGCCGCCATAGCTACCGTACTGACCGACACCGAGATCAGGACGGTCCATCCACACCTCATTCCACACATGATAATTCCAGATGGAGTCGGTGGTCTCTGCTTCCAGTTTCTTGTTGTTCTCATCAATGAAAATGTCTACGGTTAGGGAGGCCTGCGTGTCGTGAGCCGACGAGTAGCAGGTGATAATGCGTGAGGGTATGCCCAAGGTGCGTGCTATGGTTGTCAGTACGCCGGAGAAGTTCCAGCACTGTGCGAATTTCACCGGTTTTTGTGTCTTGTAGAACTGCTGCAGTATCTCGGACGAACCCGTCCACTTCGTCGGCGCCACACCGCCAGAGAAATCTTCCGTCCAATTGCCCAGCAAGACACCATCGTCATCGACGGAATTGACCAAGGCTGACAGTGCACGAGCCACACGCACAGGGTCGCCACGGTAGGCTGGCGGTATGCGTCCCACAGTGCCCAGCAGTTGTATGCTGCACTCCAGCACGTGCCGCTCAAACTGGCCGATCTTCCACACAGAGGGCCGCAAACGATTGTAGGAGCCCCGCCATATCAAAGTCGTGTCATGCATCACATACTCCTTGCGCTTGTCATGGTCGGCCAAGTACACCTGATCGTCGGCGCACCACGGGTTGAAGAGTATGTATATGGGCAGCGGTATCGTGTACGACTTGGATCCATTGCCCAGCAGTTTGGTGTCAATGTCCAGTTTCCACTCGGTGACCGGGCACACGGCGGCGGGCTTCACCAGCACCGTGAGCGTGTTGCCTTCGTGCGTTTCAATGCCGGCGCCCCAGTCGAGTGGATCACCAAGAAAGTCGATGCCGTCATGCGGCACAATGCCCACAAGTGTGCCATGTCCGGGACTGGGACTCTTGTCGTCGGCAACGGTGAATATGAAACTAATAGCGTCCTTGCTCGGGCTGTAGTCTCTGTTGAAGTGTATGCGCAGTCGGAACGGTTCGCCGCGCCTGACTACAAGTGCCTGGCCCTTGGCCGCGTAGAAGTGACTCGTGTGATGCTCGTCGTGATTGTCGTCCAGACACAGGTTGACGTGCTCCACCCCCAAGATTGCGCCAGTCTCGGCATCTGTAAATACACGAGACATTAATAGCAGCTGACCATTAGGCGCTGTTTGATTAATGTTGTCGACAATTCTATCCCATTTTGTTTACACACAAATTAATGGCCACAAAAGTCGCGTAGTTTCAACAAATTACGAAACCCACAGAGCTTTACTATTTTAAATCCAAACAAAGTGAGCCAGCCGGCTGCTGCGCCGGAGGCAGCGCATACGTTCAGTCTGTGGCCCACGCGCCAATTCTCAATGCGGTTTTTAGTTTTAAATACCCTATAGCGGAATCGGTTTCATTGTTGCAAAGTGCCCTCTTCACAGAATTTATTTAATGTTTAAATAGTTTTTTATTTTTTTTTTTAATTTTCTTTAATTCTAGATTGTTAAAGGTCATCAAGAATACGAAACATCTTAACATTCGTTTAATTTGCTTTTCAATAAATTATTTCGCATAAGTCTCTTTGTATATACAAATAAAGGGTGTTTGGAAATCGCGTTAACCGAAACTTTGTTTAATCAAAAATAAGTCGTAATGATCTCATAGCAGTCTGGCGCTGGCATTCGCCATTTGTTTAATAAGTGAAATACTTAAACCAAGTGTGAATTAATTGCCTAGCAACGGCATTTAAACGCAAGTTGATGGCCTGCTGCAGTTACCAGTCAGCAAAAGTAAACAAAATAAAAAAACAAACAAGTAGAATACAAACGTTGTTTTCATTGAGTATTTTATACTGATTTGCATACGTATGTACATACATATGTGTACAGAGGTAGAAAAACAAAATACAAAAATCAAATTAATGGAAATCTACGTTTAATTTTATCTTTTTTTATCTTCTTTTAATCTTTCACACTGGCATAAGTACCTAGGAAAGTATCTAGATATAAAGTGGCACAACAAGTTGTCGAAATACTTGCTTGCTTGACAAGCTTACTCACTGCGCTGCTGTCTTCTTGGCCGTTAAACAAACAAACTCATCAGCAAGCCGTCAAAAAGTTCAATGCTAAGCCAATTAATTTTCTTAATGGCCTACTGCTGGTCACAGACGTATGCGTAATCCTCAGAAATGAGAAAAGACACCACCTACGTGCCCACACGACAGACGCACGCAAATACACACTCACGCTTTGAACACAAGTGTGTATGCCCATTTGTCTTCTAAAGACGACCAAACTATATGGGCATTATGCTGAGCAAACACTTTCATTCAATACAATATGAGTACGAGTATAAACTAGATTCCTAATTGAAAAATATGATTTCTCCAACTTTTTGCAATTACTTGTGTATACAGTCGTGTATAAAATAATGGCTGTTCACATGTATAAGTTTTGAGTTACATTGGCATTTGGTTCAAATATTTTTTGGGCCTTTTTACCATTTTTTTTTTATTTTTTTTTTAAACTTATTTTCAACTAATATTTTACTAAATTAAAATTTTTTTATTAATGCTAAATATTGATATTTTATATTTTTAATTAGTGTTCATCTTACTTTTCCTTGTCTTGCACCAAGATCTACTTCAAGTGTAAAAAAAATGTTGCAACACTAAGTATTTCTATTCTATCCTCAACTAGTTATTAGTCAGTTTATTTTATAGTTTTTTGACTGCATTGTAATTAAATACATATGTAACAGGTCAGCTGCCTTTAACACTAGGCAACCGCTTCTCTCGTTAGTTTATTAAAACAAACAAACACTAAACTTACTAAAACAAAAAAAAAAAAACAGAGAAATCCTAATTATTCAATGTTATTAAAGCATTTTCTTTATTTTTGCAATAGATTTGACTTTTATATGTGACTGCTCCTATTATTTTGCATACTACGTGACGTAAGATTTATTAATGTGAATTTTTTATTTAAGACTCAATGGAAAACAAATGAATGCTAATAAAATTATGCCAGAACAAATTTAAAATTTATTTGTATTTGACGTCCAACGCAATGTTTGAAAATCAATTAGAGAATTTTATGTACATTGCACTATTTGCTCTGTGGGTCAAGTCCAAACACCTTTTAAATTGTAGAAATATTGATGGGGCATTTGGCATGCGTTATCTGTTCCTCAATTAGTAATAAATTTGTTGTATTCGAATTTAATTCAAATCTCACGATGTCATAAAAAAGCTCTCGGCTGCGATAGCAATCCAATGAGTTTTCTTATTAGCTATACTTTCTTTGATCATTACACTTGAGTGGATTGTTCAGCAGATTTCTCAAATTACTTTAATAATATATTAAAATGTTTACATTTGATGGCTTAAGAAATATTCTCTGTTTTTGCATACGAGTATTTCTTTCCCGTCAGCGCAACACTCATTAATATTCTTTTTTTTTTCTTTTTACTTTATTCTAAATTGTTTTATAAAAAAAGGGAATTTTGCGCAAAAAGGAAATATACTTTTGTGAATTACTTTATATAATAAAGTGAGTCTTTTGAAATGTGTTAAAAATATCAACGAATTTGAGTGTTCATTTGTTAAAACGTTACCAAAACTGTTTAAGCTTAGTGAGACGGGTATTGAATAAAGTGTATTGAAAACAAAGTACATATTTGCATTTGATTTCGATTTGTAAGTTGTTTTTTTGCACTTTTGATCAACCCATCGTCACAGTTTTGCTTTATATATATGCGTATAAAATAAAAAATTATAATAAATTGCGAACTACTCAACAGTAAAAACACAAAATTAAAAAACAAACATGCCAAACAACTACCAAAAAATAAAAACAAAACAAAAAACTAAGCAAAAACAAAAATTGAAAAGAATCTAAACCTGTGTAAATATTGTACAACGTATCGGATGAAGTCATACACAGAAAATAATTTTATAGAATATTTTGTTTTTTGTTTTCTGTTTGAATAGAAACTACACGACATTTGCGAAAGGCGTTGGACTGCTTAATCATACAATATTACACATATTTTTGTTTGTAATTACGCGTTTGTAATTTAGTTAACTTTTTGAGCATTTACTTTCAACTGCTGGACGTATGCTGCGGTAAAGACTCATAGGACGCGGCGGCTGCCACCAACGTTGCACCCAGTTGGGCACATAACTGCGATACCAATTGCTCATGTTTTCGACTTTATTTCGATCACTTTTTTAACAGTACTTTATAAGTGCAACAACAACTACAACAACACCGCAGCAAGGGCGACGATGCTGCATCCAAACACTTTCGTTGGATTTTGCTGCTTATCTTGTCAACAGACTTCGGCTTCGTTTCGTCGTTTTGTTTGCTCTGTTATGGCAATGTATATATGTATGAGTCTGTGTATAAATGTATGTACTGACTGCTGCTGCTCGCGGAAGTAGGTTTGCTAGACAACTGTTCGCGGTATGCTGATTCTTTTTGAACGTGAGGTACGTGTGTTCGAGGTGTGAACCGCACGAAACGCGCGCTGAAATGAAACTAAAAGGCAAAGCGTCTATTGATCAGCGTTCTTCGGCATTCGCTTAGTCAACAGCAAAAATGTGCGCTGGGCGCATAAAAACAAATCCGATCGCGATTCGCTGATCGGTGCTTGCTTGCTCTACAGCAACAGAGTATAGAATAGAACAGAACAGCAAAAGATGCTTTTGAAATTATGGTTTATGAGTGTTTTATTATATTCGCAAACTGATTGTTTGATTGCGGAACGGCTGAACACAACAACCCATCCATGATCAAAGGCATCAGCAGCAGCAGCAGCAAACGATGCTAGCGGCGCTAGAGTTATGTTGTCATCGCATTATTGTTGTTGTTGTTGCTGTTCGCTTATGGTATGAGCGATGCGTCTTGTGTCGGTGATCTTAAATTATAAGCGTAGCATGCAGAATTGCCGAGAGTTCAGGCAGTTGCTTGCGTGCAAATAAGCTGCAGAAGTTGATTGGTTTTGTTGGTACCGACAGGTGTCCAGCCAAGCCGAATGCAATCATTTATGTTTACAATAAATCTTTTCAAAATTTTTCTAATATCGGAAATTCCAATTGTAGCGTCTGCAGCTGAGAGGTTGTGGCAAATTTACACTTTGGAGTGTTGCTTGCATCATTGGCAAAGTATGGTTTTGAATTTGCGATTTCATTTCTAGGAATAAGAGTAATTAGTTTTGGCAAATAAATAAAAATAATGGACCCTGTGAGTGGGCAGCACTTTGTCAGTGTGAAATTTATTTTTGAATAATGCGGTCATTAATTTAAAATTCATCCAGCGTGCGTGCAGCAAAAGTTTTTATACGATTTTGTTTCAAATAATTTGCAAACTATTATAAACAGAATACATATGCCAAAAATGTTGCAAACAATTCCAGACTTTTGCTATAAGTTACGTTCGCCCAATATGTGCACTTGTGCACATTTAAATTTTAAATTTTGCATATGTTCAGTTGAAACAAATGCAGGCTGTTTAGTTTACTTGCCCACATTTAAATTTATATTTTTCGATTTAGATACAAAAATAATGCACCCTGTGCTAAAATAAAATATAACAAATATATTTAAAATATACACATATATACCTTATTTAAAAGCTGCTACATTCTAAGTACGGACATATTCTGCTTTGCTTCCATGTATAGATTTTCAGTCTATTTATGGAAAATATTATAAACTACGACGTTGTGATCTTTTATAATTATGTGATGTTAACCAGTCTTTAATTTTTTATCATGCACGTAATAAAAGCATAAGAATTTACCAAATACTGTAAAGCAACCATTGGAGTTTTACTCCAATCAAAGCAAGTTATAAATATTTTGTATTCAGCAAGTTTTTTGTTTTTAAATGACATCAATATCGAGTAAAAAACTTTCTGATTCATAGGGTTCTTATTTCCGGGTTTCCTGTGGTTTTCTGCACAGTCATGACTATGCTAACGGATACTCTCAAAAAAAAAAAAAAAACCAATCTTGACTATTTAATGTTTATGTCAGAATCGCAGAGGGTGACAAGTAATTACTGAAGAATGTATAAATAGTACTTAAAATGGAAATACCCTTTGCATTTGCACTACACACAAAAATGCCCACAGAAAAATAGCAACAAAATGACAAACCCATATGTACATTAGGAAATAAATTGATGATTAAATTAAGTAATGTTTACACTGTTATGTAAGTGAAGACTTTGCAATACATTGTTGCGAAAATGAAAAAAAAAGTATAAAAAGTACAAAAAAGTAGATTAAATATATAAAATAAATTTAAAAAAAAAAAGAAAAACAATGCATTTAAAGCACGTACGAAAAGTTGTGTCGGCGTATGGAACTCACCAGTTTCACGGCGCAATGAGTTCGCCGCCGACACGCCAGCATTTACATTAAAATTGCGCACGAGACGCGCAAAACGCGAGGGGGAGTCGTCGGCGTTGCTGCAATTGGCATCCACATCGCATTTTTGGCCACGTTCTAAGCAACTTTGGCAATTAAGTTTGTTGCCCATCTGATTTTTAGAGTGTGGCTAATGTTTTAACTTATTTTGTTTTTTGTTTAAGAATTCACTACGCACTTTATTTACTTAGTATTATTTATATTTTTTAATTTATGAACGCGTTTGTTTGTTTGTTTACACTTGATAAAAATGCTGTTAAACTGGTTTCGACGCCTATTTTTGAATTCGAAAAATTAAAATATCGTTATGAAAATATTCACTGCAATTTTCATGATGTCCAACCTGTTGCGCACTTTGGCACTAAATGAAATAGAAATATCACTTCTTTTACAAATTATGACAGTAGAAATTTATTATTTAATTTATTATTGAGTTGTAAGCAACAATCGTGCCAATAAAACGCACATTCTGTTGTTCTAGTTTCTATTAGATGGAATTGAATTTCGTTGTCGCGATTCGTGTGCCAGTACCATTCTCTAAGCGTAATTTCAGCTTCTCTGCTCGCATGCAAATTAATTTGATTTAATTACATCATCGATGATCAGATGTCGGACAACTCCGGCTCGGTGCTCTAACGTTTCAAGACTGCTCGGCATCTTCATGTGACCGTCTGTGGCTCGGTTGTGCTCTGCTAATATCTGAATTCGTTGTTTTTAATCTGAGATAACATATGAGTACTGGGTGACCTTGGGTGACCAAAAGCACAATGTACACTCATGCATAGTGCCTAATTGAAATGTTCGAATTGTGCGTGTTTGAGTGTTTGAGGTGATCGGATTTAAATTTGAGTAGTAAAGTAGATTACTTTATAAATAAAATAAGTATACAATAACAAACATTTATAGAACATTGAAACAAATGAATTCTAAATAAGAAATGAAATAATAACAGATCGCAGCGCAGCTTTAATACCCTACATAATGCTATAATAGACAATTCGCTTGTTGGTTAATTTACAAATACAAAAAGCGAGTTCATAATTTCGAGACAGTACTGTATATATATAAAGAAAAAACTTATGGAGAAAACTGCTATATAACATTATCGATTTACGGAGAGAATAGCTGTTAAAATAAAACAAAAGTCTAAATTATTAATCTTATCTTGCCAACGGCTGTCTTAGTACATAGTTACGCAGCAACTAGGTTTTGTTTGTCTCAACTTCAAGAGCTGGTTTTCGGTCATAAGCATGTGCCTAATGGTCATGTGTATGCGTGGTTTTAGTTGTCTGGTATTATGGAATATCAAGAATAACCATATTTTATTCAGTAAACTTTAGATATATACGTTCATATTCTTCGTTACAAGAGTAGATCTCTTCGACTTAAAGTCCATGCAAAATAATACAATGTTGATGTTTCGAAAACACATCACATTTATTCTTTGTTGACAACAAATTTTTTAATTTTGGTTTTCTAAAAAACAAATAATGATGTACATAAACATATAAGATTGATAGAAAAACAATGCCCCGCGCGAAAAAAAAGAAAAACTAGTTATCTGCAGGTCTCGGCGGTTGCGCGGGCGCGTCTTGCTGTCCATTGTTTTCCTCATTCTCTCCCCACAAAAATGCCCCTGGTCTATCCTCTGGTGCTGCGTGGAAGTCATTACGATCAACATGCTCATCGAACAGTCGCTTCAAAAAGTACGGTGTCTTGATTAATTTAAGTCCATTCCGTTGCAGGGGGAAAACGTCCTCCAGAAAGTAATAAGTGTGTCCGACTCCCATGCCAATAATATCCACCCATATCGTGTTGCCAAGTATCATCGAGCAGCAGAGTAGCACCCACGGCAGGTAAGGAGCTTGAAAGTTGAGAACACCGAAGAAATTCATACGTACAAATGGATTGCGCCGAGACCACACATACACCAACATCAGTGTGAAGGCTTGGCCCAGGAATAGCAGGTTAACAAAAATACCGAAGAATGTCATCAATACGCCGCCGAAAATGAACATCATGACAAAGTCGGAACTGCGGCCTCGGAAGGAGCCATCCTCGAGCATGCGACAGTAACGGTAGGTGAAAACCATATTGAAGAAAAAACTGATGCCAATAGTACCAAAGTAAAGGAATGTGGTGGCTAGTCGCCAGATTTGGTATTTTTGTACGATAAGTGTTGGATTAAAGTATAACTGCAGCGGCGAGACGATGTCCAAATGCACTGCCAACGTGGTCAGCACACACACTGTCGTGTAGACCCGCGTCACCACCGGGATTTCCAAGTAGAACTGTCGCAGCGTCTGCATTGCCATGTTGAGGGCGGGTGTTTGAAGTGAACGTCCTAATGCGCTTATCTGCTGTTGTTTGCGTTCTGTAAAGTAAGTTTCATTACTATCAGTTGGCTTTGGTCTCAGCACCACGTCATTTGCACTCTTACAATTTCGATTACCTTTTTTTGCGTGTCGTGCATTTGCAGATGTTGCGTATGCGCTTCGTTGTGCTGCTGCAGCCTTGGTATATGAGTACTGGGAGTTGCTCCGCGTAATGCTTAATTTTGGATTTTTCTAATAATATGTTGTTGGACTCACAAGTTCAATCGCTTCTTTATCTACGTGCAAGGTTTACAGTTCCTTATTGTTTTTGTGTTTTTCTTGTTCCTCCTAGAGTTGCCAGTGCTTTACTTATCTATGCAGTTAGGAAAAGTGGAAATTGAAACGAGTTCTGTATGCTTCTTTTATTTTAATAAAAATATGTTAATTGACGAAGTACTTCAGATAGCAAACCGTTCAAAAAAATCATATCATGATTACACATATGTTAGTATATTATTTACGATTTGCCCGTTTGTTGTAGCTATGCTAATGAAAAGGCGACAACTCTTGCTTGACAGAAGCAGCTGTGACTGCTCAGCTGTTTCTAAATGTTGTGCAAAATAATTTGTTGAAGTTTCCGTTTTTTTAATTTTGTGTATTTAAAAAACAAAAACAAAACTATTTGTAAACAATTAAAGAAAATGGCTCAGCTGGTTTTATTGCGCAATATCGCGCTGATAAGGCAACGCTCAATTCTACCGTTGGGCTGCAAATTGCCTTTCGCCGGCCTGCACACTTCTAATGCAGTTACGCAGGTAGCTCGCGGTGAGTTGCATTTTGAGAGCTCAAAGCTCGAAGTACAGCAGCAATGCTTTGATGTTAATTTGTGCAAATTACACAGATCCGGCCAATGAGCGCAATTCGCTGCAAGAGTCCAACAGCGGGCGTTCAGATGTATCAACCGATGTGCGTCCCTTGGGGGAAAAGATAAAAGAGAATACTAAAACGGCTAGTTACACTGCCATCATTATCGCCGGTCTTAGTGTTACAGGCATAATGTTATATGCCATCTTTCGTGAACTCTTTTCCAGCGAATCACCGAATAATATTTATTCGGATGCATTAGAACGCGTTAAGGATGATCCGCGTGTTCAGGATGCGATCGGTGCACCAATCAAAGGTTTTGGTGAGACTTCACGGCGAGGTCGGAGGCAACACGTAGCACATGCCAGCTATGAACGCAACGGTGTGCCACACATGCGCATGCAGTTCTATGTGCAGGGCTTGCGGAACAAAGCAACGGTGCATCTAGAATCTCGTAGGGTGAGTGATGTCTGCGTTGCCAATTTGTTGACTGTCATAAGGAATTCTAATCTTTATTCGCAGACGCCTGCAGGCAAGCTGGAATATCGTTATTTATTTGTGCAATTGGATCATTATCCAAGGACTACGATTATACTTGAGGATAATCGTGTATTTGATCCGGCAGCAAGCAATTCTACTAACAGTGAGCTCGCTGCAATGCAGCAACTGGAGTTTACGTCGTATACGAAGAAATAATCAAATCCGAGTGTGTGCGAAGTGGTTTGTGGATATTTAATCACAACCAAAATACTTCTGTTGTATGTGTGAGTTTTGTATTTATTTTTATTCGTATGATGCATCCACTTCGCTTGACTGAAATTTAAACGGATGAACATAATTTTAGTTGATACGATTAAAGTTTTTAACCCAAATTGAAGCATGCGGTATCTCCGATGCTTACTCGCCAACTGAGAAGTTATCCATCTCGAGAATGGCGCCAGACGCATGTCAATAAAGCTTTTTCCAAGGAATCGTTTCATACGCGCGTATAATATGCCGTCCAAATAGTACATCCTTCAGTTTATTCATAATATAGAACGAGATGCCAAAGAACGAAGCAAAGTATAACCAAAACTGTCCCAGACGTTCCCAGATGCTAAGCCGGTAACGGGCGGGAACTTGGAGCACATCCAGCTCGAGCTCAATACTTAGACCGGGAGTCGTGTGAGGCGCTGATTCAATGAAAAATGTCTGTTGCTGGTCAAGTTGAAAGTATGCAGGGTTAGCTTTAACCTGAGCTAGCAGTGACTCCATTTGGTATTGTGTCATATCTGCGTACGTGTTATTCGTGTCCAGTTGTACTTGCCGGAAGTGCGTCTGTATGCTGCGGCCCGGAAAGGGACAGCTTAACTCAACGTACTGTTTTAGCTGTAATTCCGCCTTGACGGCAATTCTTCCGTGCTGAATGTTGCTGACTGCTGGCAGTATTTGTTGTTGTGTAAGCACTGCAGGTGGTGACAGTGTGCACTTATGCTGCAGCCGTGCATCGAAGAAAAGCGTCAAATCAAAGCTACTAAGACGCGTGGTTAGGCCAGTTAGCTGCAGTGCAAAGTGAGCACGATCTGTGACGCCATCATGATCAACATCCTCCAGCCAGTACTGTTAAAATTCGTAGAATACTAAGATCTATAAATGTATATGCATTGGTGCTGCCTTTACCTTTATGCCCTCACAGTATTGTGCATACGGGGACATGCGTGCATTAAAGTTGCCAAAGCTGCTGCAGGCCACCAATTCAGATCCAGTTGTGATGTCGTTCGCTGCCAGCGTTGCGACAAAAATGTATTGATACTTGAACTCTAACCGCGGCAGTTCGTACAGGACACGTGACTCCTGTATGCCGGAGTACGGACTTAGTAAAGAGACTAGCAGCACGGGCACCATAACTGACAGTGCAATCAAGATCAGCACAAGCAACGTTGCCATGGAGCATAGCGAATTCTTGTACACAATGGACGTGTGGGTGGCGTGCAATGGAATAATTTTCATTGCGTTTTCGCTTTATTTTATTAATCACGTTGTTACGTATATGTGGTTGAAAAGGTTCTAGTTATGTTTTCCGTTTAAATTTTTGCCGGTTGTCAATGACAACTGTCATGATACATGCGCTACATGCATGCAATGCTACCCTGTTATTTGAAAAACGGACCGTAGACACACGACGCAGTGCTACCAAAACTGTTTGTGCGTTATTTTAAATTTTATTTGATGATATTGTTTTTTGTTTTGTTTTTGCTTGATAAGTAGTCACGCCAGTTGCTTTCCTCTGCAGCACGATTACTGTGCATATTAATTTACAGACTTTGTTGTTGTTGATTTTTGCACTTTTATGCGCGCTGCTTTCAACACTCTTTAAAATAAGCGGTTTAAAATTAAGCCGCAACTTCCGATTTTACTTTGTCCGTCCAAGGCTGATGCAGTTTTCGTTTGTTTTTGCCTCGAATTGAACTGGTTTTATTAACTGTGCGTTTTTAATTATGCTGCGCGCTGCCTGTTGCCTGCCATATGGCATGACTCCGCGATTGGCAGAAATGCGCGGCTGCGCTTTATCGCCTGCGGTTCGCGCACCCGAAATCCTGTAATTATGTGCAATCAATACTTTTGGCGTGCTGAAAGCGGCTTAGCGGTGAAACCGAGATCGCGGCGTGGCTTCAGGTGGCATATTTTTTAAATAAAGCGATTGTGTACTTGAAAAAGTAGTTTCTTAGTTTTAACATTGACTCTCTGTGGGCGTTTGCAAAAGGCCAAAACGAGGTCTAATAAAGCGGTATTTGTGGGGACTTTGTTATTTGCGGGTAATTGATAGCAACGGAAAAACAGTGGAGATTAATTTTGTTGCTTGCAAAGTGGGGATCTCATATTTCTCTCAACTTGCAATAAGAGATTAGTCGTCGTTGTTATATTTCTGCTAAATATTTTAGCTAAGGGTATATGGGTCTTACTTTTTCTTTTCTAGAGCATCTGCCCACTCATTGAATCCTCTTTGTTTTATGGAACGATAAAGGAACGACACTGCAATTTAAAATATGAGTTAAAACTTTCTTTAAAAATATTCAAAAGTTTGGTTTTGTTGACAATTGCTTTTAAGTTCGATTTTATGTTGGATAGTTATAGACGCAGCAGCTTGAACAGTATGGGACGTCAGTTTTTGTTTTGATGCACTTGCGTGCAGCTCTACAAATACCAAAAAAAATTGTATTTCTTCGCATTGCTCGGGTTAATAAATTCCCATCCGCAAACGACGGGCAACATTTGTTGTGGTCTACGCCCATCTAGTATAAGTAAAAAAATTCCACACCAAATTGGGACAGTTTTTAGGCTTAATTGCGGCGTCTGCGTGCTCACAAATTGAGTGTGTTTTTTTCGGTTTTTGAGGTGAGCAACGTGTAACGGAAGTGATACCCATGCATTGTCTAAATGCCGTTAAGTACAAAAACCGCAAAATATCTACAATTATGTTAAATGTTTTTTAATATTTTTTGTTTTGTTTTTTTGGGTGTCTGCTACACGACATTTGTTTAAATGCTTATCAGTAAAAATATTTCACTCTTGCTCGATCTATTGCATGATCCCTAGCCTCTCGCTCGCTCTCATGCACGGTATTGTGTCAATGCACGCGTTTTTCTGTTAGTCGCTTCATTTTGGTCATTTGTTTTTTTTGTTGGTCACCTTCTAGCACTTAATTTTTCTTCTGTTTTTGGTCAGCCCTGTCATAGCCCCCAAACAATGCACATTTGTCTGCTCAAATGTGCGCGTTGTGAGCCTGAACTAACCTACGGCTAATTGGTTGTTGGTATTGTTGCTATTATTGTTGTTGTTGTCGTTGTCGTTTTAGCGCTCACCTGTTTGGGATAACAAACTGTCAAAATTGCATGCGTTTTATTACAGGTACCAATCTGTCCATGCCGTAGCCACATCCCAGGCTCTATGACCGCCCGCATGTGCAAACTTTGGCCATTGCTTTTTGGCGCATGGACTGGCAGGTAGGCAGGCGCCCAGCGGGAAATCGCACTTTTTATTTTGACATAACATAAAAAAAAAAAAACAAAACAAAAAAACAAGTAAACAAATGAAATGAAAAAAACAAGAAAATTTGTGTAGAATTTTTTATTGCGTTTGAAATTTGTCCTTTTTGTTTTGTTTGTTTGGTTGCCTGCGTGTTGTTGTTGTTGCTGCGGCTGCGACTGCCAACGTTTGTTTGACATTTGTTTGTAACAGTAAATTTATGATTTTTTATTTATTACTTGTTTGCATAACATTCGCGCTTGGCCGATATGGCAAATGGTCATTTTGGATAACGTTGCTTGGCCCCACAGTAACTCGCTTATTTTTTCCACTTCTTCTTTTTGCCAGTATGTACATGTGTGTGTCGGGTGTAGGGTGTGCAACATGGCATAGTGCTGTACAATAAGCGCATCGTATGCTTTATGGCTCTTCATCGTTACTGAGACGCGAACTGTGCGTGCAATAGCCGCCTATTTCCCATAGAGTTATGTGCAACGCCCGACGGAGGGGACTTGCGGGTGTAATGTTGGCCCAGTAGTTGAGCATTTTTAGTTTTTTAGAATTATGCGCATTTATGTTATTTATATGGCAATGTACTGCTTTGTGTAAAGTTTTGTTTAAGCGAGAAGCCAAAAAGGAAAAACCAAAACGCTGTTGTGCAAACTAATGGGCAAAATATGAACGAGCAGGCGTTGGATCTTTGCTGCTTTAAGCTTTATTAAAGGAATTCATCTTTACCGTGGGATTAGCCAATTTATGCTTCGCAGAGTCAAATTAAACAGAAAACACATTTTTGCATAATGTAAGACTGAGGAAACGAAATGGGTTGCTTTTGTTGACAAGGATTTCTTTGGTAAAAGACTGCATGATGTGCTTAGAAACTATGCCAAGTATGCTTAGCTGCTCTTACTGGTATTGGGTTGATTTTCCAAGTGTTGCTTACGTTTCTTGGCTTCTTGTGGTGTAGTTTCTATATTCATAAAGCAAACCCCTTCAAAGCTAGGATGCTTTCTGCATTGCTATGTCTCTAAAATATTATGTAATTTAATTAAATGAAATAAAGATTTATAAGTAAACAGTATCAAGAAAGAAAAAACAATAAACTGTTGAGTATGCTTGACTTTATATGAGCGACTTCATTATGGCTATGAACACCCAACTGATTAAACAAAATTCTGCTGCTCAGACGCACATCAGATCAAATGTCAAAAATTGCAGGAGCACCTGCCAATGTAAGAAAACCATAATCCATTTTACCTAACTTCATATCGCACACCCACATAGACACACACTCATACACATATATACGCATAAAATGGCGACGACGCCAAATGCCTTGGGTGTGCATTAATATGAGCGACAAAGGCAACAACAAGCGACGTAAAATTCCCAACAACAAGAACAAAAACAGCATCATCATCATCGCCATTGTCATTGTCGTCTTCAGTTTGCAGAAAATGGCTCCCATGTCTTTCATTAAAACTTTCGGCAAATTATCGGGTAACATATGCTGGCGGTTTGTTTTTGTCAAACGTACGCAGACACACCCAACCCCCACCCTCCGCCAGATTTCATTGCCGTAGCTTTTAGTTTCGCTTGGCCTCAACTACATTTTGGCTCTTGCTGCTGTTGTTGTTGTTATTGTTGTTGTTGTTGCCATACACTTGTGTGCTGATAAAGTGTACGTACATACATACGTACGATGCCATACATATTTATACACAAGAATAGAGCGCAGAAATATGTGCTTCCTTTGATTTCCTTAGGGAATATGCGTACGGTTACAAAAAAATTTCCCCTTTTTAGATTTCACGCGGCTAGCTGAGGCTGCAAGTGGGTGTTTGGTCTGTTTGCTGCTTGATTTGTTATAGAGAAAGCTCCATCAACATTTTTGCTTTTTTGGCACAGTGGAATTTTTATAAATCGGAGTTTGCGCAATGTTGGCAATATATATATGTATATATACAGTACGTTTTGCTTAAAACGAACTTCAAGGGACCGGGCAAAGTGGTTCGTTATAACCAAAATTCGTTGTAGCCGAAAAGTACTGTATATAATACCCCCCTTATGCTTGTTGGAAGGTGGTGTGTGTTGGCGCAGGCATTAAGGATTTTTAGTAATTAAAAAAAAAAAACAAAAAGGAAAAACTAAAGGAAGCTGCATAGGTGTGTGTGTGTGTGGTGTGGTGTGGTGTGTTGTGTGTTTTAGGCACCGCTAAGCGTTGTGCGTTAATTGGCGGCGCCTAATAAACTGCCACTTAGAGACTGCCTGCTTAGAGTTGCAGCCGAAGCTTACTACGCCGCAGCTACACACAGCTGACAGCTATCAAATGTTGTTGTTGCTGCTATTTGTTGTTGTTACTGCTACGCTGCTGTGGTATGCTTGTGAAAATTTGCCACTTCAACAGCTCCTTTGTGGCAACACTGTCACGTACTCATGTGCCTTCAAGTGCAAAAAGCAGCAGCAGCAGCAGCAGAGGCAGCAGAGGCAGCAGCACCGAGCAACTGTTAGCGCCAAAAAGCAACAACAACAACAAAGAAGCAAAATATAGTCAAATTTGTGTTTGCCTTTTTTCTTCTATGCTTTTTTTCATTTGCCAGAATATGCTTTTGGTGGTGTGCGCCATTTTCGTGTGTCTCTGCTTGGCTTTAAAAATGGCGTGGAAATAAGTTAAAACAAAAAATAAAAAGGAAGCAGGCCGGGCGACACAAAAGGATGCTTCAACGTGCCAATGGCACTTGTGTGCAGATAAAACGTGAAAAATATTGATTTTTGCGCAGTGTTGTTGTAAACTTGTTGTTGTTGCGGACTTTAAACTGCTGCTGCTGTACAGTTCTTAGTCCTTTTTTTGCTGTTTGGAATTTAAGTTAAGCTGTATTAAAATTGAATTTGCTGCAGTTGCAGCATATGCATGGAAAATCGTCGGCTAAATGTTGCTCCAATAAATCCAGTGAGGCATTCATTTTATTTGTTTGTTTTTATGTTGAAATTAAGTCATCAATGTTTTCGTTTTGCTTTGTTTGTGGCATTTTACTTTTGGGTTTTTCTCCTTGCTGTTTTGTCATGATTTTTCTTTGGGAAATTGTCTGTCAAACTGTCAAACTATTTGTTTAGTTAATATAATGTGGGGGGGGAGGGATTTTCGCAAATAAATTTGCATCCTCTTTGCAAAAGTTGCGACTAAATCAAATATGCATATGACAAAGTAAAAGAAATGTCACGGAAAACGTACCAACGTGACAAAGACATGTCACGCGAAAGAACAAAGAAAAAATTTTCATTATTTGTTAAATAAACAATTTCTTATTTGAGTTGACAATTGAAGTGTCAAAGCATAAACAAACTGATTTCATTTTGCTGACATGGGTGGGATGGTGCCAAAACTTGTGTCGCAGGACTGTACAGGAATGTTTGCAAATGAACTTATATAACTCAAGTTGGATTGTTCCTTGAGTCCTTCTTTACAGCTGTATGACTTATTCAACAAAAAATGTTGCAGTTATATAACACAGTAACCGCTCAGATAGTTAAAATTGCATAAAGGTGAAACATGTCGAATCATTTAAGTGTGTTGTCAGTTATGTATACTTAAATTACTCTAAAGTTGTTGTTGATCCTAACAAAAAGTTTTATGAAGGTAGTCTAGGTTCGCAGCTTTCGGTTTTGACATAGTTTAATGTTTTACATAAATCTTTGCATCTTTACTGATTTTTTTATGAGTCTTATGTCTTACGTTGGTACCATTTCGCTGCTGTAAGGATAATCTTACATTGACTGACTGGTTAAAAAAATATTGAAGCAAACATACATATGCGTTACTCAATGCATTCATTTGGTTTGTGAAATGCGCTATAATTTTTTCATTCTTTAATTTTTATTAATACTAATAAAATGTTTAATTAATATTTAATAAATGTGCCTATGTGTCCATTCTTGATCATCATCGTTGTAAGATAATTTTAAAAAACACTGAAAAGTTTATTTTCATGAAATCATTGCGAATCTGTCATAAAATTTTTAAAATGGTAAAGAATTTGTATACGAAAAACTTATTATATCAATGCTGCCTCTTAAACATCCATTTCCCGTTAATCATTAAATTGGCTTTGAAGTAACCAACGGATCATTTATAACTCAGCTGATTTAATGTTTAGAATTTCTTTTCCAGCCAATGCCGCAGTCCACTCCATCATAAATTAATCAAGCGTTTCATATTTTTTCTTTTGCAGCATGCACAATTCATAACTACATGAACTACGTATTTCTGTTAGTTTTACGATGCCATCGACAGCTGGAATTACAAAAAGAAATATACAAAAACCAATAGCCCCAAACAATAATGACCACAAAAAAAGGCAAACGTATTAATAATTAATGTCGTAAAAATCAAGTGTGGAAAACATTTAGACCAAACATTAAAAAAACCGAAAATCGTTAAACCCAACGCTTAATAAAAAATAAAAATAAATAAAAACTGGCACACAAGTCAAGTCAACGAAGTTATTAAAAACAAGAAATAATGTAAACGGAAAATAAAAAAGCAAAAATTTAAATAATATTAAATTTTAAGGCCATCCTAAAAACAGTTGGACTGAGCTTGTGTTAAAAAAAAAAAAACAAAAATAACAAAGAGATTCTTCTTTACCAAGCGCATATAACAAGAAAGTGTGACACCGCGAGGAGTATCGCATATCACATATCGCATCGCATGTCGCTTATCCGGCAACGGCTTAGGCTGGCATTTGACTCTAATGTGGGCACATAACTGCACAGTGAAGTGCACACTTAGGACTTAAGTGTTATATAAAATTAGCTGTTAAAATTAAAAACGCATGAGTCCAAGCACATGACATGCTGGGCTGTGCTATGCTCTGCGCGCACATAAACCCAACATGCAGGCGGATGTCGCTGTCGCGAAGCGAACAAAAAGATGGCATGGACCGGCACAGTTGGTGTACAACATGCGTTGTTTTTCCAATTGGACAACTAAGCCGCGTTATGCGCTGTCAAAATTGCTTTCGCCAGATTTTCAAAAATGCCAATAAACCAAGTGAAATCAATTTTTGTTGCGGGATCGAGAGAATATCTATGCAGAGGTGGGAAATGTTGGCGTTTCTGCAGCACCCACCGCACCGTGCTAACATTTGGTCGGTCTGCAGTCAACTGAGCTAAGCTGAGCTGAGCTGAGCTGGGGTGTGGTGAGGTGAGACGTTGCGCCGCAGGCTAATTTCGCGCTAATTGCGCTCGACAATCGTTTATAGTTTGTGCGTAGTGTGCTGCTGTGTGTGCCAGTGCGTGTGCGAATACATATGTTAGTTAGTGTGTGCGTGAAAGCTGCCATTTGAGTGATGCTGTGTACGTGCTTTAATTTGCCCGCTCAATCGATATAAACGATGTAATCAACAACTACAATAACAACAAGAGCAAGAACAGGAACATGTACAACATTATCATAGGAAACGCGGCGTATCATCAAATCAAGTGCAGGCAGATGGGAAGGTCGGCAGGGAGGCAGGCAGACAATTAGTCAGGTAAGTGCGCATATGCTAGTTAGTGTCTCTGTATGTATACTTTTGTGCGGGGGTGTCGGCATAAATTTGACTTGTGTTGGCGCGTTAATGTGCCATTGGCATGTTGGCAACACTGGCATAATTAATTTCAATTTTCAAAACTGTAAATCAACATTTTGACACACTTCTCATGCTCAAGGTGTCTGAGCAATAAAAGGCAAGTGCCACGACCTGCACAGTTTGGCACATATGCTACGTTAGCGAGGGCGAAATCTTTATAGAATTCGATATTAGATGCTTAGTAAGACGGTAACCTAGTATGGTTTATAGTGAGGACCTGAATTCGTGAATTTCGATTCGATTTATGAAGTTAGGAACTGCACAATTCATAAGTACAAGTTAGTCTGCAGCAGACTGCCAGAATAGCAACTTCAATAATTTAATTGACTAACAGCAACTGAGCCAAACTCGAACTCGAACTCAAAGTCAAAGTCAAATTGAAACTTTCAATGTACTTCTGCTGCAAATGCGTCTATCCTGCGGCAGGATATGGTGATGCGCTGCTTTGCGAGTAAACGCACAACTGTCGGTGTTTATTTTGACAGCTGTTACAACTGTGGACTGAACGGCAACAAAGTGTCTGCAAAACTCATTATGAGTGATGAGCTAAACAGTAACGGTAACAGTCAATAGCAACAACATTGCGGAGTAAAAGTTTTTTCATTTATGAAATGTTGTGGTTTGCTGCTGGGCTACTGTTTTAATTTGTGGTTAACTGGTAGTTATGTATATGTTTTTCATATTTTTGTAACAATGTTTGTTGCTGTTGTTGTTGTTGTCATTTCAACCCCTAATTGAGAAGATGAACAGCAAGCCTAACAGTGACAGTGACAGTGACAGCATAGTGAACTTGTAAAAGAGCAATAAAGATGATTAAAATGTAATTATGTTTAATTTTCTGACAAGTAAAAAGTTTGCCAAAAAAGGCAAAGCAGAGAGAAAAAAAGGAAACAGATAAGCGACAGTGGCAACAACAACAACAATAACCAAAAATATACATTTTGACTGCTTAAAGTGAAATTGATGAGGTTAGGGTTGCATGGCAATGGCAAGGTCTTTTTCCGATTATGCCGCAAAGGGACGGAGACGTCGCACAGACTGACTGACTGACTGACTGACTGTGTTGAGAGCGTATTAATTCATTTAAAAATTTGCCAAATTAATTTGAAAATATTTGAGTGGAAACCATTTTTTGTTGTTTTTATTCAATATTTACACTGTACCTTTTTCGCACGGTTATGGTTCAAGCGTGAAGAAATAACAAAAAAAAAGAAAGGGAAAGAGCTGGGGCAGCCGATTTATATTTTATGTGTGAGATTGCAGAAAGACCAACAAAATAGATAAAAATTACACTTGTAACGGCAATTATTGAAATTTGTCCGCATATAAATCCCACTGGGATTTCGCTTGTGCCCAGGACGCAGCGTGCGAGGGTGAGGCTGCCCAGGCATGCGTGCGGCTTGGCATTGCACTGGGGGTGGCTGCATGCGCCATTTTAAGGTGACATGTTAAGGACACGCACGCATAAAATTAATGTTGTGTGTGGTTAAAGTCATAAAATTGGCAGCGTTATAAATTTTGATTGTCTGAAGTGGCGGCTGACTGAAGTAATTGACACACGTAAGCAAAATACTTAATGCTGCAATATATTTTAATGTATTATATTTGACGCAGTTCTAACTTTAAATTATCATAGCATACCAATGCCATTTACTATATTTTTAAGTCCGCAGATATTTTTTTTTAAATTAAGCCATTCTCTTTTGTATTTAAGAAAATATGCAAGAATATACACATGAATAAAACAAAACGACGCTTCAAACATTTATCTTGCACAGAGCCAATAAAAGAAAAACAATTTTGGTTTTTGTTGAAAATCAATTAAACATACGACACAAGTGGCAATAAATATGGCCAAAGGCTTTACCAAAAACGATAGAAAAAAACAAGCAAAAAATACAAAAAAAAAAAAAAAAGAAACAATTGTTTGGATATTTTTTATGGCTTTCGTTTAGCATATCTACAAATGTACATAGAACGTTAGATATAAAACATTCGACATGCTGCTGGTCATGCTGGCATAACCTAATGAAGATTTACTTTAGCCAATAACACTGCGAGGCGCTTAAGTGCCGGAGATGTATTACTGAAGCGCGTTAGCTGCTATTGCTGTTGTTTTTGTTGTTGTTGTCGTTGGCGCTGCTGCCATTTATTACAGAATTTTACATTTTACATTCATACAACATGACATTCATTGCCATTGCTAAATCCAAAATATCAGCTAGCTACACACAAAAAACAAGCAATTATAAGTGTCGTACAAACAACATGTTGGACCAACAACAACAACGACAACAACAATAACCAAACCAACACCAGCAATACCCATAGCAACTTGGCCCCCTGCACCCACCTACACATATGTATGTATGCACGTAGAGGCGGCTATCGCTCGCTAAGGCCAAAGCGTATCAGTGGCAATAGCTGCGGCGACAGCAAGCGAGCGGATATCAACGCTGGCAGCATATGGGACTGCAGCACATAAACTTCGATTTCTAAATGTTGTTGTTGCTATTTATTGTGCTTTTGTTGTTGCTGTTATTGTTGCTGTTGTTGTCATTCAGATTTATGTACGCTATATGCGGTTATAAATTCTAAATACATGCATTGCACCAGCAGCAACAACAACAACAACAACAACATACAGCAGAAGCAGCCAACAAACCATATTCTATGCGCAAAACTGCACACTGACTAGCAACAACAACAATAACAACAACAACATCTGGCAGTAACAGCAGCAGCAGCAATGCTTTCTTTTTTGTGCAATAATAACAACAACAACAACAGTAACAGCATTAACAACAACAATAGCATTTTTCAATTAGACTTTTGAAATTGTGGAAACCAATGCGATTCTTCTAAATTGCTTCACTGCGCAATTATTTCAATTTCAATTGCCACACACACACACACACATACACACACAAACACACACACCGCACATACACATGAACTGCTGTGCAAATACAAATAGAAGCGACGATCAGCAGCACCCGCCGATGGCCATTGGCCAAACTCAGCCACTCATTTACTCATCCATCCACACCCCACCCACACACCCACAGGCATATCTCATATGCACGACACTGGCCATCGTCGTCATTTGCTGTGGGCATGTGTGTGTGTGTGCGTGTGCTGCTTGTGCAGTATTTTGAGTTCCTTGGCTCATAAATCAGACTGTTGTCTTTTAATCCGTTTTAATTGCTGTTGCCGGTTTGGTCATGATGTGTTGCAGTCGTTTGTGCTAAAGCTGCTCTAACCAAATCCATTGTTGTCTGCCGGCTGCTGCGTGTCCTCTCACATGCACGCACTCGCACTCGCACTCGCACTCACATTCGCATTCTCATTCGCATTTGTACACTTGGTAGCCACTTATGGCCATTATAATTGCTGTATGCAGTTGTTTTACTTTGCTGTGGATTTGCTGTGTAATTGTTTCCACTTGAAGTTCCTTCGCCAGCGTACAGCAGCAGACAGGACAGCAGGGCATACTGGCAATTATATGTCGTTTGCATATTTCTGCCCGGTCAATTTTGTTCTTAGCAACTTTTTAAGGGGTCCAATGGCATTGATAAGGAATATCAATTACTATGCTGCACATGGCGCCAATTAGGCTCAGCTGTACTGCTAATGATATGCTGCCTCTAATATGTAGAACTGGATTCTTTAAAACATTGACTTTTCACTTGCAATGCATCTTGACCCCGACAACATTTTGCCGTAAAAACCATTTCATTTTAAATTAAAATTTCATATCATATATTTACTTCATAACTATTATTTTTTTGATTTGATTTATTAAAAAAAAAGATGAATCAATAAAACCTTAATATCTGAAATTCAAGTTCTGATAATCATTTTTCAAATCAATTTTTACTCCCAAATTATGCTTTGAAAATGCACGCATCATTTTTCAGTAACAACCAAATCTAAAATCAAGCAATTTAATTATTGTCTCATACCGGGTCAGATTTAAAAAAAAATTGGACAGTAGAATTTGTTTGGCCGGTAGTTTTGTGCATGAGTAATTTTTTTAAAATATGTTTTTAGAATTTCGGAATTTTTTTTATCATTTGATTTTATTTAATTGGCGCTTAATGTGTTCCTGCTGTCTGTTGGGTCTTAACTTTGGCTTTCGTATGGCTAAGCCGAAGTCTAAGCCTAAGCTTTGGCATGTCATGTTTTACTATGGAATTGTGTATTTTCAAAAATCTTAGCCAACGTTATCCTTTGCGAATTGATTGCAATGCACCAAGCAGTCGACCTATGCCCATGGCTAATTCGTGGCAGCTTCTGCTGCTTTCTCCACTTGCAGTCACAATTGCACAATCCCTGTCTGCTGCTTTTCCACCATGCCAATCTGCAATGCAAGACAAATGCTGACCATGCCAGAGAAAAAAGGGGGGAAAAAAAAAGAAAATTTGCTTTATTGTTTCGCCGTGCCAGACAAGTGCATAGCAACAGCAGCAGAAACTAATCCCGAAAGTGCGTGCAGGCCACAGCCGTGTCGTTTGTGGCAGGACTAAAAAATGCATTAGTTGCCTGTGCCATTGCGTACGTGCCGCAAAGCTGCAGTGCTCAAGTGGGGCTGCACTGCATTGAAATTGAATTTTATTAACACTTAAGACTCAAAGCAAATGCTGGCTTAAAGCCACATGCCATATGCGCCGTTCTCATTAGCCAAGCCAAGCGGCGCTGTCTGGGCACAAGGGGCCTCTGCGACTGGGCCTGGTGGGCAGAGGTGCGCCTGGCACCTTGTGGCTGCCTGCTTATGCGTGGCTTGCTTGGCGGCGACGACATGTTGAAATCTTTCGCCAATTTAACACTTGTCACTGCTTGGGCGCAATTTAATCCGCATCGTTTTCATTTCATTTGCATTGCATTATGCGAGCTGAGCTTGAGTACCTACATATCGTATCATATATAAAATATACAAAGCTGCGTTTATGTAGTTTTTCTTTTTGTTTCGTTCGTTCCGCCTGCGTTGAATGCTCTGCAATTGCGCCTGCCAGCATGCCAGCCAGCCAGCCAGCATGCGCACAGCATAAGCCACGAATTTATGACATTTTGATTTGCGTGAAATTTGCTTTATGCACGCATGCGTTGCCTAAGATGAGGCTGCCTCCCTTGCCATTGCCAATGTTGCTGCTGTCGCTGCTGATGTCTTTTGTGTCACGTGCGGTTCTAAGTTAAGCGAAATGTAACGTTGTTAACCCACATGTGTGTGTGTGTGTGTGTGTGTGTGTGGCTCTGCGTCATATTAAATGCGCTTAAAGCGCTAAACAAACCGAATGCCAGACGCTTTTGCTATTGTCGCAAGTACCCACAACTCGTCTCGATGCACGTCGCATGGCACTCGCAAAGCAGGCAGGGGTGGCAACGGGGGCGATGAGGCAGCAGCAGGCCCACCTATGCGTGCACTCGGCTCATTTGCGCAGACGCACAGTCGACGCGTCGTCTACGTCTACGTTGGAGGTGCGCGTCGCTCTGCTGGCTGCTTTGCCAATTAAAGCGAAATATGCGCGCATGCGCGATTGGGGCAACGTGCTCAGGGGGCTGCGGGCAGCATGGCAAGCGGGAAAAACGAACACATTTTTTGACATTTTTATGAGCACAATGCGCATATATCAAGTTGTTGTTCCTTGTTGTTGTTGCTGTTGTTGTTGGTGTCGATGTTGCTGCGCGCGGTCAAATGAAATTCTGCATGAAAAGGCGCCCACGATGATGATGCGCGCACATGCGCTCTGCCCATGTTGTTGCTGTTGTTATTGCATACAAGTTGGCAGCGTGTTGATGCCTGGCGGCGCCTTCGCCAAGCAATAACCCCGCACCCCGCACAACTGCAGCTGCGAAGCTGCATTTCTGTGCCTGCCAAGGCGACATATTTCGTGCGAATATTATTTATGCATTCGCAAGTGGCAATGCCAGCAATGGCAATGCCAGCCGCCAGTCGGCAGTCGCCAGCCTGCGCCAAATGTTTATCACACTTTACTGCGTTTGCTGTTAGCTGGCTGCGCATTTTTGACTTATTGACCATAAGGTCCAAACGTACTCAGGCACAAAGCCAACCGAACGCATCCACAAAGTCAATATGTGCTGCTGCTGTTGTGCTACACCATGATATGGAGTAGTGTGGTATGGTATGTGTTATGTGGTATGTGGTATGTGGTGTGCTAAGATGAGGTGTGGTGCGTCGTGCTAAGTCGCGTTGAACTGTAGGAGGTGTTGCATGCTGCTGTTGTCATCTCCCGTTGTTATTTTGCTCGTAAATATTCAGCGTAAAAATCCTGGTCCGAGCTTTATTTGTTTGTACAGCGAAATTTCAACTGAATTATTGAGTGGATGTTCGATTTATGTGGATTTATGTTTTTTTTTGTTTTTACTTTGACTTGGCTTTTTACTTTATTTTGCATTTTTTGATTTCATTTCTTTTTTGGTTTTTTTTTTTTTCAGAACAGTGTCAACATATGGAAATTGTGTTGCAGTTAAGTAATTTATTCAGTTCTCGCATTGCAAGATTATTTTCTTTTAATTATTGAATAATCGTTTGAATGACAATTTGAAACTAAGAGTGGCTACCTAGAGAGGTGATACTTTGATGCAGCTTTGCAGAGTACCGAACACATGTTCTTTTAAGCATTCATCGTTTATAGAACTATTTGATCATCAAGTTGAGGTGCATTAATCGCATAAAATATATTTTCTCTTTTCCCTTTGCTGACGTAGCAATCGAATTGAACAAATCAATACGAATTAACTAACCGTGTTGAATTTGGCACAGTTCACGTGCAGCAGTGCGTTGTTTTTGTTGTTGTTGTTGTTGTTGTGACGTTGATGATCTTGATCAACATTAAATGTCTGCCAGTCAGTCTGACTGACTGCATGCGTTCAACAGCCACTGAGCGATCGGCTGCTTCGCCTGGGATGCGATGTTCGTGTGTAGGTTCGTCATTTCTCGCCCTTCTTTCCCCTTGCACTTGTGCATGGCGACGTTAGTCATTCGTTTGTTCTCTTCTCGCACTGATTGAAACACTTTTCTTCTGCTGTCCGCTGTAGTTTGCTTTGGCTGTGGTTTTGTTTTTGCTTTTGTCGTTGTGTTTGGTGCTGCTGCTGTTGCTGTTTGGTTTCATTTGAAATATTTTTGGTCGGCGCAATTATAATGCAAAAACCCAAGCCGTAATTACAGAGCGGCAACATATTTCGAAGTTAACACTTTCGTAGTAGTTCGGGCAACTGCTGCAGGCGAACTTTATTGATGCATCACAATTTAATGTGCAGTTGCAAGTTGTCGGACGATTGGCCGCATGCTCACTTGCTCGATTGCCTGCCAGAACTTGACACGTCGTCGTTGCTTGGCTGCAACGCTCTCCGCCAGTGGATGCTGCTGATGAACTTGCCATATCGCGCTAGTTTGCCTTAATATAAAAAAGTAAAAAAAAAAAGCAAAGCAAAGCACCGACAAACTGCTGAGGGTATAATAATTTTTTAATAAATATTTTTCGTTTTCGGCGATTTTCGTTGATGATTTTTGAGGCATCTCGAGTTTTGAGTTTTGATTTGTGCAGGATAAGAATGTGACCGAGGCGGTGTGCATGCCATGGCACGCAAGGTTGTCTGTGCGATTTAGCATAGCGTCATATAGAGCTGGCATTTATTTTTGTCTGCGAGTGCAGGTTTTATGGTCATTGAACCGATAAATTTCTTATTCTTGTTTTGTTTTTTTGTTTTTTGACTTGCTGCCACTTAGCCTAGCCATAACAAACTTATTACGTTCGAGTGGCCGAGTGTAATAATTTAGACATAGCAGAAGAGAGCACACCTGAAGCCAGCACATACCAACGCCCATTTACGCAATCATTAACTATGATAATAATTTGCGGAGCCAAAGTGTTCGCTCTGCTGTGCAACGTTTAACGTTCACACATTACAACTGACAACGCTTGACAACTGGGCCCAGCAGCAGCGTGTGGCACTAAGCTGTGCCGCCTTGTCTTGCGTTGTCGTGTTGTTGCTCTCTGCTATGCAGCAACGTCACATGTTGCCCCAAAGCAAAGCTTACGCATTTTACATGTCACTGTGATTAGTAGCACGTTGGCCACAACAACGTCTATGGACAAGACAACGGGCACGGGCAGGAGTTTAAGTTTGAGTAGAGCTACATCTGCAAAGTGTATGCATGTGCTGATGATGAGGTCTACTATGCAAATGCACAGGCAGAGTTGTCGAGTGCAAATAAAGTTGTTAAATTATGCGCAATTATCGCTGCCAGAAAGTAGGTGTGATGATTGCTGTCCTTCAGTTCGTTTTGCCATTAAATTGCAATAATACACATAATTGAAGTGTTATTCTGCACTCAATAAAGATTTCAAAAATGAATGCTCTAACGACGTAACCATATAGACCTGCAGAAAAAAAATTATATTAATATGGAAAAAATTGTAAATATTAAATTAAAACAAAACAAAAGCAAAAAATAAAAACAAAAAATATTGGATGAATGTGTTAACAGGAAATTACATATATCAAAACTTTTTATTAAAATACTTACAAATTGTATTAAAATTCTGCACAAGCCACATTCGTCTAAATTATTGTATAAATTTTACCACACATTCATAGTTTTAATACACTTCATTAAAGTCAAGCAGGCGACTGCGCTTAGATTTAATAAAATCATAACATTTATTTGGTTTTGTTGCTTGAAACATAACATATGCTCATGTGTTGGCAAGAATTGTGAGACAAAATTTATCTTCTGTCCTTGAGTCAAGAGGATCCGAAAAACTTGATTCAAATTTGTTCCCATCAGTGAGACAATAACAATGTCAAAAAAATAAAATTGAACTTATTTGGCGCCACTTGTTAATCTGCGCAGAGTAAATTGGAATTTTTACGCTAGATTTCTCAAACGCATTTTCAATGTGTAACGAATTAGTGAAGGTTAGTTCACATGGTTCACTTATTCGACTGCGCGTCCTCAGCGACTGTGATGAGCGATTGGTATTGAAAGAAAAAGCATTTGTTATCAAGTTTAATAGTCTTGCATGGATGCGACGACAAATGATGAAATTTTTGTTTGTTAGAAAATAATAGAAAATACGGTGAAAACACGAACAAAAAATTAAAAAAAAACAAAAAAATTAAATAAGAAAAAAAACCATCATAATAATAATTGACTGCACAAAAGAGCCATGAAATTGTTTATATGCCTTGGCAACGATTAATCTTGATCAGGAGGCATTGCGGCCTACACGCAAAAAACGGTTAAACACATTACAGGCCTGCCAGAAAGGCAATCAACGCTGCAACTTGCCCAGTTGAGTTTTTCGCAGTGCATACGTCGCCACTTCTGATGCGGCTGCGGCTGCTGCTGCTGTGTCCATGTGATGCCTTGCTGGTCACATGCTGTCCGGCTGGCATGTGAAAGGCCTTGCAACACAACACAAGGCATGCGAGAGCACATTGGCGCCAATTGTTTGTCTTGTCTGTAAGTTACTTTTTGTTGTCGTTGTTGTTGTTATTGTTTACTTGGTCTTTTACTTAATTAGAAACGGTTTTTACCATGCCCGGCTTAGCCTGCTCTGGGGTCAAGCGGCCGCAGCATTAGCTGCGATTTTCCTCCAAGACGGCTGCGCTTCCCTGACGCTTTAAGCACTTAACGAAATGCAGAAAAACTTGCAGTAATGATTAATTTCACGCCTTGCCAACATCGCATCTCTATTTCTCACTGCTCACTACTGCGGTGGAGCAGCAAACGGTAGCCCAAAATCATTTCAACATACATTTTACAACAATTAGTTACACATAATTGCATTAGGTCATCTCGTACAGATCGCACGATTCACTCTTCACTTGTTTGCATTAATTTCTGTTGCTTTTGTGGCTAATGATTTTAATCAAGTGAAAAGCTTTAACTGCTCATAATAAAAAAACCAAAAGAGATCTCACACACGATTTTGCAATTGCTTTGGTGTTGAAAAAAAAAAAGAAATAAAAAATACCGAAAAAAAAAGAAAAAAACACCAACAACAACAATAATCGTAAAAACAATGAAATCTCCCATAACTTTGTAAATTTACGACCAATTAATTTATGCGTTGACAATTCTAATGACTTTTGTTGCTTCGTTTTTTTGTTTTGTATATTTTATTTTTTTTTTATTTTTGTTTGTTTGTTATTGCTTTTTATTTTTCGCTTTTAACAAAACCCGATAATCAAGCAGTCATAATAATATAATAAAAAAAACGTATGATGCTTAAACTAGTTCGTTGATGAACGAACTGACGACAGTCGCAGTGACTAAATAAACGAAACGTAATGGCCAGGCCGACTGCGGCGTAACCTGATCCGGCAATGTTTGTCATTATGAAAACTGATTTTAACGCTTTGTTCAGATAAGCGCAACATAATATCGCAATCACTTCATCTTTTTTCACTTTTATTAGATTATTTCCATTTTAAAGTGCAACTTTTAGCGGCCACTTGCGGCTTGCGACAGTCTCTGGCTCAGCTAAGTTTTCTTTACAATCTGGCTTTGTAAAATAAAAAACTTTTTATACATATATCATATGTATATGTACATTCTCACATACAACATTGTTATACACAAACTGACGTTCTAAGAACTATTTGAAGTACGCATTTTGAACATATAAACATACATCAAGGGCGCCTTATTATTAGTAGCATTCATCACTCATATGTTAGGGGCAAAAACCAGAGTTCTGAAGAAAAAAATTTTGTTTTAATAAAAAAAACAAAAAAAAAAAAAACCAACAATTGACTTGGCTTACTTGTACCCTGCATTTATGTATATTTTATAAAAATGGAAAGAAAATGTTAACTTATAATATTTTTTTTTAAATAAATCATTTTTGAATGAAAAATTTTTCTTTTTTATTTTGTTTAATTTTTTTAAGGCAGTTTTTAATTATTTTGTACGGGGTTATCAGTAACAGCATACTTGGGAGCTTTCCTCGGCTTCTGCTTCACTGCAGAGCATAAGCTTAAGACATTTTCAATAAATTTCTCACTGATGTGGTGTTTTTACTTTGACGCCAATAAAACTTACCTTTTGTTCTTGCTACGAGTTCTATCAGCAAATTATGTAAGCATACTGAGCATTTGCATTTGTAGGGTATAAGCAGAAGATTGAAGAAACCGACCGAATGACACAGTTTTAAATCATCTGCGTATATTTCAAATCCATTTCGGAGTCTTTTTTGTTGCGGCTATAAAATAAAAATATGAATTTTTTGCAACAATGTCATGCAACGTCTTTTGTCGCTATGTTGTTTTTGTTGTTCTTTGTAGTTGTTGTTGTTGTCTTTCTTTCTTTCTGGTTTTTATGGCTAAATAAATGATTTTCTCGCAGTCTGACAGTTCATTCAACACATTGGCGCTTCTTCTTTGGTGTGCGCCGCTTTAATGACGTCTGTCTGAATATTTTTAATGAGACCCCAATCCGCAGTTGAGTGCGAGTAGAACACAAAATGGCAGATATTGCGCTGAAATTGCTTACATTAAATTAAAAAAAAAAAAAAAACAGAAAGGAAAATCATATTATATTAATAAGCAAAAGAATAACAAATAAAAAAAAATGTTTTAAAATAAGACAAAACATAAACAAAAAGTTGCTACTCTTGGGTACAAAAACGGCAGCAGCAGCAGAAGCAACACGCTATGCACAGGCAGCGAAAGCAACAACAACAGCAACAGCAGCAGCGGTGTAAAACAGTGTGTTGGCCAAGGGGTGCGGGTATATGGCCTCACTAGCTTTGCATGTTGGCCCACATTGTCGGCCAGAGCCAGAGAGAGAGCGAGAGAGAGAGAGAGGCAGAGCAGTCGGCTGCTATAATTTGCAGCATCTTCATTTTGCACGGTATCAAGTTTTGTGGCATATAACAACAATAGCAACAACAACAAAAACAACATCAGTAGTTGTGGCTCATATGCAACGTGACGTTGTCGTTGTCGTCGTCGTTGCCTTTTGCCTTTCGTTGTGGCTTTTGCCGTTGCCGTTGCCGTTGCCATTGCCGTCGTTCATGGCGCGCTCGCGCAGCTTCACTCAATCTTCTTGATATTATGATCTTTTAATAGCCCGCAATTTTCTCACCTCGCAAAGTGTGAATATTATAGTGTAATTGCATCAACGCATCAACTCCTACCAATTTTGGCTAAGGGCCACAAACATTCGTACGAGTCTCGGCAGTCGGCCAGCACAGAAGATTGAAGTCGGCCCGCAACGGAGGCGATCCGAGCCGTATCACGGCAAAGGTATTGCAATTTTTGCTTTGAAGTTATCCTGCAGCTTGGTGCTTTGTTGTTGCTTTGCCTTTATTTGGGGCGTTACCTTGGCCACAACTCCTACTTTTTGCTTTATGCTCAGTTGTTCCGTTGCTCCGTTGCTCGCTTGATCGCCTGCGTCTTTTGCCTGTTTTATGCCGACAGGTTCACGTTTCGTGTAATAATTTTTTCTCATTTTTTCTGTTTTTGCTTTATTTTGTGATTTTTTTTTTTTTTTTTTTTGCAGCGCGCTACCTTTTATAAAATTAACGCAAATGTGCATAATTATTTCTTGAGGGAATGCAGCGAATGCTTGGCCATTCTAACATTAACCAGTTCCCTGGCACAATAAAGTCTTTAGGTAATCACTCGTATCTGTTGGCTATGCTTCGTTTCGTTTACGCTGCAGCTTGGCTAATGGAACGGAGGCTCGGTTGACAAGATTGTTAAGCAAATGCCTGACGTAAACAGGCCAGCGGCAGGTCATTGTGTTCGTTTGAAAGCATTGCTTAATTACTTGATGATGTCGGAAATCGTGTCCAATATTTGGCCTTAAGCCGACAGTATTTGCTGCATAATAGTTTTTGCTTAGGAATAATCTTTGCGTTGTCTCAGCATACGCAGAGTTGATTGTTCATATGCACGCATTAGCGAAGAATCGTTTTTAGGGAGTTGAGTGTGTGTCTGGTGGAATTCCACTTGAAAATGTGCTCCAAGTTCATGACTAAATATTCATAAGCAATCTGTGCGTTGTCCCGTGATCAATTGTGAACATTCTGTGTGTATGAATCCTTAGGCAGCGAGGGTAAGATGCTTCTATAAAGAAAAACTGCCTTATGATGTTGTCTTTTAAAAGGCCTTTATAAGATGAAGTATGCATTAGCAATAGATTTCTGTATGGAATCTTGAACTGAAATGTTGATACTCATACCAAAGGTTTCTAGTGTTGATCAAGGTACTAAAATAAGCTAAGGGCGACACCCATGCCTGGTCAGTCAGTACTGGCCGATGCAGATGCAGACAGACGTTGCTTTGACTGCTCTGTCGCTTGCATGTTAGTAATGAGCCCTGAAGTAGGACTTGGTCTCCAATAAGACTTTTAGTTACTTTCCATTTTGAGTGTGTAATTTACTACTTAGACTCAGCGCTGTAGTTTGTCTGTGTATTTTTGTTTGAATTAATAGAAACAATTTGCCAGTACATAATTGATTTTTATTTAAAACTATATTTTTGGGGTTTGGCTATGCGTGTATATATGCATATGGGGATAAATACATCCATTTCCTTTGCACACAAGATACTAAACACACACACACTCAGACACATAGACAAGTATATTGAAAAGACAATTGTGTTAATGCAGCTGCGCTTACTGTAAATTAAACATTTTTTAATTAAAACTTCGAAAGTGCAACTGCGGCAAACTATTAAAAAGGCGCTTTTGCCTTAAAGGCTGCTATGACCAAGTTTTGACATTTATATTGACAGGCCATAAAACGTGGACAGGCTACGATTGCAATAAAAAGTGGCAAGAACGCGAAAATTTCACACTTGCAATCAACAAAAGCAAAAGTAATAAGAAAAGCTGAGAAGTGGAAAAAGCGACGAAGAGACGAAGAGGAATCGTTTGCTTTGGCCTTAACGATGCCATTGCACAAGTTCATACACTTGTACAGCCAAAACAAATGGCGAAGCAGTAAAAAATTGTTGCTTTTATAGGCATTCAGCACTGAAATCTTTGCAATGCATTGCTGCAGGAAAGATTTTTAAAGTTTAGCATTTGAAGAATTTTAGTTTAAACTTACCGTTAAAAAAGGAGTTAATTAAAAGAAAAAAAAAAGATGGAAAAATAGCAACTGGATGCCAAAATTCGTTTAGAGGAATTTGTTATTAGATGGACATGCGAACATGTCTAAGCTGCAGCACCTACACAAAACTACACAAGCATTTGCACGACACGGTGAGCCAAACTGCAAAGTGTTACAAACCGCATGGCAAAGCAGCAAGACCGTTTCGAATTCGTGTGCAAGGTAGCGGCGCATAAGGCAAGAGCACGAAAACAGTAGCAAGTAGCCGAGGCACTTAATGACGGCGGCGACGACGACGATGACGACGATGACGATGGCGATGGCGGCAAAACATTTGGCAACAAAACAGAAAGACATTACAGCGATTGCATGGCACATAAATCTTGGCTTGAATTTTCACTGCGGCGGCGAATGACAACTGTGTCAGCTACTGTGCAGTCAGAGTGGCGGTCGCTCTTCATATGGGCTCCGACGACGACTTGCATACAACACAACTGCAACATGCCACATACACACACACACACACACACACACACACATATACATATATGAGTACATATATACATGCATGTATACATGAGTAAGCATTGTATGTGCTTCCAGTTGTGGCAAGTTGCTTTTGTTGTCATTAGTGTGGCTGTTGTTGTTGTTGTTGTTGTTGCAGCTGCTGGCATTGCAGGCAGTCGACAATGCCGGCAAAGGCTTAGAAGTTGCAACAGCAACTGGTAGCACTATGAAATGAATTACAATATTTTTATGCTTGCATTTGCATTTTCCAATTTTTAACACCTCCGGGGGTCAGCAGACGCAGTACGCTGCGACAACGTTGCTAGGCGCAAGCAACACTTTACAGCAGCAGCAGCATAGCTACGTGTGTTGTTTATAATTATGGCAAGGCAGCAAAGGCAAAAACAAAAAAATGAAAACAGAAAAAAATTGAAAACAAAAACAAAGCATAGCGAATAAGGTGTCTGAGCTTGGGCTTAGTATGTAGAAGGCAGCTTGCCACAATTATGCGGCATTAATGCAAGCGAAGATGCAACAGACGGACGGAACAACTGCTGCTGCTGCGGCAGCTAATAACTTGCGCGTTGACGTGGCAGCAGCTCTTCGCATTAAATTGAATCTTTGCGCATGCGCGAGATTTTTGTTGCCCTTCTTCTTTGTTTATGCCACAGCCTCTTAAAGGATGTACCGCCGCTTGTCTGCTACGCTGGTCTGGCAGGCTGCTTGTGTGTTGTTGCTGTTGTTGGCATTAAATTTGCCACTTTTCGACGACTTTGACTTTGCTGATGACGACAACAACACAAGCGCAGCATTGTCTGCTGTTGTTGCTGCTGCTATTGCAGACACAACATACAAATTTATCTGGCCTCAGGGTTGACTAAAATTATGCCATCAAATTGGTATCAAAAACCAAAACAACAACAAACAGCAAAGTGGCCGCTATACTTGGCCTGTTGCCTATGGGCACAATTTCTGCCATGCTCTTGTATATGCGTATTTTGTGCCACATAAAAATAATTTTGAAACGTAACGTCGCTGGGTGTGAACTTGAAAAGCGTGTTGATGTCTTGGGTAGCTTTTAAGCGAGTTATGCGAATTAAGGGTAACAATGCGCCACAAAAGAGCAACACTGTGGACTTCTGAACAATCTGAATACTTTTGCAAGCATAAAGCATTGCGATATGACTGAATACCGAATCGGTGACGCTTGCCGATAATTCGGTCGAATAGTAGTATTATATTAAATATTTATGTATATATGTATTTTTTAATGTATACTTTATTGAAAAACCAGTCGAATAGACTGAATTTCGAATGCTGTATGAATACTCGTAACTGACTTTAAAGAGAGCAGACAAGCAACTCAGAAAACTTGGCGCCATAACTATAATATTTTATTAACTGACTAACACACGAAAACATAAAACTAAATCCGTCAAATGCAAAACTCGTCAATGCCAGCATGCAGACAATTTTGTGTACATTAAGCACCGTTAGGCAACGCCTAATTTGATGAAAATTAGTTTTTCACAACATTTTCACTTTGAGGAAAAAGTTGGCAAAAAAAAAAAAAGGGCTTAACTAGACAAGCGCCAACGCAGCCAACGCCGCCCACACAGCATCAGCAGCCGCGCGCAAAAAATGCCAAAGCGTTGGCATCAGAGTTTATGCGTTGTTGCCAACTTGCTTTAGCCGCAGTTGCAATAACAACAGCAACAGCCACAACAACAACAAAATAGCACACTCAACGTCGTAAAAAATACACTCAAGTTGTTGGTAATTTGCAAAAGAACGCCTCGCAAAGTTTTGCGGCATGAAAATGTGCGCACGAAAATGTTTTTGTCCCCGGCATGGCCTCTGCGCCCGCTGCCGCTGCCCGCCTTGGGCAAAGACGCTTATATGTCTACTTGCGTATCTGCAATACTCTAGCTTACATAGACGTCTCGATGGGGTTTTCTTTTAGCCTTTTTGTTCGCCCTGTGCCAGGCCAGAGTGGGTGCAAAAAAGTTTAAAGAAGACTTAATGGCGCCACTTGCGCTTGAAAAATTTATTTTATGACGCGCATGTATAAGCCGCACTTGAATTTTAAAATATACTTAACTTTATCCTTTCGCTGGCATATCCTTTGCAACGTTTGAAGGTTGAGAGAACAAAAAACAAGAGGAAAAAAAAAAAGAAAATCAAGAAAATTAAAATTGTGTAGCTGAAACTTTGGCAAAAAGTTTGCTATGCGGGTTATTCGTTTTTGTTTTTGTTTTTGTTTTTTTTTTTAGTCATGTGCTATGTTAGCCCACATACCCATTCGGTCGTGCAGCATCCGTAGCTTGTCAAAACACTCGAGGGGCTTAACGAAAGGATTTATGTATCAACGCTTTAAAATTCTGCGCAGATAACGCGCCTTTAATTGGCTGCGCTTGGCTTGCTCATGGGGCTGGGGTTGCATACGAGTTGAGATTCGCTTCGTTTTTTTTTCTTTTCTTCTTTTGTTTAAAAGGGATTTTTTTTTTCGACTTAAAAATTTTTTTTTTTGTTTAACATCCCTTATGACAAATTTTTAAGTGAAAGCAAGTGTGAGTGCGCATTTATTTTTCGGTTTTTTTTGGGTTTGTTGTTTTTGTTGTCATTGTTATCGCGTTTGCAATATTTTTTCTTGGAGCTGTTTTAACAAATCGTAGAAAGTAATCAGATGTTCGCCAGCTTCGCCTGTATTGTGTTCATGTGCTCCTTCGACAGTGCAGTCTGGCTTTAAGCGCCAGACAGCAGAAGCACGCTTTATGCCAATAAGGAATCGAGTCGAGATTTCGCTGGTATGACCTTTGTTTTTCTCAAGCTGTGCTTCGCTATTTCTACAGTAATTCTTGCTAATCTCAGACCTTTTCGGAACGTGACATTCAACAGTCTATGCAAAAAATGTTTGGCTAAAATCTTAAAAGGTATGAGATTGAATGGAAAGCAAAATTTCAAAGTTCGATTCCGTAAGTTTATATCGCTTTCATAGCGATTAATAATAATAATTCAAATGTATAAATAAATAAATCGAATGTTGGCATAAACATAACAAACATCAGTATACAAATAGAAATAGAATCTTAACAGTTTCGATTGCCGTTAAAACGGCACACTGACTGTTAAGTGTATACAACTGGCGATCGGTTGACACTGCATAGACTCGCGCCCATCGGGAACACGCCATGCGCAATAAAAATTAGTATTTCAACGTAATCAAGTCATAATATTGTAATGATAAAGCTTTTGTTTAGCAGCGCGTAAGCTGCTTAAGTTGAGACTAGAGGAGAAGACCAGACAAAGGCAAACAGCCAAAGCGAGTGTGTGCCTGGACTAAGCAGCTTATGCATATGGCTAACACAATTGACAAATTTCTATAAACTCGCATGCACAAATGACAAAGTCACACACACACACACATACACACACTCAATAAAAGCAAACAAAAACAGAACCAAATAAAGTGTTAATTTGTTTGAAATTTCCGTTCCATTAGAAGAATGAAAACCAACCAAATCTTTGAAATCAACAACTTGAGTTATTTAAAGCAAACAACAAAATAAAAAAAAAAAAAAATAAAAAACTAACAAAAAATAATAAAAATAGACGAAAAAAAATATTGAAAACCCTTTAAATCGAAATCAAAATAAAATTCGTGGCCACAGATACACATAGAAACATGAAAATACGCTTTTATGATAAAACGTTATAAATTAGAATTTAATTAAACTAAAAGGTGCGCACAATGAAATTCTTTGCATTTCATAAGCAGTAAAAATGTCAAAATATTATGCTCAGGCAACAAAAAGCTGTCATGCTGTCAAGCAACTCATTGTCATTGTCATTGTGATTCAGACGCAGAGAACAGAACGTATAAATGAGCATACGAACGCATGAACGTAGCTCAACGAAGTCAGCAGCAGCGTGAGTGACGAAGCGGCCAATAGACAAGCCGACCCGCAGACCAGCAGACCAACAGACCAACAGACCAACAAACCAACGGTCGCAGGCAGTCAGCTCTCGGTTAGAGTGTTTCTAATGAACGAACATCAGCATACAGCTTATGTCAGAAAGCCTAATGAACGGATTAAATCAATTGTTGAGCAGTGCGGGGCTAGCGGTGCCGGGCGAGAGGTCAACTGTTGCTGCTCATAAGGTGATAAACTAAGTTATTTTAATGTTTTCAACAAAACGATCTGCGACATAAAACGCAGAAGTGCCGATTAAAATTATAGAAAAATCCGCCGCCAGCTGAGAATGAGTTTCAATGTTATTAAAACTTTAATACATGTGCTAAATTTCATTTAAATTTATCCACGTAAGGCTTAGTATACAATTTTGTATTTATGCAAATATTTAATGCACTTTAATTATGTTAATTATATTTGTCTATATTGGGTGTTGGCAATTAAGCTTGAAACGCGTGGATTAGAAATTCGTGCTAATCATCTGCTGTGCTCTGCTGAGCTGATGCTGCAAGGGGCGCAAATCGGCAAAGCATGCTGGCGTTATAGAGTGAATTGGAGTCGTTGATTGTTTGCAAAGACATTCTTAAATACGTGAATGAAAACGTGAGAACTTAGCTGGTTTATTGAATTAAATACGAGTATACGAGTTTTAACATATGTTCTGCATTCGATATTGTTTGCAGAATAAAAAAAAGAAGAAAATAATACAAATTAAATAAGAATATTTAAAAATATTGAAAGCCAAAAATATATAAATTAATATTAATAAGAATGTGGAAGTTAGGTTGTGTGATCTATCTATATATCTATTGTATGTACTTCCTGACGACTCTAGATGGCTAGAGTACTTCCAAATGCTCGATATTTTGCAGAAAGGCAAGCGATTTCTTCGACAATCACATAATATTTTAAATGACGCACGTTTGCCCAGATTAAGTATATTGGGGATTCTCTAATGCTTGGATTAGAAAACATCTTGTCTCTTCTTATGTTCCCAAATTTCATCTTTTGAAAAATCTCTCATGTGTGTGGGGTCACGAATAGTTGCAAGTCGATGTATTTGTCATGCGAATAGCTGAGCCATTGGCCAACGAATCATTTGCATTTTTTTAGTTTTAATTTTATGGCGTCTCTATGGTATGCTGTTTAAAAACCCATTCTGTACAATCTGTTTAATTAAAATAGCTCATTTGGTTTAAAATGCTACTAAGTAACTTTTATGCCATAGAAAATTGCTCATCAAGACTGAAATGTTTCTCAACATGATTTTGCTGCCATTAAGGATGCATAATAATAGAAAACGTTTTTATAGTGGCACAAACACGACAATTAAAACTTAAAAATCCACATTTAAAATCATGTTCGCTTTAATTTTGAAAACGAATTAATGTGGCTCAGCCAAGAAGAAGCAATGCAGGCGATGGCAATGGCATTGGCATGACGATGACGATGACGATGGCGACGGGAACCGCTTAAGCTACTGTCTAGCTGACTAACCTGACAATAGATACAATGCATTGTATCTTTTTCCCGCTCTCGCTAGTTTGGCTGCGTTGTTGCTGTTGCTGTTGGATTGGGTTTTGTTTTGTTTTCGACAACTAGGTTCAATAAAATGCTTAAATTAACAACATGAAAGTCAAATCAAACACGCAAATGGCAGTAGGCGCAGAAGCGGGCGAGCGGCGGCTATTTGAGCGAACGAACATCATGGCACATCATAAAAATCAACGTTTGCAGACAACTGGCAACAACAAAGCATAAAAGTGTAGAGAACAAAACGGGCGATAAAAATAACTGCATGAAGCGCAAATAAAACGAAGAAAAAAGCAAAACGAAGCAAAAAACGAAAAAAATAGAGGCAAAATGTAGAAGTGAATTATTGTAACAATTTAGACACGAACGTCGTCGAGTGAGTAAAGCTTTTGCGTTGAGGTGTTTGCGTTAACGTTAACATTTACGTGTTTGTTGTATGCAAAAACCGCCAAGCAACATTGAAAATTGCCAACTTCCGTGGCGAATGCCTCAAGCTGAACCCACATACATAGAGCGAGACCAGCAGAAGCAGAAGCAGCCACAGCACCAACACCAAGTTCCAAAACCGATGATCGACGCTGGACGACGACGACACCGAGTCAGCGATTCATGGTAGCTCATTTACAATTCCAATTATGCTTAACATTTGCTAATTACAACACGATCAACGCCACGATCAGCAACATCAACGCTGCTGTTTTTGCTCAGCTTCTACAGTTGCTGCTGCTGCTGTTGTTGTTGCTGCTGCTGTTGCTGCTGCTGCTGCTGATGTTGATTTCATGTCCGAGCGAGCGAGCGAGCGAACGATTGAGTTGTGGTGTGTGCTGAGTGTTTTGTGTTTTGGTGTTGCTGTGTGTAGGACGGCGGGAGCAACGTGATAATTATGTTTTTAATGTACAGCTAATTGTGTTGCAATAATTTTAGTTTTGTTTTTATTTATTTTTTTTTGTGTTCTTGTGCCCTCACTTGCTCGGCCAGCCGCGTATGTTATTCACAATGTTTTCAAGTATTTTAATTGCATTCGGCTTTGAATTTAATTTCATATTTTCATTCGTGTTTTTCTTATTCGTTTTGGTTTCTTGTCTTTCAGTTTTTGCATGTATTACACATACGCCATGTTATTTGTTCTTCTTCTTCCTCTTCTTCTTCAACTTGTAGTTGCTGTTTTTGTTTTTGTTTTTTAATTTTTGGTTTCATGCGTTTTTTCAACAGCTGTTAAATTAGTTCAACACTTCAGTTGACGCATGTTACGCTGCCATGACACTCGACTGACAGTTGGTAATCTCTGGCATGTTGGCAATGCCGATGAGCGAACGAAAGAACGAACGAACGAACGAACGAATGAATGAATGTATGAGCGTTGACTATATGTCGCTTTTTGTTGTTGTTGTTCTTGCTGTTGTGTGGTTGCTGCTGTAGTTGCACTTGGTATTGTTGTCAGTGTTGCCAATGTTGTTGCTGACTATAATGACTTTGATGACTATGACGATGACGATGACGATGATGATGATGATGATGATGTTCACGTTGCATGTTGTTGGTAGGTTTGGTCGCTGGCTGGCTGCTCGCTCAGGCAAATAAAATTGTTGCATTAAGCAGTAACATGAGTGGCATAAGCTGAATGTTGTTTTCTTTTTTTTTTTCCGTGCTGCAGCCTGTGTCCAAGCATAACAGCAACATTGCTGCTAGGCGCAGGCAGGCAGGCAGGCTAGGCAGGCAGGCAAAGAGCCTGTCTGTGGGCAGCACGCATTGTAAACTTGTACGCTGATGTTTTTATTATGCTTGGGTGTGTTACTGCATGAAACTGTGGCATTGCAAATTAGACAAAGTGAGAGCGTCATTGTTATTGCCACACCAACAGAGTGTGCTCTATAATAATTTAATAAGCATTGCGCGAGCATAATGAAGGCGGACATTGATGGCTGCAAGTGGGCGTCACATTGACTAAGAAACATCGGCACAGTTCAACCGTTGGAATTTCATGTTATACAAAATCACATTTCAAGACTCGCACAAAATTTCAAAGATATTGTATAAAAAAGAAAGCAGCAAACAAAAGTAAAGAATATTGTATTGAATTCGCGCCACCTGCTGTGTTTGACACAAGGCAAGACGATGCAGACGAGAAACTTCTATAAAATGTTCAAGTTTTAAGCTTTTTTATTGCCACTGACCGCATGCAGGACAATGAACACACCATCAAGCAAAAGTCAAACAACAAATTAATAAATGCGCTTTGTAGAATGGCACATACACGGTGAAAAATTGCAATTAAAAATATTAAATGTCTACAATACTCTTGTTTGGATTATTTCTACAAATTTGTCATTGGATTCTCCTGCCTATCACCGAATGTGAACTTCAGAATTATGTATTTCATTAAAAGGATATAAGTTTTTCTGAAATCCGTTGCTATCTGATTGGCATCTAAAGTTAACATTGCTTTTATATGCTTCTGAAAAAAGCCTGCCTCGGCTTCAATTTCTCTTATGTAATTAATATGATTATGTTTATATTTACATTCACAATGGTTTGTGTGTGTGTAAAAACTTCTGTGAGATGTTGCTTACTTTTTGCTCAGTGCATTTTAGTTCGCAGCAAGTTTGCATGTTGAGCGATCGATCAAAATGAACGAGGGTATGAAATGAGTAGCAAAAAACTTAGCGAAGAAGGAAGCCACAACAACGCAAATAAGGATTAGCGTGTAGAAGTGGCAAACGCAGCAAAGACTTGAGCAAGGGAGCAGGTTTCTTTTTCGTTTTGTATTATTTTTAAAATTCGATCTTTTCCATATTTGTTTGTTTTTTTTTTTTGATCGGGCAATCGCGCGTCCATCAACGCGCCAACGCCAGGCACTGCGCATGAAAAGGATTATGTTGCACACACAACAGACTGGCCTGAACTGGACTGGACTGGACTGGACTGGAGTGGAGTGGAGTGGAGTGGAGTGGACCCTAAATGCAAAACATAATTGATTCAAACATATAAAAATGTCAAACGATTTGTGTGCGTTGAAAATTATGAGCAATCATTAGTATTTGGCAGTATGGCAGTTTGGCAGGTTTCGGGATGGGATCGTGCGGACTAAGTTGCGGGTTTTCAGCAAAGATGTTCAGCGTGCAGCAGCATGTCGTGCCATGAAATTGACCGTAAGAGCCTACACATGTGTTGACAGCGTATTAATGCATGGTTATATTTTGAAGTCAAATGGCGCAAGGAAGGAATTTTTATTGTTGCCTTATGCACGCCTCGGATTTGTTGAGCAGCTTGTTACAAAAAAGGTTAATACGTATAACCCACGATCAAGTAGAGATTTTAAAATCATGCCACTGCCTGTCTGCGCTTTGTAAGCAGTTGGGTGGCCGACATCTCGACATCTCAAACGACTGACGACTGAACTATAATTTAAAACAATTGCAACTGGCGATTTCGCCTTACGGCGGAACAGTTGCCAGAGCAACCCGCGAACCGTTGTGTGCACTGCAGCTAACGTTATATGACATGCTATATACATGCATATGTGTGTGTGTGTGTGTGTGTGTGTGAGTCTCTATGTATATTTGCACCATATTCAATCAACACAAACCCATCAACTGTCATGCCTGACAGCTATAATTGTTCTGTCATAACTCAAGTCACATTTTTCTCCAAGACAATTTAATTGTCATAGCGACTGCAATTAAATGTTGTCTACGATACAATTATATCGGCTTTATATGTATGTACACATGTATGTAAGTACGTATATACGTGCATATACGAGTGTGTAATTATAATGAAGCAAACTGCACTGCACTGAAAAGAAAACATATTGCCGATAGTTCAAAGCCAAATGCTATGCGAAACAAGTGCATTACACCCAATTAAAATTGTTCACACGTTTGCATAATTAATTGTCAAATCGCGAACTTGCAATAATTTCATTTTTCATATTTTTAATTTTCTTTCTTTTTTCTGTTTTTTTTTTTTAATTTTTGCTTTTGTTTGTGCATGCATAATCATAATTTTTATGTCACGGCCGACGTCAAAGGCGAAATTGCGACAAAAGATTGCATTTCCGAGAATTAATTGTAGGCAAGCGCAGACGTCGAAGCAGAAGTGGCAGCAGCAGCAGCAGCCGCAGCAGCAGCGGCGGCATACGCGGCGTATACGCATCGAAATAACTAATTATGTTGGTCCGCACATGAACGACGGCATATGACAGCAATTCGACAGAAATAGCAACACTCTCGTGTTGAGCTGAACTGATCTGAGCAGTGCAGTGGTGAGTGGGGAGTGGAGTGGAGTGAAGTGAGGTGGAGTGGTGTGTGCATGAGTACGCGTGCAGTCGGGCGCATTTGTTATGACAAATAAAAATGTTGCATAGTATATGCCGCCAAAAGTTTCCTTAAAAATTGCCGACAAAACTGTCATCTGTCAATTTGACAGTTTAACTAGGTAATTAGCGTTACGCACGTACGTCTATACATGCATGCATGCACATATATGGCATATACTTATGTATGTACTTGTTTATACACACATACATACAAACACATTAATAAACATACTTACATACAATGTAAAGCAGCAGTAGCTGACCTGCTAGCTAAGATTTAAAGTCAACCATCAAACTGATTGTGTCGCTTCCTGCATGCGCAAAAGAGAGGGCTAACAGAAGGGATAGAGAGTGATAGAGGGAGAGAGAGAGAGAGAGTAGAAGAGCCAGCAGCAGAGACATTCGCTCGTCGCTGTCTGTCAATGGCTTGAGAGGAAAACACTTGAGTTATACGCATATATCTTTCTTCCGCTTGTAATTCATCATTTGACAGGCGCACAAATTTCCACGTTCTACGCCTGCTTGTCACAGATACTGATCTTGCTGCTGGCCGCTCCTCGTGCTGCTGCTGCTAGTCCCCCTCAATTACTCGCGCACACACGATCATTTCTTGTCAAAAAGAGTTTTATGCTCATTCGTTGTAATTATTGCACATTTAAGTGCGCTGCCAACTTCATTCACTCACTCACTTGCTCGCTTGCTCGCTCGCTTGCTAACTCGCACATTTAGTCAGCCAAGCAAGCAGCCAACGAGGCAGCCAGTCCGTCAGTCAGTCAGTCCGTCCGTCTGTCCGTTCGTCCGTCAGTCATTCATTTGCATGCAGCCTTGTCTTGAATTTGCGCAACGCATCGTCGCGATTGTCATTCACATGGAACCACCAGACAAGTTCGCAAATAAATCATTTCAGTAGCTCTACTTTTGCTGTAATTTTTATTCTTCTTGTTGCTGCACTTGCCTTCGCTCCGCACAGTCGCAACGTCGTCGCATGGCTTCTGGTCTTTGCCATGTAGGTATTTTCATTTTATGCGCGAATCTCATTTTAAGTGATGTGGAAAATGATGATGTTCTGTCACAAGTGGTGCTAAGTGTGCAAGGCATATCTGGCTTAGCTGCTAAGGCCATATATTATTTTGCTTCTTATTTTTCTCTTAAGCCTTCATATACGCTTGCATTTTAAGTGTAGCATTTGGAATTTACAAAGAAGTAAATATGACTTATAACTCATTACTGCTGTTGCGGAAGTCAGCACGTTAATAGCTTCAATAGTCGCTTGTCTTTGGCATTGTCTATCTTAATAGAGGATTTAGTAAGCTTCCTTAAACTAATAAAAACAGTTGCGCTTCCTAGAAGATTCCTAGGCTCGTTGTAAATAATGACATGCTTACTATTAAATGATGTTTATCGATTGGTTAGAGTACAAAGAGTAGAAAATTGGCTAAAAAGATCTGGTCTGACTCTTAAAAGCTAATAAAGGCAAATTTTTGGGGTTATTGTTCACTTTCAAAATAGCTACTTCTAATTGTACCTGGCGATGAGGTTATTGTTATTGTTATATAAGAAAAGACAGACTATTTCTTACTTTCACTTGCCTAATAAAATACATATTCAAGAGGATTGATCATTTTACTGTATGCATTATACTGTGAACTAAGATTACAGTTTCGGAAAATTTAAATCCAATATTTAACGCATCTCTATGCATATACTGCATTGGCTACCTTCTTAGTTTTCGTTATAGCCTCATAGCGTCGCCTTAACTCCTAATTTAATAAGTTACCGCAGTAATCTGCCACTTTAACTGCTAATTAAATGTCTAAGACTTAATAATTTATTAAAAAGGCCACGTCTCGTCCTTTGGCATATAACAAACATAAATCAAACCGCATCAGCTCAAGGATGCCAACAATGTATCAAGAACACGAATGTAGATGCGATCGAACATCTTTAATGAACTGTCTTTAGATTTTGCTGAGTATGCAGCAACACATGATTATTGAAATCATCTGTAATCAAGTTCAAACGTCAAAAATAGTGACCGAGTGTAGCGCAGCAGTAAAAGCAACAGCAGCAAAGACTAAAAAACGTGAAAACATAAAAATGAAAACTGAAAACAAAACATATATCAAAAATGTGTAGCCTACAATGTAGCAACAACGATCAGAATAACATCGAAACCGATTTAAAATCGATTAACCTGTTTCTGCTGCCGACGCTGCTGCTGACGTTGCTTGTTGTCGTCTGTCTGTTCGTCTGTCGGTCTGTCGGTCTGTCTGCTTATCTGTCCGACTGCTGCTGGAGTGCTCCTTTCGCTGAACGTGTGCGGCAACAGGTTGATTTACGGCAAATTCTCACATGTCAGACATGAAAGCAAAACATGCAGCAGGGGCAGGCAGGCCAAGCGAAGTCCAAGCAAAGTCACAGCCGCAAGCCCCTGGCGAACCCACAGCCCGGCAAGGCAAAGCAAGCAACGATCGACAGTAGACTTTTGGAAGACAAAAGAACAACGCCGCCGACACCGCCGCCATGCCGACAGAACGTTCACAAGTGAGAACGCCCCCTCGGAATTCGGTTGAGGCAACAACAAGAGCCAAAGAGGCAAAGAGAACGAACCAACGTTTCGTGAGTGGTGTGGAAATATCAGAATCAGAAACATCACAAAAAAAGGTAGCAAACTCATACGAACGCCAAACCTTTGAATTTTTGTTTTTGCTTTGGTTTTTGTTTTTCTTTTCTTGTGTTTTACAATTTGCTGCCTGGCACAAGGTGAGAAAAGCCTTGATTAGAATTTTTTGACACGCACTGCAGCATTGTGTGCACCGCATAGTCGGTCGGCGGGGTTAGTTGATTTTGTCGGCAGCACAGGTTTAATATTAAAAGCGCATTTGCTGGCAGCTGATTACGATGAAAAGATTCGATCGCATGTCAGCTGAATGGAAATTGTCTGTGCTATGACTAGGATCAGGCATTAACATGGCCTAAAGTCAGACAGAGAGACAGAGAAATAGAGATAGGGAGAGAGAGAGAGAAAGAGAGGGAGAGAGCGAAATGTTGACGTTGCCGCTGAAAGGAGTGTGGGGGGAATAAACAAACTTTCTCTTAATTTGAAATTCTTTTTTAAATCTCAATTTCACGCCCAATACTTCAAAATGAAATTTTAATTTATTTAGCGTAACAATTTTATAAATTGCTCATTTATACGCGCGCGTTCGCCCATTTGACTTCTAGGCATTTTATTTTAATGCGCAACTTTGCAAAAGGGGTTGCTAATCCGGCGTAACTGCTGCTGCTAGTTCGCGCGTGCTTCCTTTTACACTCTTATACTCTTCCACTCTTCCACTCTTGCACTTGCACGCGCTTTCGTTCTCGCTCTCACTTACTCCACGCTCTGTCGATGCCTTGCCACGTTTGCGAGTGCCAAGTTGTGATATTTCGCACATTTTTACCCCTTTGCCTTTGCCTTTTCCGCTGCCAGGCGTAGTTTGCCTTGTGCCCTGCATCGTATTTTATCGCTCGCTTGGCTGATTCGCTGCCTCCGTCTGTACCTTGATGCTACGCGTTTCGAGCATGCTGTCGTTTATTTCCACTGCCTCTGTTCGCAGTTCAGCCAAAGAGGGTTGCGCCCATGGCCTGCGCGCCTTGGCAACTTTATTTTGCCAGCACTGTGGCAGCACAGTCGGCCGAAGGAAGTGTCTTGCGCTTGCTGTATTTTTCAACCGTTTGTTGTGTTTTGGGGTTTTCGAGTTGACAGTTTATTTGTTGTTATCTATGGTCTCATTAACCGGTTTGAATTGTGCGCCTATTGTGCGTTTGCTGAGTTGGTTGACAAGTAGCTGAAATCAGTCATGTTGAAAATCAGTTTTTTTGGTTACTGGCTTCTTTTTTGTTTATTGAGTTGCTCTGTTGAAGTGGTTGGTTTGTGTTAGATTGCATAGCATATTTCTGGTTTGGCAATTGGCATGGAGGTCTAAAATACATCTGAAGTAACTTTAATAATTTACCCAGTTTCTGAGTAAAAATTAAAATAAATTCTCTAGGAAGTATTTAATTCTTAGCATGCAATAATTGTAGAAAATATTGTATTAAAAATAAAATTTATTAACTTAACAATTAAATTAAAATGAACAAATTTTGCATTCAATCTCATTTAGATTTATGTATATTTTCCTTTAGAATATACAAGGTACACAATAGATTGTACATTTTTGAAGACTCGTTATCTATTCTCTGTATTATTTTTATTTTTTTTTTTCGACTCGGCGTGTAATTGTCTGCTTTTCCAGTGTACTTTCTTTTTCCTATTGCTCTTTACATACCAATGTGCCAAGTATTATATTTTTACGTGAAATAGGTTTGAAGTTTATGGGAGGCACCAACCATTTTTTCATGCTTATGACCTTTATACAATAAAAATATCATATAAACCTGTTGAGTTGTTTCAGAGACCATAAGCAACAAATAAACTTACAAAATGTCATCTTTATAAATAGTTTCTTTTTCTTAGGTTACTTCTGTTACATATACAGATCATATAAAATCATATTATTTTTCCAGTTTGAAATTAAAAACATTTTAGATAATTAAAAATTAAACTAAGTCTAAAAACGTTCGCTTCTATATAAACGTCGGCAATTACTTTGTGATAGCATTTTCAGTAGAACAAAACACTTAATAGCAAAAACAGAAAAAAAAAGTCTAAAGAAAAAAGAAACCTAAATGAAAAAATAAAAAGAAAAAAGAAAGAAAAAACAACTTAACAAACTGCCGACAAGGAACCTTTGAACTGAATTTCTTTGCATGAGCAGAGCAACATCGAGTGTGTGGAAGGGTTCAGAGCGTGCAGGAGTGGATTGCGCAAACGAAGCGTTATCTACGCTCATGCAATTTACTCATCATCAGATCGAAAGGTGATAGCAGACATGTTACTTTTTAATTGACGCGAAGATGAGTCGAAATGAATTATTACTGCAACTAATACGCGACGCTGCAATTACCGCAATGGCGATGACGTTGTCGGCAACAACAACAACCAAAGCGAAAAACATAATGACGACGACGCTGGTGTTGACGCTGACGCCGACGATGACGATGATGACGTTGAACATAATGCTGATGTGGCTGATGTTGATGCACTACTGCAACTGCAACTGAAACTGCTCGGCATACGCTGAAAGACAATAATGGCTAATAATGAGCTGCAAGGTTTATTAATTGCCAATGCGGCAAATGACGTTAGGGCCGTTGAAAACGCAAAGCAACGCAACGCAATGCAACGCATGGCAACGTAGCAACAAAAGCCGCAGCGGCGCAGTCACTTTTTTAATTGTTTTCTTTTGTTTTTATATTTTTTGCGTCTTTTTGTTTGTTTTATAAATGATTTTTGTAAATTTTATTTTATTTTTTTTTGTTTTTGTTTTTTTGCAAGTTGTTCATACACGGTTGGCTTCAAGGTGCGGTGCTGCGCCTAATGAGCCATTTGCGTGTTGTCAATTTTATTTGCAGAAGACACATTAAAACTAAATTATTAAAATTTTTGCAATTAAGCTACGTTAAGTCGCATGGCAGGGCACGGGGGAGGCGGGCGGCGACCATACGCTGAGAAGTGCAGCATGTGTCAGAGTTCAGGCCAACGCCAACGGTGCCGTGTGCTTTTCACTTATACACACACGTTCATTCTGCTGGCTGTGGCTTTGGCTTTGACTCACTTAAAAATGCGCATATTTTAGCGTTTAAAGCAATTTAAAGTTTCACGCCATATGTCGGTATGTTTTCCGCTGCTGCTGTTGCCTCTTCTTTTGTTGTGTGCCCAAAAAGATTTTCTTGTTAACACTTTGTAATTTAAACAAATGTAAAATCATTGAACTGGAAGCTAACAGCGTATAACTGAGAGGACCTTGGTGTGTGCGCAAACATAAATCATGATTTGTCTTTGTCCGACATGGAAAAGAAATCCAAGCAAAACAAAACAAAAAAAAAAAATCGAAAAAAAAGTCAATCGAGTCTCGACATTAAAATGAAGTGTCAAAAAACATAAGTTGCGCATTTGAAATGCTTGGAAGCTGCTCAGCGTCTGTCTGAGCTTGTTTGTGCTAAATGATGTGTAAAATGAAGCCAAAATGATGTCGTGCTCATCGTCATTGCGTCCTCTGGGATGTGCGTGTCCTTTGTGCATATGCTTACAAAGCGTTTATTATTTGGCTGAACTTGTCTGCGTTGCTTTCATGCGCCTAATGTTTTGCTTTTTTATTTATATACATGTCATTTTTATGTAAATTACGCATAGCTTTGTTTGATTTTGTTTAATTGTGTGATATTTTTTTTTTTATATTTTTAGCAATTGAAAGCAACATGGGACAATGAAAGCCTTCTAATGTTATATCGTTCAACATGCAACGCATTGTTTAAATAATTAACAAACATTTTTGCTAATTATATCTTGACTAATTTGCACCTAGGCCATGGCATAAAATATGCAGTCAGATTTGTCTATCCAAAACTGAAACAGCTTTTTGACACTTTTGTAATTGTCAAACAGATAGAAACTGTGTGCTCCTCTCGCCACATGCACGAGCGTCTGTGTCTTCTGTAACAGCAACAGCAATGGCAGCAACAGCAACAGCAACAGCAACATTGGCAACAACAAAAACCAAAACGTAGTCGCATCATTCAGTGACCACATGCGAGTTGATTTGCTAATTGCTGAATATGTCTCCAGATAATCAATGTTTAAAATTTGACAGACAGACAAACTCGATAGGACATGACGGCTGCTGCTTCTGCTGCTTCTACTGCTGCTTCTGCTGCTGCAATGCTTGCCGTGCCGAGTGGCTGCCAAGAAATGAACTCAGCTCAAAATTTTGTAGAATTGACATGACAATTACATATGCTTTCATTTTGTTGTGTTCTTGCCGTTGTTGTTGTTGTTGGCCTAAGAAGCTGCCCATTGACCGACCACAGAGTCTCGTGTGCTAACAAGCAAAATGAGTGACCGCCTGAACGCTTGGCTTCACTCGCCTTGTCTTGCCTTGACTTCATTGGACTTGACTTGACTTGAGTTGAGTTGACTGCGTTGCCATTGTCTTGAAGCCATTTTGCCATTGTCATGACATGTCGAAATTTTGTTACTGCTGTTGTTGTTGTTACTGTTGTAGTTTGTGTTACCCTCTTTGACATTTTGTCAAGTGTCGCATGGCTCCTTGCGGTTATACTCGTGTAATTTTCTTGCTTAAGCTTTTGTGGTTTGGACGCATGCTGTGTGTCTGTTCTTTTTGTTGTTGTTTAATTTTGAAATAATTAAATTAACATTAATTTAGCGCGTAACCGCACAGCCCAACAAAATGAGAAAGAGTCAGATGAAATGTATTTCTACAATTCTTTGCCAAAAAAAAAAAAATATAATAACAAAATAGCCAAAAAGAAAAATGGTCTTAATAAATGATTTTATAATCAAAGCGTGTAACTACAGGATTTTCAACAAATACCGAATATTTGCTCAAGCGAGCGCGTTGATGTGACAACAACAAGAACATCAGCAAAAATAGAAAAACAAAAGGAAAATTAAGAGAAAAAATTAAAACGTTAAAATGCTTTGATCATTTATTCGTATGACAAACAACAAATAAATAAAAGTGTTGCACATATGCGATGGCATTGCGGGACACTACGCGAGGAATGTGAGAACGACATATTGGAAAAATGACTACTTAGTAGAGCATTGAACACGAGGCCAGATCAGAGCACAGAATATCGTTATATGCAGCGATTAACTGGAAATATCACTTGTGAGCTGCGTCTTATTCGAAGCGGGTCTTCGGTTTTTTAGTCATAGACTGAATCATACATATTTAAAAGGTTTGAACGGATTTGGTAAAGGGTTTTATAAGGAACTTTTGCCAAATCCCTCTGCTCAATACCCAGCAGATTCGAAGATTTCCATAATATTATTCACAGATTGTGAATAAAAATGTCATTATTATTAAAAATCCGTAATTATTTAACTAATACAGTGCGCAGTAGCCTATACAAAAGTCATAGAAGCCTATCTAACCAGACTTGGTGCATATACTATATTAATGTACCATACATGTGTGCATAAGTACATAACGGCAGCCACAAACGAATTGACTAATGCGCGACGATTAAGCGTTGATCCGGCACAGCGCAACGACGACGACACACATTGTGGCAAATATGTGTAGAAGTACGCGTTTGTACATGCAAACAAACACACGTACATCCGTACATACATACAAATGTTAAAGTACATGAGCTTGCGCGCTCGCTCGTGTGTCAAAAACATCTTCAGAAAAATCGCAAAATGTCGCCGACGACATTTTATTTCGCCAGATTTTCTATACTAATTTTTCATTTTAACGTTGAGTGCAAAAAAAAATAAAAAAAAATTATGTATACCGAAAAAGGTGGCGTGAAAAAAATGTAAAACAAAAGAAATAAAAATATAAAAGCAAATGAATTGGGTAAGAAATAAAACTTGGCAGCTTCCCCAAAGCACTATTAATCACCCTGTGTGTAGACAACAACACCAACAACACCAACAACAACACAGGCGACAAAGTGCAATGTGACAAAATAAAAATTTCACTTGATTTTGTCTTAATTAACGCCAAACGCTTCAATAGCGATAAAATATGCGCCAGCAGCAGCAGCAAGGGAAGAAGCAGCAGCCACAACAGGAGCAGCGACAGCAAGAGCAGCAGTCAAAGCAAAAGTTTTGCTGCACTTTTCTTGCCTTTTTATTTTTTGGTTGCTAAACTCACAGCGCTACAAAATGGCATATTGATTTTAGCATGCAGTTTGTAACATTCACTACAGTATAAACACAAAAAAGCGAACTTCAAAATTTCGGGTGTACTTCTCTTTATAGAGCGAAAATTTTTACTGACCGTTGGCATGACTGTGGGATTCTCGTGATTTTATATTTAAAGTAATTTGGTTGGCATGCGAAAGGTATCATGATTTCGCTGAAGTCGGGTGTAATAATTTTAGTTTAAACAAATTTCGTTTTCTGCTTTTATTATATTTTTATATACCACAGTGCAGCTTATCAAAATGCGTTGCTACCCAGGCAGGCTGGTAGGCAGGCAAACACTTGTGCCAATTAATCGACTCTGGCTACGTTTGGTTTTTTTGTTCGTCTTTTGTTTTCTTGTTTTTGTATTTTCTTGTGCTGGCACATCATTCAACGCTTGCAGTAAAGATTTTATTTCATCTTATTAACAATCGTAAAAGATTTTTGTGCCTTCACATCGCTTTTGCATAAAATCGCACGCATCATTCTCACATTGACTCCTCTGGGGCTGGAGTAAATGAAAATTTCGTCTTTAATTGGACCACACACATGACCGTGGTATAAAGCATAAACGGCTGCTGCCACTGCTTTGGTAGCTTTTTGTGGTTTAGGTAGTGCCATGGCGGGTGTTCTTGCCACTGTGGCTGCTGCGGTTGTTGTTGTTGCTGCTGTTTGTTGTTGTCGTTGTCATTGTCGTCATCATCGTCGCTTTGTCGCCGCTTTAAACATTTGTCTTATTTTAGTTGACACCGTGCAAGCTTCTTAAGTTGCCCGTTGAACACGAAATTGCCATACACACACATATACACACACACTTTATTCATAATGTGGTAGGTGTCGGTTTTATGTGCGCCACATTCACAAGTCAATGAACCTGAACTGAGCCAACACCACCCAATGTGATATAAAATTTTTGGATAGCATTGAAGCGTGTACTTGGGATTGATTTATAATGTTCGACGCTTACCACGTTGTGTGTGTTTTGTTTTGTTTTTTTTTTTAATTGAGTTATTTTGAAGAATTTCTATGGAATTTGCTATGGTATAGCGTTAAAGACATGTGAATAATCGTTTGGGCTACTGAAGATTTTCGAGAGAATCTACCTGCATGAAGTCTTTATGACGAGTCTTGCAGAGACGAATGCATGTGCAACGCCACATTCCCATTGGGAAAGAAAATCAAAATATGACAAACGCATTACAAAAAAAAAAACATATATATATAAATATTAAGAAATAAACACGTTTTAATTAACTGAATTATAATTTTAATTTATTAATTGGATAGAAACAACAAAGAAATAAAACAAAAATATAAATAAAACAAGCACGTATACATATTTAAAACAAAAAGACACAAACAAGATCATTATCAACAGCAACTGCTAAAGAGCACACGATCATTAATAAGTCATAACTAGCATATCAGGCTCGATATATGCATATGTGTATGTGCGAGTGTGGATGTGTGTGTGTGTGTGTGTGTGTACTGTTACGAGTGGAAATGTAAAACAGATATGTATGATATGGCAAGAAATAAAAATCTAGTCGAACATGACATACGCGACTTGTTGCCTGTCAAAAATCATAAGCAAGATCACTTGTCACCCTGGCAGTGCTGTCGTCTTTGCCGTCGACTGGCTGCTGTTGGAGCTGTGGATCGTGTGTGCTTATGCTTGCCGTGTTGCTGTTGTTGTTGTGATTATTGTTGTTGATGCTGTAGTGTGGCATGATGATCAGTCATGCCACTAATTTATGCGGCTCACTAGTCGGCCGGGTTGATTCTAACTCGTTAGAAAAACGAATGGGCGAGTGCAGAAAGAATTGCTGCTAAGGTTATTGGGCATGTCATGTCGAAAACAAAATATTTATTAATGAAGTTGTCAGTAGTTGTGTCAATGTCAAAGTTGAATGTAGCGCTTTCGACTCGAAACTAATATGCTCTCTCATATGCGTATTGCGCATATGAATTTTCGAAAGGCAACTTGACTATGTAGCACATGTGTGCCGTTGATGCTGCTGCTGCTGTTGTCGTTGTTGCTGCTTGTTGTTGTTGTGCTGCTCTTTTGATTAATCATATGTGCAAAAGAAGAGTTGAAAGATCGCTTTGAAAAATAACTTTCCACACTGTCAAATACATTTCAAAAAATAAAAAAATTTTTTAAATTAAAAAAAAAAATATTGTATAAAGAAATAACAGAAAACAAAACAAAAGCATATTTAAAAGATTAAAAATTATATTGCATTCTCTTACAAGCGTTGACGCACTCGATTGTATATGTTATGCCTATATAAAAATACTCAGTTATAAAAAGAAATTTTTTTTGCTATTATAATAAATTTTTCTTTTTCAACGAATATTTCTTTATTCCTGCACAATCACAAGCAACATTCATCGATCATTCCACTTACGTACATCATAATTCGCTAGAAAAAAAGGAACTACTTGCTATGGACTACAAAAAGGCGAAATCATTTCAGAACATGTCCCATCAAAAGATCGAAAATATGAAACACAAAAAAAAAAAAAATCATTGCATTGTTATTGGCGCACAATGGCTTGGCCGCATACTTAACAATATCACCAGCATCCAGCATCCAACATCCAATGACGCCCCCAGTAAAAGCGGCGAAACCGTGACTCTATTGTTTATAAGGTGTGAAAATATTTAAGACTACATGAAAACGTTTACGTACAAAACCGTTGATCGTTGAAAATTATGATTAATGATTAATGATCGATCGCCAACAAGCCCACGAACGAGCGAACAAACGAACAACCGACCGTTCAAATCAGTCTGGCGGGTTGTTGGCTTTCCTTTGTTATACTTCTTTTTTATTTGTCATAAAAATATTTACAAGTAACATACATTATATATTGCACATAACCTGTATACAACTTGTCCACTCGTTTAAATTTTTTTATCTTTTTCTACAGTGTTTTCTTATTCGCTGTTGTGTAATAAAATAAAGGCTAAGATTTTGGTGTTTAATGCGATAAAAGTAAAATTTGTCTGTTCGGTTTTCTTTGCCGCTTAGTGTAATCCATCACACATTGTTGCCTCGGCTCAATGCACAGCGTGTGGGTGTTTGTGCGATTGTGCTGAGTTTTCCATGGTTTGTCTGCTTTTGTGTTATAAATCAAGTTGATTTGTACCTGTTAATAAAATGGAAAACTTTTATGATTACTTTACAAGCAGTTGTTACTCGTATTATTGCTAGTTGAGCATACATATATGCGTCATGCGTTGGAGTGCACACAATGCGCGAAGAAAACCACAGAGATAATTTTCAAAATACGTCCTCAGACTGACATGCAAGTAAAGGTCATTTACTAATGGAAATGCCAGGCATATAGTTTTTTCTTTTAGTTGAAATACTTTTAAACCTACTCAACATAAAACTTTCAATAAATTTTCAAACAAAACGAAGATTGTTTTTTTATATTAAATTAAAAAACAAAAAAAAAAATTTGGGGTGCCATGAGAAATTTTCCAGTTTTATACTATCCAATTGCTAAAGTCGGTTGTTTACAGCCAAATTTCCTAAAAAGAAAAGTCTCCATAATCGAACAGTTCCCAGATACATGGATACATTCATTCCATACGAAGTGCATCCCCTGCAGTTCCCATCAGCGGACAAAAACATCACAACCGTCGGTGTCCAGGTATGAGAGATTTGGCTGCAGACTGATTGCTGCTATATACAATTTAAGAGATATTGCAAAGATGCTGAAACTGCAGGTTTAAATAATAAATCTCTTCAATTTAGGTTAGTAATTCATAAAAGATTCTAGGAAAATATAAAAAATGGTTACATCAATGTAAAAAAAAAGTGAAATCTATTATGTGCGAATTACTCCTTCTTTAATGCCACGCACCCACGTAAGCAACAACAGCAGCAGGAATAATTGCCTGCAAATTGATTGATAAAACATTAAATCGCTTGTCAATCAGCATTGACGTCTTTCTGCTACTAATTAAAAGTTATTGCCAAGCAAATAAATTCTGTTTTATTTTTTTTTTATACTTTGTTTTTTGTTTTATGCGTAACACACTTTTGTAGAAATGAGACCGCAGCCAAGCAGCGGTTGCAGTTAATATACATAAGATACAGATGCATAAGATACGTTTTATGTTGAACATGTTTAATAAAGACAAGCAGGCAAGTTACAAGTCGAATGCGGCTACTTGTTAATGCGGAGTCAAGTCAAGGCGAAGAACGGCAATCAAATGCAAAAGAAAAACCGGCAGCAGCAGCAACAACAACAAGAACAACAAAGCAGTGACGGCAAGACTCATTGTTGCTTAACACGTCAGTGCAACATGTGTCGCTCAATGCAGTTGTTGCCATACACGCTCTCTGGCTCACTCTCTCGGTCTCTCTGACACTCGCTCTCTGCGTTTGTCTGGTTTTAAGCTCGGCTGTCTTTGCGCTGATAGACATAGCAAATGCAAGCAGCCCCAAAGGCCATTTCACATAAACATTACGACATGGCACTAAGTACTACTGACCACGCACAACAACACTAACAACAACAACAGCAACCAGAAGAGAATACAACTTAAAATCGGTTTGCAGCAGCAGTTGACTCGTATTCATACATTGCCGCGCAGCCGGCCTTTACAAAAATGCCATGCCTTGCAGGGCAGCAATGCACGAGCTCGGCATCTTACTTATGTGTATACCTTAGCCTGGTGCCGTTGAGTGTGCTGCATTTTATTTCAAAAGTGCGAAATAAAAATTTACTACAGTACGTTTTGTTGTTTTGTTGCTGTTGTTGTTGTTTTGTTTATGTTTTTACTTTGCGTTCCGCTTACTGCTGATCTTTCTGCAGCTTACTGCTGCCAGTATCTGTCGTTTGTGTCCGCTTTTGGCTCGCGAAAATTGACTTTATTGCGCCGGTATACTGCATCAAAATTATAGGTCGGCGCATTTAACTTTGTGCCAGGATATGGCCATACGTGCAGGAATCGTGTGCAGAGCACACAGCGCGCACAGGCGAGAGTACATAAAAATTGCTCATTGCCTTGTGTGCGCCTGAGACGATACTCTGCGCCTGGCAGACTTACTGACGACGCAAAAAGTTTTTGGCTGCTGCAATTGCATTCGCACCGCAACGTACACCCCCCACCGCTGCAGCGTGTTAATGAGTGCTGATAGGCTGGCCTATTGACGTGTGAAAGGTTGCAGAATGCCGAGTTGCTTGCTTCTTGATTAGGCTAGGCGTATGTAGCTGCTCACTGCCAGTTGAAAAACACTATCGATTAACTACTTCGTGCGTTTAACTAGTAGTTAGTGGGTTTTATATAAAAATAAATGCATAATTTCGTAATATTCGGTGCACTTTAACAGTTGAGCGATTTTCCGCGCAATCATTTAGCTGGCAATTCGCTTATAAACACATTACTCTGCCGCATGTTATGTTTTTTGCTTTGTTTTTATTGGTTTTTTTTTCTGTTTTTTGTTTTTTTGTTTTTGCTGCCAACTTATTCAACAATATTTAATTATTTTTCTCACCTCGTTGGCTCACTTATTTAACGCAAATTAAAATAATTTGCGGTTCCGTTACAACGTCGTATAAACACCAAAGCCACACTCGAGAGACTGTGCAAAAAATGAAAAATAAAAATTACAAAAAAAAAAAGAAAAAAGAATACATTAAACTGAGGGGGTACTTAAAACTTAATACAATCGACTTCGAACAGGTTTTGCAGCGTCGAGACAAATTCAAGTGCAACACGCACAGAGTGCAACAACAGCAAAAGGTGAGCAAAATTGTTGCAATTTACATTTGCAGCAATTATGAAAATGAAATGAAAAGAAAAACAAAAATATGTACACAGCGAACTGGCAATAAACAATAACATGAGGCAATTTCAGCTTAGGTTTCAACGAAGTTTTCATACCAAACAATTCCTGAACTGCTGTAATTATTTATATTTTTCAAATTTTCAAAAGTAAAGTTTCTTCGTATGCACATTACAAAAAATATATTTTTTGTTATATAAGATCGTTGGAAACATAGTTTTATTGCTACTATTGGACAAACTTCAAAGAATACAAACGAGTTTTTGCCAACATTTTTTTTTTGTCTGGAAAGTTGAGATAAAACATGTGTAGGCTTTTGTTAAATTTTGCATAAAAATATTATTCGTTCTTGGGGAAAAGTCAATCACTGGTTTCTATTTTAAAATTCTAGAAACATGTTAAATATAATGAATTTTCGGATTTTTATTCATATTTTTTAAAGTTACAAAATTTCAAAAAATGCCATGGTACCATAAAAAAAGCCACCCTTTACGGGTATTAATAAACCGTAGTGGCATGCAAGCGCAGAGCATTGCGGGCACCCTGTATGCATGCCGTTGCACTTATTATGACAGGTGACAACACTTGAGGCAAGTCGCGCCTCAGTCACTCAGTCACAGTCATTCAGTCATTCATACATTTGTGCGCTCACTTCAAAAATGCATAAGCATGAGCGGGAAATTATTTTGCGCGCCAATAATTTCCATTACGAAGGAAGTAGACAGGTTTTTCTTTTCCTCTTTACATATGTTTTTTGTTTTTTTTTTTTTTGCTTGCATTTCTCTTACTCTGTTTCTTGGCTGTGTTTGGCAAATGCTGTTACTTGACGTGGCTCAGCTTGGCTAAGCTTAAGTCGCGCGGCAGGTCGCTGATTATTGTTGCTGCTGCTTTATGTGGCATTATCTTTGGAATAATTTCATATAAAAACTTGTTAACTACTTTTGGCATGCAAATGAGACATTAGTCAAAGGTAGCGGGAGATTGTAAACATCTACGACATACGTGCAGCAGTCGCAGGTAGTCGCTGTCGCAAGTACACACACACACACACACACACACACTAATAACCCTTTTTGCTTGTGATATTGTTTTTGCTGTTGTTTTTGTTATGACCGTTTGTGGCACCATGGGGCACCGAGCGCCGCCCGGATCGTTTGTGACCCATAAACAAATAAACACATTTTAACCCTTTCGCATGCCGCGCATCATTGATACTCGCTCGCAATTGTACACACATAACCACTCGTGCGAGTGTGTGTGTGTGCAGTCCGCACACTCCCCGTCAGTGTAAAATACAACACACATGCGTGCCTACGCGTGTGTCAGCATAGTTTAGGCTTAGCTTAGTTTAATTTAGTATATTGTTTTGCTGTGTGTTTTTGTTTTGTGTTTCTTGTGAGACATTAACAAATTTACTCCTTTCGTTTAATCGTTTGGCGCCCCGCGCGTGCAGCTAAAGTGAAACGCCATAAAAACAGTGAAACGCCAACAACGGAAAAGCAACAAAACATCGCGTCCTGACTGACTACTGACTGGGTTGGCTGGCTGGCTCTCAGGCTGCTTCGCTTTGGCTCTTTTTTATTGTTTTCGCATGTTGGCAATTACCTATTTTATTTTATTTTCGTTTTTTTGGTTTTTGTTGCTTACATTTTTGTTGCTTGGTTAAATTTAGTTTCTTTTTTTCGGGGCGTCAAAGGAAACGGAAATACTTTGATGTTATTACTTGGGTCTGTTGGGATCGCATTGTGTGTGCGTGTGTGTGTGTGTGTGTGAGTGTGTGCAAAAGGGGGAAGAGATGGAGGAGTAGGGGTGTCATTGTTTGTTGCTGTTGAAAGTTGTTTTCGACTCGGCTTTCTTTTGTATTCATAAATGTCAGTCATTTAGTGTTGATTGCCATCGCATCGGTGTACATATCAACACTTGGCGGGTAGTTGAAAGCGTTTTGCAATAAAAACAAAACAAAACATTAATGCTTTCCTCAATTTTTGGTGTTGTTTTTGTTTTGTTTTGATTCCAAAAGAGTGTTGATGTTGACAGAAAATCAATTTTTATGCATTGCTAAACTTTTTTTACTATATGATCTAAGTTAGATATTGGCCATAAGTTGCTAATGTGTGGCACAGACGCTTAGCATTATTAAACAAGCAAAGAGGGAAGAAGGAGAATGCCTCCTTTGCTGTGCCTGGCTGGCCAAACTGGCTAAGAGTCGAGTTGTGTGTGCCATGCTCCTTGCTTATGCAAACGAAGTCAGCCTTCAAAACAAACCATAAACTTTAATGCCTTCACTGCTGTGATGTGTTAAATAAAATTTAGCACACGACGTGTGGTCGGTGTTAACATAAATGAAATGCTTTAAATCAATTTTTAAACAAGTGCAAAAATGTCAATAAACGGCGAACCTCGGCAGAAGTCTCGGACTGCCTTCACATATATGGTTAAAAATATGATTTTGTGTGTGCCCCACATGACCAGGATGCAAAAAGAAAAGGCAGTTAAAAAAGTGATTATGTTCGGCTATAATGAATTTTGAAACCTTTACGCGTGCCAATATTGTTTCATAAATTGGTATCCTTTTAGGTTTCAGTGGCACTTAGAAAAATTCTCTGTGACAAATAAGAAAAATAAAAATTACGCTTCTCTAGTCTTAAGTATGTATATCTCTTTTAATTGGATTTCTCTGCCTTTCACAATTCGTAACAAACTTTTTATTTAAATTCAGAGAACCTAAGCTCATTTGGAATGTATGGTATTTCGCATAAAGCATAAAACACACAATAACTGCAACTGCAGGCTTTTAGGCGCACTTTGCAGCAACACACCACAACTACTCCGGGCAACAGCAACAACAACAAAAGCAGGCAATAACTGTTCGAAGCATGCTGCGTATTTAATTTCCAGCTTTTGACATATTTATGATAACTTGGGTCATTTACGTGCAACCTTTGTCTTGTTTGCGTTTATTTCGGTATTTTATCTTCGACTGCTTCTTTTCAACGTTTTTACATTTGTTTTCTCTTTTTATTTCTTTCTGTATTTTTTTATGTCTTTTCGTTCATTGTGTCTTTTGTTGTTAACGCCAGGTGGAAGTCACTTAGCTGCGCTGTTACCTTGGATGCCCGAACGATGTGTGCCCCACGCAAGCCGAAGAACATATGTAAATAGAAGGCACAACGTGGCAGTCAAAGCGACGAGCTGCGAGAGGTTCACTCTCGCGCAGAACGCAGGCTGGAGTGTGCAGCGATGCAGGGACTTGTGTGTTTTTTAGTTGTTCCTGGCAGGACATCGTTTAATTGCGAACAAGTTTTTTAACACGATGTCGAACAAGCGAGCTTGTTTGCATAAGCAGCATGCCGGGCTGCATGAGCAAGCGGAAGTGTGCGGAAGTATGGGGAAGATACTGAGGCAGTGACAGAAGCAGGGTGAGACGAGAAGGGTGTGTGGCAGGCTAATGCTGCGCTTTGCCGAGGTGTTGAACAGAGCCTATACTTATAAGAGTCAGAGGCAGAGTCAGAGTGTCTCGTTTGCATAGCTGTGGAATTTGTTTTTTGGTTTTCTTCTGCCTAGTTGCGGTTATGGCTTGTGTCCTGCTGTGCGTGTTGGAATTTTGTGTTGCGTTAAGTTTTGTGTGCACCTCAGCAGAGATGGCAGCAACATGTTGCCCTGGAGAGGGCATATAGCATTACTCAGATGTTGCGGCAACATACCTTGGCATGGTCTGGATATGCAGCTGGGTTTGTATTCGCTCAATCAATGGAATTATTTAGCTGACATGCGTTTTGTGTTTCCACCAACTGGCTGAACAATGCCTAAGTGAGCGAGAGTGACTCCGAATTTTCTTGCTTGCAGTTTTCATACAGCTAAAACTTCGTTTACATATAAAAAAGAAATCAAGAACTGAAATTCGATAGTAAATATTTTACAGTTCCGTCTGAGCGCCAACTTAACCATAGATATATTATAGTTAGCAGCATCTGAGCCTCGCAACGTGTTTCTTCCTTTAAGGAAAAAATCTTTCAATCATGTACAGTAGAAACTCGCTAATCTGGATCAATTAACACCGAAGTAAATCTATGAGCTATGAGCTATGAGCTAATTTTCTTTTTACTCTATCTGTATGTATAATTTTAGGGAAATCCGTTTTAAGGAGTTCCTGCTGTACATACTTTAGTAATTGTTAATAGCAATGTCAAAATATTTGGGAGAGTGACTGAAGTTCCAATTAATCCAAAAAATATGCATCGCGCATAGACAGAGTCTTAAATATGTAAAAGCGATATATTTTTGGCAGTAAGTTTTGTGGAAAGCTGCGTTAGAGCAATCTTCTTTTTTGAATGCGTAGAATTACTTTACAAGTTTCTTTCGGTCTTTTTAAGGGCTAAAGGTCAAAAAAATACATTTGAATTTGCAACTTATTTTGTCTTCCTCGAAAAATTTTAGTTATTGAGCCATAATTAATATTTTGTTCGACTTTTGGAGAAACTCAAGTTATGTAGACAAAAAATTAACACAACACATAATTCGTCTGTAAATGATATTCCCAACCAATTTTCTTTGAGTTATAGAAAACTCGAGTTAAGGAAGGTCGAGTTATAGGAGTTCGACTGGATACATTGTAGCAATTATTTTAAAATGTTGCCGCTGCATGTTGGCAATTTACAATTCAACTATTAAATTTCGGTTTAGCTTCCTTTGCGCGTATTTAATGATACCTTTAATCTGCCTGGCTGCCTGACTGTCTGACTGCCTGACTGCCAGGCTGCCTGCCTGCACTTGGCTTAATTTCACAACACTTGACTTTGGATTAACTTGTTTCTGCACCGCAAAACGGGTGTCAGCTCCGTGCGCGTATACATAATTCGTATGTTCGTATGCCTGCTATCCTTTCATTAGCACCAACTTATTTTAATGCGTTTTAACGTCGTCGTTTTATGAGCGGCAGCTGCCCTTAAGCCACATAATTCTTAGTTGATTTCGCGTTGTTGATAAGCGTCGAAAGCCACATCAAAATTAATTAATTTATAGGCACTGCAACGAGTTGTGAAAAAAGGCGGAATTATTATGATCCGAGTGTTAATGAGCATGAAAACAGGCGAAGTTCAGAGCGTCAGTTATTGTATGCGATATTTTCTGCTGCTGCACCGTTTTATGTTTTCCCTTTTTTTGTTTTTTTTTTTTTTTTTTGTGATTACTTTTCTGTTTTTTTTTTTTGGTACTTTATTGCATTGCCACAGACATGCGCAATAAAATCATAAATAGCCAAAAATCGCATGTTAATGAACAACTTCAGCAAAACAATTTGCCAAGCATGTCAGGATGTGAATTTGTAAGCTTTAGCTTTGTGAGCATCGAAAATATAAAAAAAAAACAAAAAGGAAAAAACTCTTGCAAGCTTAGCAAATGAAACTTTAACACACTGGCATGGAAAATATTTCATAGCTGCGCAGTGTAGAAATTCGTCTTTTTTTTTACTCATAGCTTTGTCCTTGTGTGGCATTTCCTTTGCACATAACTCATAACTTGGCCGATTAGTGCGGCATGCAACTGCGACCCGTGACTTGTCATTTGGCATTCGTGTGCAGCAGGCGCGTTGCGCTCCCCCGTCCCCGTGCCCGCGGCCCACAAGCTCACACGCTCGCTTAATTTACACTTTTGCGCCGAGCGTGTGGCTTATCGCGCGTTGGCGATCTCTAAAGTCGTGCTCATATATACATTTCATTTGTAATAATTCTTGTTTTTGCTTTTTGTTTGTTCGATTTTTTCCTTTTTTTTTTTTTTTGTTTTTTTGCAGTTGTTTTTTGCTGTTTGCTGCTGTTGTTGCTGCGGTTGTTTTGTTCTGTTATTATTTGTTACTGTAACTGTTGTTGTGTGCTTTATAAGCTGCCAACATGCGAAAATGGCCGTTGAAGTATGTTGTTATGTGTGTTAACACTCATTTGGTTGAGTTGAGTTGCGTTGCGTTGCGTTCCGTTCCGTTCCGTTGTGACTGCCTGCCTGTCTACTCGCCCACCCGCCTGCCCGCCTGACCGCTTGCTCTCACATGCGTCTGTGCGCCTGCAATCGTTTGTAAGTTCATGCATTGTGAATATTTGCTTTTTTGTTTGTTGTTTTTTGCTACTTCTTGGGCTCCGCTAATATGTTGTAAATGTGCGCACTGTAATTTAATTAAATAAAAAAAGAAAAAAAAACACAGAAAGAAAAAACAACGAGCAGTGAAAGTTTTACAATTAGTTGTAAAAAGTGGGTTTGGTTGCGTTATGAATTGTTAGGGTGGCAACGGCGACGGCGGCGTTGGCGGCTTATTTAAGTTTAATAAAAATGTCCAACTGCCTACGCTGAAAGGCCAACGTAAGCTGATGACAGGGTCACACGTTGTGTTGCATTGTTTGTGGCAATTAATGAAACGAGCCACTTATAAAGAGGTAGGCAAATTTAAAGATTGCGAATAATCAGCTTAGACAAAAACGACAAAACGCATTTGGCAACAAAAATTACGAAAACACTAAGCACTTAAACAAAATAAACTATACAGAAAAATGGATACCTATTGCAAAAGCGAAATAGCCATGTCCATTAGTATACCGTAGATACAGTGAGAAAGACATTTGAGCGTAATCTACCCATTCCGATTGGTTGACTCCGTCGAAATGCTAGCGAATGAACACGTTGGAAATGCTAAGCAACAGAACATGAATTTAACAATTATTAAAAATATTATATTTTTATAGAACGAGGTTGACCCATTTGCATTTTAATTTTGCATAAGTTCTCATATCGAAACTAAATCTGGCTTTAGAGAAACTGGCTGCCTGCAGATCGATGCGACTTGTTCAGCTTCTAACAAAAGTATCGGCTTGTGTGCTCAAAAACACCCAACAAATGATGAAACCTCGAATGTTCTCTGATATGAAAGAAGTGCAGCAAATTGTCTAGGTGGCCGAATGAAATATGTTGTCTTTTGTTGAGCCAACATCTTAAGCAGATTTAAATTTTCGCGTGTTTAAAACCAGTAACTGTGTTGAAATTTAATAAAACAAATCTTTGAGCTCGTATATAATAAACATAAATCGAGACAAACACCGGCACACACACACACACCCAAACACACAAATACACATACGTAGACACAACGGCTGGCTGTGGTAACATGCTGTGTGAGTCAGAACGAAAAACAACCTTTACCTAAATTTCTGAATGAATTTAACACGTTTGAACGAACTCGTTGAGTCTGAGACTAATAAATTCCGTCATTCATAATCGTTTCTAACAAACGTTGATAAATTAAAAATTATTAACCGAATTGAAAAACGCCACAGTCACAGTCAACAGTCACAGTCACAGCCAAAAGCAAAGCCAAAGTCTCAGACGCATGTGTTTAAGTTTCTGTTTGGACATTGGTATGTGTATAGGTATGGGTATGGATATGGGTAGGGGTAGGGGTATTTGTTGTTTGTGTTGTATTGCTTGTGCTGTTGATTTTTATAAATGTTGCCATTTATCAAGTGCTTAACAATGCTACACAATATTATGTTGAAATCATTGTTGAACATTTAAGGCAAACAAAGTTTTTCATATGCAAATTAGTTGCCATTGAGTAGAAAAAATCGGATTGTCTTTTGTTTTTTTCTGCTTCTTTTTTGTGCACACACATACGATTTGGACCACCCGAGTTTGAATGTTTTTTTTTTTGTTGTAACATTTTTTATATGATTTTTCACACATTTTTCTTAGTCTTATACAAAATGGCATTTGCTTGTTGTTAAATAAGTTCATAACGTATGAAAGGCAAAAAAATCAGAAAAGACAGAAAAAAAAAAGAAAAAACAAAATCGTTGTCATTGGCAACTTTTTTATGCTGCTGTCATAATCGCACAGTCGCCCCGTTACGCATTGCCAGCAGCAAGAGGCTCATATAACATTTTCTAAAATGCATTATTAGCATTTCTGCTTACTGTCGGTCGATTGCCTGTTAGCCTGCTTATCGATTACGACTAATCGTGATTAAGTGCATTCCATTTGCAGCATACTGACCTGCCACGAACCTGCCGTCACACTTTGCTGCGCTGTGTCGCGCGCCTCCACTCTTTCCCTGACCCTTTCCCGACGCTGCTTTCTTTCGTTCGTCGCATTACCACAGTGCGCATATTGGAGTTGATGATGATGCTGCGCATATTGCTGCTTACTGCTTGGCAACATGTTGCAGCGTCATGCTCATGCTCATGATCGACTCAATGCAATGCAAGACAAATTAATCGCAGCGATCAATTCCGCAACTTTGATATTGATCTTCGACACTTACGCGCTTAACACAAAGATGCCAACTCATGGCATATTGTTTAGAGTTGTTAGCCCTTTTTAGCTACGAACTGGCATTGTGGCTTATACGTCGTGGACATGGACATGGACATGCACATGGACGCCAAAGTGCATGTGTGTGTGTGTGTGTGTGTGTGTGTGTGTGTGTGTGTGTGTGGTTGTATGGTGTTAAATAGCTCGTTTGTTGGTTTTCGTTAACTGAGGTGTTGCCTAAAAATATGCCTGCGCCTGCCTGTCTGTCGAACTCAACGCAGCGATTAGCTCCACACTTCAAATTTTTTCTTTTTCGTTTTTTCAATTTTTTTGTATAGTTGTTCTTCGCTTAGCGCTTTCAGTCAGCCTGTCTGCATTTTCTTCTGTATTGTGTTTTGCCTTTATTATTAGCCAAGTTGAGTTTGCTTGACTTGTTTTTTTGTTTCTATTTTTTTTTTTTTTTTGTGGGTGTTTATTTGGCTTAAAGTGTTTTTTTTGGGATTTCTTGCTTTTATGCGTATTGTTGCAACCATGACTTTTGAGTTTTTTCTTTATTTTGCTTCGGTATTTTTATGAAAAAAATAAAAATAAAAAGTAATACGTCATTGATATTGTTTGTTAAAAAGGCACGCGTCAATTTTCTTATGCTGGCTTACATTTTATTACCACTTATGGTTAAAAAAAAGTAAAAAAAGAAAAAGCATCAACACAATTGTTTTCGAGCGGCCTTTATCGCACTGACAGCTTGTATGACTTATTAATTGGCTGTTCTGGCGTTGCAATGCGCATAATTGGCTCTGGTTAGGGGCCAGCATATTGTTGATGTGCCAGATTGAAAACTTAATGAAAATTGTGTCAGACGGCCGACAGCAGCACTTGGCATAGTTAGTTAGACAATGTCCTTGTGTAGACTTAACAAGTCAAAGTAAACAATTAGTGCACGACTTCAACAATAATCTGCCTTGATGCAAAACTTGCATTGCACGCACATCCGCCGACGGGTCTCTCGTTTATTAATTTTTATTTTTTTTTTATTTTCAAGTACTTACACGCCAACGGCTCAAGTAATTCCACGAATTAACGTCATCAAAAATTGTAAATTTTTTTCCGTTTTTGATTTAAAATATTTTGAAAAAAAAGAAGAAAAAACAACGATACAAATAAAGAACAACTGCAACGTGTTTTAAAAACTGCGATTTTCGCTACATCAACAAATCGTGTTTTGTTTTTCTTGTCACAAACGTATGCAACAGCAGCGTCGACTCAGCGACTGCAGCAACAACAACAAACTAAACTGCAACGAAAGCACTTCAAATGCAGGAAGAGCTCAAGAAAAATCGTATACAAAAGCGCGCAAAGGCAAAACAAGAAAATCGCAAATAAAAGCAACTAAACTAAAACTTATACCCAAAACCACAGCAAAAACAACAAAATGAGAAGGAATAAAAAAAAAAAAAAAAAAAAAAATTTTAAAAAAGACGCATAAAGAAAAACTTGAAAAACTTGTTTGTGGCAGGCTGCGTAACATTAACAGCAACATCAACAGCAACAACAACAACAGTAACACCATATGAGACAAAGCAAAGTTGCATGAATGAATGCGAAGCGAACCTGCAAAGTGAAAATGGTTGGGATACGCGAACGAGAAGTCGCTGCGCAGGCAATGGCATATGCGAAAAAAAACGAAACCTTTCTTTTTGTTTTTCTATTTTTTGGTTTTGTGTTTTTTTTTTTTTGACTAATTTGCGCAAAAGCTGTTGGTGCATTTTCTACCAACCAAAATAGACTTAAAGTGGGTTGGTAGCGAAACTACACACACATGCACATAGACACACACACACACTCGCAGGCACACATAGTGGCGCACACTCCTAAACGCCACAACAAATATAGTCAACAGACTTGCTTTAATGGCGTTTGATATATGGCCCATAGTCAGTTAACAATACAAAAAACAAGAAAAAACAAAAAAAGGAAAAAAAAAAGACGACAGAAAAATTAACAAAAAGACGAAAAAAAGATTACTTGATTATTTCACTGGAAGCAGCAGCATAGAGCACGGCATGTGTGTGTGGCATGGCTGGCTTGGCCTGATTGCGCGCACCTACTGCATGCCGCGCGCACTCCTTGCTGCGCGCCAGCGCTTCACATACACGCAGCGGGTGACATGCGTCAAATCAAAACTCGGCATGTCCAACATGAATCCATCAACAGTGGCGCCTAAATGTAGTTACATCACTTGTCAAGTCTATTCTCGAAACTCACAAAGACAACAACAATAGTAACAACAACAAAACTACTCATAAAAAATAACAATATAAAAATAAAAAACACCTCAATGCTAGAAAATTTACAATTTACTGTACTTGAGGCTGGAAAAATTAATGCATGTAATTAATAATGTTGCAACAATTGTTGCTACTTCGTGGAATCTACGCCGAAGGTGCTCCCTCGCTTTATCTCGCTCACGCACCCGCACCTGGCTGTCTGCCACTCTTGCACTTGGCTGCTGTGCTGTACTGTGCTCTGCTGTACTGTGCTGTGCTGTGTGGTGTTAATAGGTGTGTCGCTCTGCCGGCTATTGTTGTCTGGCCAAGAAGCAGTTCTTTGTACATCATTTATCAAAAAATAGTTCAACAAAAAGTCAGTCAGCCAGCAGTGAGCGAATACTCATAGTTTATGTTGGTGGATATGTGAGTATCAATGTGGTTGTTGTTGTTACTGTTGTTGTTGCTGTTGCCTTTGAGTACTCGTATTTAGGTGTAAATCGTTAGTTACTTTTTTGCTTATTAATATTATTTTGTTTTTGTTATGGCAGCTACGGGTGCAAGGTCTATGCGCACCTAATTGAGGTGAGATTAAGGAGTCCACTCGCAAGTAGAAGCTAATTGTGTTGATTCGGTTTGGTTGCCGAGTATATGCCTTCAGTTAGGTAGTCGCGTAGCCAATGTGTTAACAAGATGTGTCCTTTCTGACAGCCAAAGTTACTGAGCACCTGTTTTAAAGTCATACAGATTAATGCCTGCAAATTAATTCTGTAAAGATAAATATGCTTAAAATATCACAACGGAATAGTGTGAGAAGAAATGCTGTCGAGGGATCTTGCTAAATTTAGGTGTTGAATGAATACTTTTTAACAGCAGTCTTGAAGGTCGCTCAATGTATTGTACTATGTTCTCTGATAATAAAAATATTTTATGTGTATAGGTCTTTGTCTTATTTCAAACTTTCGAAAGCTAACTTTAATGTTAATGTAAATTTTTAAATTGCCTTAAAGTTTGAAACTCTACTAAAGACGTTTGAGAATTTGACGTTCTATCTATAGATGCAGACTTTTTCAAATGAGTGTAGTTTTCATCCTGATTTAAAAAAACATAAAATAAATATATAAATAATGAAAAAATCAGGTATTGGATGGAGAAAAAGGCATTAGTTACCCATATAGGAATGGAAAATGTTTTTTGAAGCATGACTCGTTTCACTTCCTGTTATTTATTTAGTTTTTGCATTTAAATTACACAAGCCAGCTTGATTGTCAATAGCATGAGTTTCACCTTGAAGGCCAAGAAATGACTAAACGATATTTGTCACTGGCTCCTGTCGCGTGTCCTTTACGATAGCAGCACGACTACTTAAGCAATAAACATTAACAACATGACAAAAAAAAAAATCAACACAAAAATATAATTTTTAATAGTTTGTATAGTAGATTGAAAACAATGCAGACACATAAAAACTTTACAAGCGCAATAACACCCGCGGATGTCGCATTTATGACGCATCATTGTTATCCTTTAGCTGAGTTTCGTAGAACTGACTCACAGAGACAACGCCACGCGTGGCCAGGCGAGTGTTTAAGATTTGATTATTGATTCTGTAAACGCATAACGCGTGTCAATGGCATGAACAAAGTCAAGTAAGGACAACTAAAGGACAAAGCCAACTGCCTAATGTGCTAAAAATCAAGGTGAAGTTTGACAATCAACAGCAACAGCTTCGACAACATCAGCACCTCACGGTGCAAAAGAGTAATTATGCAGCAAGGCAATTGACATGTCCTTGAGTGATGCCGTTTGCGTTTGCGCACGCGCAATTAAGTCCTTGTAGGCGCAAGTAATAATGAAGTGCCACACGCAGTTAATGGCAGGCAACAAGGTCATTGCTAGCCCATTGCCGAGTCCATGTTGCGCTGCCGATTTGCTCGATTAGTAGTTTGGTGGACCCTTGCTCAGTTTAAATGCGAATGTGGCCTGAAGGTTGTCCTCCTGCATAACTTCGTATGGTGTGCATTACATTCGTGCACATTAAGTTGTTAACGTTAGTGATTATCGACGACGTTGTTGTTGTCGCTGTTGCTGTTGCTTTTGCTGCTGTGATTAGACATTGAGTTGAGTTAAATGCTTAAGCTAATGTTTTCATTATGCGCTGTATGTGCTAAGTCGTACCTATACTCATGCGCATAAGTGTAAGGAGGTCTTAAGGATTTCCGGCACATTCTCCAGCGACTGCTGGCAGTTAAGTTGTACAAAGTATGAATGTCAAATGGCAGGCAATACCCCATTCAAAGATGAAAGCAGCAAATTCCGTTAAACAAATAAAAATTTCATAAATTTCTTTCTTCGGGTTTGACTTATTTTCCTTCCCTTCTTTTTTGCTATAATTTTTACGAGGAGTCGTATACTCATAACTAGTGACAGTGGCAAATGTTGTTTACTTTAGTAGTGCCACGCAGTCTGCCAGCGACAAAACTTTTGAAGTGTTTTTGTGCTACGCGCATCTATGCTACGCTAGGCTGCAGCAGCCACATACATTCGCAGATCTGCATATCTCGGTAGCTGCGTCAGTGCGTCTGTGCGCGTATCTGTGCCACACATGGCATGGCTTTGTGTTTATTTACAACAAAATAATGAAACAAGTAGTAAAAAGTATAAATTTACTATGTAAACAGGCATAAAAAACACAATAACCGCTTTTGAAGGCAGTTCGTCAAAGGCAAGACTCGCTTTGTCTTCGCGTGCCGCCGGCGGCCGGCGTTTCTTGGTTTTAATAGTCCTAAGTAGACTCGTTGCAGGCAAACATTAAGTAGATGTTTATGTTGCAGTTTATTTGGGCCGCTTTCATGTGGTCGCAGGCAGTTTGGTGGCTGCCACTGTTGCCGCTGCTGACACTGTCTCTGATGTGGCCGAAAATTGGTGAAAAATTATGACAGCGCGTGTGCATAAAAAAAAGGAAATGTGCAAGTGCTGCTGTACAAATAGCAAAAGCTGGCGGCAACCAACAAAGCGATTTATTTTTGTCCTTTTTTATTTTCGTGGGTGGGCCCGCCAGTGTACTCATGTGTATGCCGGGCATAAATCTTACCTAGGCCGTCTAATATACGCATAGTTTAATTAACGTAATTGTGCAATTAAATGCATAAACAAGTTATTCCCCACCATACGTGGGCATATGCCATGTAACAATGGCATCAGGCTGGGTCGGAAATTGAGTTAGTTGAGTTATTGCAAATTATGTTGACGCATACTTTTTTAACAACTTGCGCATAATTTCGCCAGACCGATTTTCTTTCTTGTTTTTTTTTTGAATTTTTCTTTTTTTTTTGGTTTGCATTTGCGTGCCAACGCATGTATACATTTAATTTTGTTTTTCTTTTTTATAAAAATATACGCTTCATGCGTAATTTCGCACAGTAATGACTTGCGTTAGCTTTCGTTGCGAATTTGCTGGCTGTTGCGGAAAGTTGCGACATTTTGATTATTGCTTTATTCACGAGTAAGTGAGCTTGGTAGCGATTTGGAGTACACGACTCAGTTTGCACTCAAATTGCTAACAGGAAGTTTTGCATAAAATTTTGCTTTCGCAGGCCGTTCACACAAACTTAAGACATCATTAAGGGCGGGCAAGCGGCGGCAACAGTTGTTGAATTGCAAATGTAACTGCAACAAATTTTCATACTAATTGAGTAAAGAAATGCACTGCAATAGATATAAAATGGAAATTGCTTATTAAAAGAAGGAAAAATATTAATAAAATTCAGTTTTGCATAAAACTTAAACATTAACTTAACCATCTATGAATTTTTATAAAACTCAAAAAAGTATATATAGAAAGTATATAAGTTATAGAATAAGGATGTATTTAGATATTTGCTTAGGTTTCTTCGTTGTTATGCATTACTTAATTTATTTACGAGCCTAAATATTTAAAAATAACACTTGAGAAGTTTTGCAGCAGTAGTCACTGATTTGGGTTTAACTAATTCGCTAATAACTTTCGAACTAAACTAAGCAGAATACTCAATTGAAGCCATATTACATTTGTTTGGGTGGATATAACAGCGAAGTCTTGTTTAAATAATTTATTAGTGAGAACTGTATGTGAAAATATAAAATATTATTTTTTGTAAAAATTTTGCGCCAAGCAAAAATTCGGTTTTTATTACCAATTGAGAAATACGTTCCAAATATCCATCTATGCTGTTTAAAGATATAAAATTTAAAGTGATGCTCCAGCATAAATGCTTTCTTTGGTGAATAACACAGCAAGAAGTGTTCACTTGTTTACACTTTCGTTAATCAATAAACTTTCTTTGGGGAATTGCAACCGTCACCCAACTATAGGTATGGTATATGGGAATATGAGAAGTGACTCTAATATTTGACAGTCATATGCACTTGTTTTCTCAGACATATCGTATTTCCTAACACACTTTCACGTGCATGTATGAGCCTGCAAGATATTCGTATTTGCCAAGGTTTGGCAAGCAGAAACGACGCCCAGCAATAATAAAAACAATTCGCAAATATTTTCCCACAAAAAGCAAAAAAAAAAAAACAATAAATGAAAATAAAAGGAAAAGGTAATGAAACCCTGCACACAGCTAATAAAAACGGCCAGTGTCGTCTACGGCAAAATGGTGAAGAGCAACAACGACGGCAATCAAGCCGAAGCAAGTCGTCAAAATCATTTGGCAAAGTTCGAACTGTTATGTGTGCTGACAGTTTTGGGCACGTAGATGCGTTCAGAACACATCATGCAGGCGCACATGTGTCGCAATAATGAGTATGAGACAAGTGGAAAAGCAAGCCAAAAAAAAAATGTATATTTTGTTCGAAATAATGCCTATGAACATGCGCATTTTCCCACAGTCGTAAAGTGCGGCAGGCAGGCAGGCAGGCGGCATTAAATGATTTTCCGCCACCCAAAAATGCAAGAGCAAAAAAAAGGAAACGAAAAATTAACGATGAGCGGTAAATAATTTATCACTATATGGTTTTTACACGTGCATGTACAAATGCGAGTGCGAGTGAGTGTGAGTAGCTGCGTCAAGTGCATACAAGTGCAACATGAGCCTGTCGGCTTGTTGATGGTTGTTGTTGTTGTTGTTGCTGCTGCTTAAATTTCAAACATACGATTTTCATGTTTTAGCGCATGTTAATACGCGCAAATTCTCAAATCAGCAAAAAACTCAAACCCGAAATGAAATTAATTTTCAATTCAACGAAATAAGTAAACAAACAGCAAAGAATAAAATTTCCACCTTGCTATAAAAAAAAAAAAGAAAAACAAAAAAAAAAAATAAGAAATATAAATATAAATATGGAAAACAAAAAAAAAAACACAAATGCATTTGGCCTTTTTAAAATTCAACTTAAATTTGCGTTGCATATTTTTTGTTTGCGTGGGCGTTCAGAAACTTTGTTCAGTGTCTGGCCAGGTATTGCAGAATTGCAAAATGTTTAATGATTTTGTAAATTTTTTTAATGTTTTTTTTTTGTTTTTTTTTTTTTGGCACTTCCTTTGGCTCGAATATTATTATTTTTTTGGTATTTCCCTTGTTTTTTGTTTTTTTTTTTAATATTTTTCTGTTTAAATATATGAAGACATTATTAACACATTTTAGCCAATTCTCGTAAATCATAACAGCTTATAAATTATTTTTGCTTATATTGTAGACTTTTTGTTGCGGTTTTAATTGCGTATGGCTTGTGTTCATATTGGATTTGATTTTTCTATACTTTATATGTTTTTTTTTTCCTTCACTGATTTACTGCTCTAATGATTTGCTTAGTAGTGTGCTTAGGTCGCATATACATCGACGCGTTTTGTTGAAACATATTAAAGGCAGTTAAATTTTTTAAGCGCGTTGCGGCAGTGGCTGCTTCTTTTTTTATTGTTTAACTGTCGGATATGCATCTTTAATATAATGTTTTTTGTTGCTTTTTTCGTTTTTTCTACACAATACGTTTTTGGTTTTATCTGTTTTCAATGTCTCAACGCATTTCATCAAAATGTCAAGCGGTGAGCATACTAATACAAAAAAATAGTTTCGCCTTTTACTTTTATTTTTGTTTTTCGAAATTTTGATTTTGATTGAGCAAATTTAGTGTTTAGTGATTTGTCACACGGCATTAGTGTGTGACCTTATTTGGTAACAGTTTGTCGCGTTGTTGTGTTATAGTAAATCATTTTGATTGAAACCTTGTAAATAAGAACAACGGCACGACTCTGTGACGGTTACGGTGACAGTGACAGTGGCATCATCATCAACAATATGATCCGCAGCAGCGTAGCTAAAACGTGGCTTTTTAAAGGCATTTAAAATGCGTAGCCCACTTAAAAAAAAAAAAATAAAAAAGAAAATAATTGTTTAAGCAGCCGCATGCCCAAATTAGGCTTTAAACACAAAACAAAAATGTCAACTTTAGCATTAAGAAAAGCGCACACATTTTCTGCAAAGCATTTAACACACAACTGGATGCAGGGGCGGCTAAAACGCAGGCAGGCAGGCAGGCAGGCAGACAGGCAAGGGAAAGAAAATACGAAATGAAAATCAGCACAGACACAAACACACACATACACACACTGACTCACATTGACTACAATTCAGCTTAGTTCAGTTCAGTTCAGCTCAGTTCAGTTCAGTTAAACATCGCAGAGCAGTGAGAACAAAATCTACATGGGTTTACGAAATTTTCATTTAAAAAGGCATTAACTGTTCAACACAAAGACAGTTTGGGGATTTGTGGTGCACGTTTTTGAGTTACTTGAGCTGCCAAGGACTTAAGCCTTTGTTTCAAGTATATTTTCCATTGGTTTTCCACTTTTTCTCTTCTCTTGCTTTGGATTGTTTTATTTTAGTGCGTGCGAGCAATGTTTGGTCAGTTAATGGCATCGGTCAGCTACGTTGACATGCCCTTGACTGACCCCCCGCACTGTGTGGACACAGACAACACGACGCTGGCAAGTGAACTGCCCAAAAGTAACTGTATTTAACTATTAGTTATATGGTTGTTGTTGTTGCTGTTGTTTCATATATAGCATGTACATATGCTGTGCCCATCCGCTGTCAATCGTGTCACAAAGTGGGTTGATAATTTTACTCCAGTGTGTCATTCACCAGTCACAAACCACAAATTTATTTATGTCGCCACTTAAGACAAATTATGCTAAATCTCTGTGTTAACCCCGTCGAACTCTCACGCCCAACTGCGCACACCCCTGCCTGCCCTTTCGCCTGCCAGTCAGGCATTAAACTGGCGACCCTGTGTAATTGCCTTGGCTGCCTGGAATGGACACGTCCATGACAATTTGTTTAGTAAGTATGATTGCTAAAGTAATGTAAAATTAATCAATTCTCCCTCACTCTTTCTCTCCCACTCTGAGTTACACCTGTGTCATATGCACAACTACAACAACAACAGCAACCATATTTAAATTATTATTACAGACAGTTTAGTGGGCGTTCAAATCAATTTTCTGGTAATTTTTCTTTAGTTTGCTATCCGCCTGCCTGCCCCGGCCCCGGCCCCAGACTCTGCCTAACCCTGTCACCTGGCCTTGCCTTTAACATTTCTCCTTGCTGTTGTTGTTGTTGTTGCTTTTGCTTGATGTTGTTATAATCTATGGCTGCCGTGTAAAATTTACTTTAATAATTTATAAACTTTTACCAACTTGTTTATAGTTGTTGTTGTTTTTGTTGTCGATTTAGTTGCCATATGTTTTAGTCATGTACTTTCTTTTCTTTTCCTTTTGGAGGTTTTTGTGTGTTAACAACTTTTTGTTGCTTCCTATGCATGCATCCTAAAAATTTCGTTTGGTTCCATTTAATTTGTATATAGAATGACATGATAATTGTATATGATGTATGAGTCAAGCTGAGTTAAGTTGGGCTAAGGTGTGCGCTTGGTTCGGTTCTCCTTGGGAAATGATACGAAGAAAATTGATTTCGTTCGAGCATTTGTATGTGTATGTGCATAAGCTTTTTAGTTTAACTTTTGTCGTGTCTAATCGTTTAAGAAAATTGTAATGATATGAAAGTTTTAATGTTCATTATGTCTGTACAACGAGGTCTTTAAAAAGTTTATTTATAGCGAATCAAGGGATTGTGTGGATTTCTTTGTCGCTTTGTGTGCTTGTCCTTGATATTAAATCAGCTTTCACTGCGTCTGTTTATTCTATTGAATTTGCCAAATCTACTCTGGAGCTCAATAAGATAATAGCATTTGGAAGAAGAATTTCTCAGCACTCATGGCTGTTTTAGATATTATCTACAAAGGTATGACAAATCGATACTCTGCTACTTTTCTCTAGAGGAAGTGTAATTGCTTCTTCATTATTTTTTAGAGAAAGAAAAAAAAAAAAAAAAACCAAACATTCATTGATCCTTAATGATAACTTCATAAATCTAAAAAGTGAGTGAAGAATAGTAAATTGAAAGCACGAAACATCAAAAATACACTGAAAAGTCTTTACTTACTCCAACGGCAGCATACCAAATTAATACAACATGTGGCAACTTTTTACGAAGTAGACAAATCATAGCCCCTAAAACTCACTTTGAAGCGCCAACGCGCCACCCTAACATGCTATGTACCCACAACGACAGGCGGCATGACCCGGCTGCGAAACGCCACACGGTCTTAGGAGATGTAAATATTTTGTCACTGTTTGTAGCATTTTGACATCCAACCTCGAAACAAATTTTTCAAAAAGTCCCAGTCCCGAAGCCGCAGCAAGTGAAGCGCACAAACGGCAACTCCCCAAACATTTAAAAGACCGACGAGCCAGCGACACTAACAAGAAAATTAAACATATTATCAGGTGGCAACTTTGATTTGTTTTATTTTACATAAACAGCCTAACAACAACAGCAAAGGCAAGAGCAACACAAGCAAAGCAATTTGAGCAAACGAAAACTTGGTGCAGTGACTGTGGCAGCGGTGCTCAGCTGGCTGACATTGACTGGATGCCGCCACAGCTCAGGTCGTCTGCATAAAGATGACTTCTTAAGACTTAAGTGCTATGCGGCACATCTGCGTGCGTGTGCATGTGTATGTGTGTGTGTGTGTGTGTGAGTGTGGGGCAAGAGTCTTCTGTGCGCCCCAAACATAATTTATATTCAAATTAAAACAACGCCAAATGAAATTTATGCCAAGGGAATTTTTATAAAGCCTGCCGCTGCGCCGCGCAGATACTGTTGCACATTGTAATGAGTTTGTTAGCATTGATTGGTTTGTTCTGCCGAAACTTCTTCGCTTTCGTTTTCGCTTTCGCTTTGCTTAGACGCATTTTTCTTCTTCTACTTCTTTGCTTGTATGCGTGTGTGTGTGTGTATGTGTGTATTTTGTATTTTGACACTTATTTAATGACGCTACAAGATTTTTCGTCGTATGCCACATAAATAAGAATGCCACATAGAAAAAGTTGTGACAGCTGTGCTATGATCGAAACACAGTAAACACAAGCCATGGCGAACAGCGAGGCACCGTTCAACTGATCTGAGATAGGCTAATGGCTTGTTTGCCTTACTGATTAGTTTGTAATTAACTTTAATGCATATAAATATATTCGTATACATTAGACTTATATCGATAGACCTTATATTCGGTTAGTTGTTGTTGCTGTTGCTGTTGCTGTTGTTGTAGTTGTCTCACACCTGCAATAGTGACAGAGTAGCTAAGGTGCCGTTGAGACAAATGCCGGTAGCACCTCTGTGCCACTTTTTTATCCTCTTTTTATTTTTTGCCTATACAATGCGTAATTATGCGCCTGGCCTGGCCTGGCCTGGCCTGGCCTGGAACGGCACACAACGCCAAGGCACTGCGATGCTTATCCACATGATTTTGCCTTTGTGTTTTTACATAAAAGTTAATTTCTTTATAATTACGCCTTAGATGCGTAGATAGGCACTTGAGTGAATTGACTTATTGTGCTGTGCAGTGCTGTGCTGTGCTGTGCCAGGGCTACTGTGCGCCGTGCATGCAAGTCAATTGAATAGGGGTGAGCATTGGGTGCAAAGCAAACGATTAAGTTATCTGCTATCATGCATGTTGCATTAAGCCGCTCTTAGGCAATGAACACGCCCAGCTAATTAGCAAACATGCGCAGCAAACCCAACATAACGGTTCTCATAGATATTTATGCAATATCATAGCAATAATGCTAAATGCAAGCAGGCAAACCGACCGGGCAGACAAACAGGCAGGCAGGCAGGCAATATTTGCAACACTCCGCGTCAGCACGTGCTACGCGGTGAATTTGCGAAAAGTGCACGAGCAACGCAGAGTGCAAGTGCGAGTGGCCATTTGCCATAACCCAAATGAACGGCACGTGTGCAATGTTAAGTGTCACCAAGTGCTGGCGCAATATGAAAAAGTGTTGGCTAACAACAACAACAACAACGACAACGACAGCAACAGCAACATCAACAATGACAAGAGCCAGCGTGACATAATCATAACCGGCAACAGCGTCAGCAACAGCAAAGGCCACGTCAAATCGCGTTGGAAGCAGCAATGATGGCTGGAGACTGTTGGCTGTTGGATGGTGGATGGTGGATGATGGCTGGTGATGATGATGGTGATTGGCAAGTCTGCTACCAAATGCATTACGCAGCATATTCGTGCAAACTTCAGCAGGTAACGCCCGCAAAAAGGGGCGTTAAATGACGACGCGACATGTCGTTTTATGCGTTTGTGCTAACAATTCCCAGTGCTGTCGTTTTTTCCTTTTTTTTGTTTTGTTGTTTTTATGCATCTGTTTTTGTGAACGTCGGCGCCAAAGTGAAAATTTGCAGAAATTAACTTTTTTTGTTGTAATGTGTATACAAACGCATTACACATGATTTGCCATTTGATAAAAACGCATAAAATTAAATGAAATTGCAGAAAAATCAATAATGCAAAAATTGTAAATTGAAAATGGCATATTTAATGATTATTATTATGCTGTGTACTGTGGCGGTTGTTATTGTTTTTGTTGCTGTTGCTGCTGCTGCTGCTGTTGGTTATGTGTCTGCTGATGACGTTGATGATGATGTGCCAAAAGGCTGACCAGGGCTGTGCTATTAATTGCGTTTAATGTGCGTTGCTTGTTGAATTTGTTAAGAGTTGATGCATATACAGGAAAAAAAAATTGTCTAAACAATGCCTAATTACTTTGTTGCTATAAATAAATTTTGTAGTTGCACATGATTTTGTAGTTGCACATAATGAAAGTCGTAAGATGTACCAATATATTGATTCTCATTGGCATTACAAAATGATTGCTGGCGCTTACAGTTTGCTACCATTATATGAATATAGGTAAGATGGCTAACATACTAAAACAACATCGCTAAGTGACCGAATTGAGACACTTCAGATTGCTGTTATTTCTGCAGACGATGAAAACTGAACTATAGTGTAGACGTTATTTCATTTAGTGCCAAATCAGAAGGTACGAAAGACATAGTACAGATAAAACGGAGCTCAAAAAAGCATAAAACTGCCGGACCGGCAAGTCACAAGCCTAATATGTTGCCAGAGCCAATTTTTTTTCTGAAACACACACGCTACAATCTGAAATTATGCAATGCACAAGTTTTAAGCTGTCCACCCCACAAAATTGACCAAGACCTAATTGTGTATTTTTTGCCTTAGACAAAACTCTCTTACTCGAGTAGATGCAACGGTTCAGTAGCCATATTTTTGAATAAATGCCTTACCAAAGCTGCATATAGGTAATGTTGCGAATTGATTATTTACAATCCCAAATTTAAGGACCTTGCAAAGAGTAAAAAGTACAAAAGCACTACAAATATCACACAGATCGAAGTTCTGTCAGTTATATATGAATATATAAAAGAATTCGCTATCAATATGATTATATAAAAGAATTAAAATGTGGACTACGTTTCAGTTACTTGATATGTTAAATAATATTAAATATGTATGTATGTCTAAAATACTACGTAATAATTAGTAAGGGTAGTGCAATCAATTCAAATCAATAATGAATGCGACTTAAAACATAAAAAATGCAGTAGGCTAACATTCGATCTAATAATAATTAATACAAATTTTTGTCGAAACTTGCATGTCAATTTTTTTACGCTCAGTCGCAGACAAGTGGCTGCTGAACATGCCTCCACCGCACTAGAGGCACCAAGAGGCACAGCTGAGCTTCAGTGTGTCGATGAGTATGGTGTGAGCATGGAAAAGGCAAGCACAGCTAACGCTGCTGGCCAGCGACTGCCGACTGACCGAACGATGGAGCGAGTAAGTGCGTGAATGCGTGCGTGCGTGCGTGCGTGTGTATGTTCGTTAGTGTGCGAGTTGAGACACAACTAAACCAATGGGCAACTGAATGCAAACAAGCAGCGAAATATCGAAATGAATTTCACTTTGAGTGAGCGTGAAAATGAATTCGTTGAACATGGGGCCGAGTGGATTCGACAGCCATGAGATGCACGCAGAGCAAGCTGCGAGCAGACCAAAGCGATTCCGTTGCGTAGCGTTACGCACAGTTACTCGCAGTGATATGCAGCCAAGTGATCGATGGTTGGCCGTTGGGTCTGTTTTAGGTCTGTGGTTTGCCTTGGCGCACACACACAAGCGTGCATGCATACAAATGTACGTAGGTTGCGTCATGTGCATGTTTTCAATTTGTTATGCACAAAAGGAATTACGCGCATTTGATTGCATCAGGCAGGACGGAAAAGACGGCTTAAGCGTGTTTTAAATTTCATTAGTAATCTACAAAGTGTTAACTAGCTAAGCAGGCAGTTGTGGCTGTTGTTGTTGTTGTTGCTGTTGCTGTTGTTTTTAACGACAGGATATGCAGGCTGCTGTTGAAAAGCGAAACGAAGCAAGTGGCTGCAGTTTACGCTTGGCCTGGCAATTGCAATGCATGAGAGCCAGGCGCAGGATAAACGCGTCTCGCCTGTACTGAGTGGAAAGTGAAATGCCAATGTCGGGGTTTTTTTTTTTTATGAAATACAAGTTTTCTTTTATTTGGTTTTTTTTTTTGTTTTAAATATTTTTATTTTTTGTTTTTTTTTGTGATTTTTTTCATTTGATTTATGTTTTACTTTTGTATCGCGCACATTGAATTTATTTTAGCTATAATTAATTTTTATTTTGTTTTTATTTTTTAAAATTTTGTTCTTGTTTATAAATAAAACTAATTTAAGCTGCTATTATTAAATATTTAAAACTATAGTTTAACTAACATTTGTTATATATAGAATTATTTATTCATTTATTATATATAGTTACATACACATTGTGTGTGCAGTGTAATGCACGACATTTATTTTTTATTATTTTTATTTTTAGTTATATCTTTTAATTTTTTTGATTTTCTTTTTTTTTTTTCTTTTTATAAATTACACACTGAGATACGTTTTGATGAACAACAATTAAACATTTTTTTTTTTTACAAAGCTGCAGCCTAATAAATAAACTAAATTTAAATAAATTTTATTTTAGGAAAACAGTTTTTTACAAATTCGCTAAAACAAGCTTAAAACAAAATATTTTTTTAAAAAAGCATAACGAACGCAACTGTACAAAAAAAATCTATTTTTGCGGTGTAGCTAAAAAAAGATAGCAAGCTTTGTCTAACAAATATTCAACGGTATTTTTTTTTTTTTTGCTTACTTTACACATAAAAGAGCACAACAAATAATTGAAGGAAAATTTAAAAAAAAAATATACAACATTTAGCAAAAAATTTGCAATAGGTTTTTGTTTCTTGCTACACACATTCATAATTTACTTCAGATTGTTTTCTTCCTCTTCTCCCTTTTCTTCTTCATGTTTTATCTAATACTGTTTTTGGCAAGTAATGCTTTTTAGTATGAACCACCCATGGGCACGCATGGCCGGGTGGCCAGCGGTCGAAGTTTAATTCGCCGGGCTTCTGGCCGCCGGCGGCGTCTGATGCTGTGGCGGCAGCTGATACGGACTGAAACGCTGATACGACGATTGCCTGGGCCGCATATCCGGCGATGGCGATCCCGACGACGTCGACGATGGCGTCGAGGCTGTGGGTGGCGGCGGTGGTGTGCGATTGGCAGCATGTGCTGCAGCCGCCGCCGCTGCTGCTGCTGCAGCTGCCTGTGCTTGCGCCTGTGCCTGTGCCGCCGCTTGAGCTGCGGCAGCCTGTTGATTCGCGCTCGCCAAGAAGCCTGCTGTCAATTGAGGCCATTGCTGCTGGAATATATGAAATGCGCCCAGGCCGGGCGGTGGTGGCGGTGGCCCAGCGGCAGCAGCCACTTGTTGTGCCGCGTACATTTGCGGCATCATGAGCTGCGCGTACGGCGAATTGCTGCCGAACATTTGCAGGTGCTGACGTGCCTTCTCGAAGAGCGCCATCGAGGCGGGATCGGGGCCGCCGCCCTGAGCGGCGAATTGTTGCATCAACGGATCGGGAAAGAGGCGCATTGGCGAGCGTAGCTGCTGTTCGAGCAGCAAGGCCTCCATGGGATCACGATCGAAGTCGGTGAGCCGTGAGGAATCACGGAAACCTTTGGCAAAGGGATTCGAGTCGATTTTCAATTTGGTAATCAGCTGATTTTGATAGGCGGTCACAGCAGTGAAGACAGTCTCGGCGAATACGTAGGTCTTGTGTTCCAAGTCTTGCAGCTCCTTGGGATTGCTGGGTATGCTCTGGCCGTGACTAAGCCGCACCAGATGTATGCGTGGCTGATAGCGATGCATTGAGTTCAAAACAATCTGGCGAAAGCAGAGACAAAGAAAAGAAAACAAAAAAGATAATGTTAAAGTGGCAATGCATGTTGGAAAGTGACAAGTAAATACATTTGTACATAGGCATGTAAGTACGCTAACATATGTATATATGAGTGTATGCATGTGTGTGTATGATGTACTTGTGTATTTGTAATCGTGAACAATATTTCTTGCACATGCGCAAGTAAACGCAAAAGTAACTGGAAAATGTTTTCGCATCATGGCGTGGCAAATGTTGCCAACAAATTGTGGCAAATTATTTCAACAGCAAAAGTCGCTAAGCAGTACACACGAACAACATCAACAACAACGAAAACATAAAACAAAAACAATAAGTGCAGCAGCAGCAACTTTCGCTGTCTGCAATATGCATAAACATGAGCTACAATGTTGCAACATGTTGCAGCGAACGAAGCACGCACGCACAGACGACGGAGCCAGAGCGAACGCACAATTATCAATCATTTAATGGCCAACTGGCCACCACATATGCATGCCAAGAAAATAAAACAAATTGAAACAAAATCAAATAAGAAAAATAACACACAAGCATAAATAAAAAAAAAATAAAAAAACTTAATATGCATAATGCAAAAATGAAATAAAATTAAAGAAAAACTGACTGGCTTATCTACGATCAAACGAACGTCTTGTAGCTCACCTGTCCATTCTTATCCATTTCATTATTAGTCAGCTTCACCTTCTCGAACGAGATGACTTGCTTGCGTAGTGCCTCGCAGCTGAACGGACTGTCGGGATGCGCATAGAGACGCGCTGGCGGCGCGGGATCAGCCTTGCCGGCGACCAGCCAAGCCGAACGATGATATGCATAGCGATAACGTTTCGAGTCCATGGGCACAATATCGAGTAGCACGGCATAGCGATCCGCTGGCTGTATCTGGCGCAATGGACCCGAGAAACTCACGCGTACGGTGGGAAACATGCGTCTAAATAACAAACACAAAAAAGAAAAGAAACAAAAATCGAAAGTTAAATAAAGGAAACGATTTTATGCGATTCATAAAATGTCAGTACACAGTAAACAAGGCTGAATGTCTGTCTGTCTCTCTGTTTGTGTTTTATAGTAAGTCACTTGCGCTTAACCACACACACACACACGCACACACACACACACCTGAGCTCATGCATAAAATATGTAACACAAAACAAAACAAAAGGCTTTAGGCCAGCAGCTACAGTAATGCAGTCAGCTTCACTGTAGCAGCAGCAGCAGCAGCAGCGGCACATGCACGCAGTAGGCTGTTGCTGTTGTTGTTGTTGTCTGTTGTCTGCTGCTAAAGTGTCGCTTGTAGGCTTGTTTTGACTTCGCTGCCCAGGCCCATGCCGAGTGCGAGTGCGTGCAGTATCCTGCGGTTTAAATGCGTCTTAAGCCATCCTGCCTGCAGGCATGCGAGCGTAGCTGACTGTGGATGACATAATGGCCTAGCGTAGGTGCGCACTGACAAGGACGCATTAGTTACGGCGACCGCCCTGCCGTGCCCTGCCTTGCTGTTGTGCCCATGCCCATACCCATGCCCATGGAGTGTGTGTTTTTGTTTGCCTATTTCCTTGCTGGCTGCCTTTCTTTCTTTCTTTCTTTCACTTCATTGTTTCTTTCACTCGCTTAAGGTGTGATTTTTACTATGTCATTAGACAAAACAGCGCATTAAAAGTCATGTCGTCTGTCTGTCTGTCTGTTTGTCTGTCTGCATGTCTGTCCCGCAGTCTGCCTGCCAGTCTGCTGTTGTGGCTGCTCTATTAGGGTTGTTTTTGCGTGTGTGGCCATTGGTTTTATTTTACTTTGTTTTTTTGCGTGTTCGTTGCGGACTGCCCATGGTTTGCCGACATGTTTATTGCAGCTTAGCAATGAAACAAAAAAAAAAAAGTGTAACCGATATACAACAAAGTAAAATCTGTATAGCAATTGCTTCGATTGTTGACAGGCGCAACGCCCCAGTTGGGAAAAATCATTTGCAGCATGCCAAGGCAGGCAATACACAAGTGATGCACTGCGTCACTTGTCACAGCGACCGCACACGTCTTGGCCAGAACATTTTATTGCTCTGTCAGCCCTGGTAGCTGTGATGGCTTGTGTGCTAACCAAGTCACATGTCATTGGCTTCTGCACACGTAGTCGCCGAAGCTTTGTCCGAAGCAGACATGCCACATTCTGTCTTCTTCTGTTCAATTCGTTCGTTGCAGTTTCAGGGATGCGCAATTTGCGTATGGTACATACCTGCCCGTTTTGGTGATGATCATTTCGGTGCCCAGCTCGTGAAAACGATCCCAGAGCTCTTTTGTCTCCAGATGACACTGCACGGGCTTGAGCTCATCACAGTTGCAGGAACCGACAATTTTTGGTGCTTTCTGTACGGGTTCGGGCGTTAGACGCTCCTCGCTGTCCTCGGTGCCAGGCGATTGCGGTGGCGTTGAGCAGCGGCCCTGGCTGCTCGTGTTGCTGGTGTTCAAATGTGCGGCTGCATGCTGTTGTCTGTTTCCTGTGCTGTTGCTATTGTTGTTGTTGTTATTGTGATTGCTGCTATTGTTATTATTATTATTGTTGTTGTGGTTGTTGTTGCTGCTGCTGTGATTGTTATTATGTAAACGACGCGCTTTAGCTGGTGGTTCCTCGGCATCACTGCAATCCACGACATCCACATCAACTTCATCCTCCACGGAAATGGGACCTGTAAGCAAAGTAAAGTGTGGCAGAAAAGAGAAAACAATTTCGTTAGCATTTGTTTAAAGTTTTAAGCGTAACTAAGCGTTTCTTTTTGTCTTTTTTGTTTTTTGGTGCATTAATTGAATTTTTTCTTCTTTTAAGTTTTGCCTGACTCAGGTCTTGGATTTATTTTCCTGTTGGCTACTTTGTTTTTCGTTAAGTCTGTTACTTTTTCTAGCAGCGACAACATGTGCTTAAGATTTCAATGTTGCCAAGTAATTGCTAACTGTGCTGCCTGCGCGCGCGCTCGCAACATGTTGCTAAGTTGAAAATTGTTGTTAATTATTTATTTAAAGCGCATTTTCACTTTTATTGCGCTCTTGTGCTGTTGCGCTGCTTTGCTGTTATTGTTTCAGTTGTTATTGCTATTGTTGTCTTTGCCGCTGTTGCTGTTACTGCTGTTACTTGTCATATACACACTATTATTGGCTAATTGCGATAATTTGCTTAGAAATCAATGCCCATGTTGCGCAAAAATCATTATTGTTAATTATTTTGCACGAGCGTAAATTATTGAAGTGTTGACTTAATTTATGGCAAAAAGCATTATAACACGTTTATTTCATTTACTTGTGTTTCTTTTTTTTTTTTTTGTTTTATTAAATTTTCGCATGCATGTCTTTGACACTTTCGCAGCCAGCACTTGTGCTTTGCTTTGTCTTGTAGACTTAAAAAAAAAAAATACTTATTAAATGGTAAACGTTGGCTAACGAGTTTATTATCGACTACGTATAAATTTGCTTTGTTTCATTTTTATTTTTGTTAATTTTTTAATAATTAATTTTCAATATAGACAGCCAGCAAAGCGAAAGCAAGCAGACAGACTGACTGCCATGCAGGCGGCAACAATAATCAGCCGAAAGCCAAAAATGAGTGAGTCTACACAGGCAGGCAACGCCACAGCGCGCTCAAAGGTGTTAAAATGCTAAATAAGCGACGCTGCGAGTTATTTTCATATATAAACAATAATTTAAATTAAAACATTAAGAGTTTTTCGTTTCATATACTTTTTTTTGTCTGTCGTTTTTGCTTATGCTCTTGTGTCTGTCTTCGTGTGTTAACTTTGCGTCGGCTTCCGGCGTTGTTCTGCCTGCCGATGATGCTAAACTGAATTGGCAGCCGTCGCTAATTGTTGCTGCGCCTCGTAAAATTAATAAAATTAAGCACATTGTTGAAAATTAATTAACATAATTAGGAGCTTTTGTTTTGCTGCCCATTTTTTGCTGCTTTTGCTTTTGCTTTTTATTTGCATATTATTTATAAATAAAATATTTCATTTGATTTAGTTTAAGCGGTCGCGCAAGTAAATGTTTTTAGCTGCCTTTTTTCTTGCCTTTTTTGTTTTTTTTTCCCTTTATTAATTTTTTTTTTTGGGTTTTTTGTTTGATTTTACATGGAGTTGCTTGCAAAGTAATTTTCATAATTAATAACGTGTTCGGTATTTGTTTTAGCAAGTTTTGACATGCCGTTGCTGTTGTTATTGTTGTCGTTAGGTTTGCTGTTGTTGTTGTTGTTGTTGCTGCTGCTGTATATTGGCAATGTATCTATTAGTTTTTAATAACCAACTAACTAACTCTTGCTAACTATGCCAGCGACATGCTGTGCGCTTAATTGCGGATGTAAAATAGCAAATTGCGTGCCCGCGACGGCCCTGCATGCGTACAAGCCCAAGTGTATGTGTGTGTGTATCTGTGTTTGAGCGAGTATGTGTTTGCCGTCAAAACGACTTTTGGCTTGTCTTGGCTCAGTTGTTGCTGTTGTACATATTTATTGTTATTGCAATTCTTGACTAACGTTATTTAATTGTTTTCTGTCAAAGCAAAATGAGAAAAATCGCTTGCAGTTCGCATTGCGACAAGCGCAGTTTTAAATTGCCACTACTGTAACCACCAGCTGTTGGTTGTTTGTTTATTAGCAGCAACGGCCCAAAGCGCAAGCGACGGCAGTTGACATTAGCAATCCAATGCCTGAGAGGCGTAGAAACTGCGAAGCGGCGGTCGCTGGTACATGTTAGTATGGCATTGCTGCACTTCTGCAAAAGCAGCTTATGTCATTGGCAACTTGCTTAACCGTCTAGGCCTAAGTTAGCAATTATGATACATAGCGGCAGTCGGCATAATATTTATTATTTCTCAATGATGGTGCAAAGCATTTCAGCGTGCATTTTATGCTTAAATCGCTGCTTTCATAATAATTCTATTAAGCTAACTGATATGTAACTAAACTGAAAAACCTGCCGTATGCCAACATGCAATTCTATTTTCAATATCAAATACTCCTAACTTGTACTGTTTTTTGTTAACAAATTTTACAAAGAAATATGTCTTATTACTTACTTGCACTTCGCACTGAGGATTCGCGACTTGAGGCATCTTCTCGTGCCATAATTGCCGCAATTGAAAAATCCGTTGCTGAGCCGCCGGCATTTTTGCCAGCCGACGTCGTTGTTGTGGAGCCGCTTGTGGGTGCTGCGGCGGCGGGCACAGGTGGCAGTACGCCATTGCATAAATATGGATGTGATCCGACAAGCATTTTTGATTTATTTATTCTTAAATGTTTCCTTTACTTCTTTACAATTTCTATTAATCAAGGATTAATCTTTTTATTGCAGCTTTTGCTATAACTTTTGCACAATGTTTGCTCACACTTGTTTTCTGTAATTGTTGTTGCACATTTTTGTTTATTTTTTCATAATTTCTTAACACTCTTTTTATGTAGTCGCACTTTGCCGACGTTAAAATGTAGAAACACTTGTGTGGGTTTTTTATTTCTGCTTGTGCACTCCGCGCTAAAAAGTAACAAATAAACAAATGAATGTACGAACAAACGAACGCAAAGCGGCTGCAGAGAGTGTCTGTGCGCAACGAAAGGCAAACGACGACGAACTGAATTGTGTCAGCGAGCTGTAGTAACTTAGAAGCGACAGTCGTTGTCGTTGGCTGGTGTAGTAGTATAGCATAGCAGGCGAGCGGCGGGGCGACTAACCAGTTTGTGTGCAAATGTATGTGCGTGAAAGAAAACAGCAGGAAAACAGATTGAGCGGCATAAGCGTGTGCGCAAACGAGATGGGAAGATTTCATGCGAGTGCAAGCGAGGCATTTTCCTAGAGCAGTGGCGGCATATGTGTGTGAGCAGTGCAACGGCGAGTCAGTTGGAGAAAAGTGACTCAAAATATTTTTGACTCAGCAGCGCGCTATTCCAATTGGAATAGCAGACTGTGTTTTATACGCGAAAAAGGGGAGTGTGTGCGAATGAGACGCATATTGTTGTGTAGTATAGCTGTTGCATTACTTCTTTGACGAGTGGGTTGCGTTGTCACTCAGCTATTTTTTTCTGTTGCTTATTTTCGTTGACTCAACGTGTTGGTGGCGCAGACAACGTCATAAATTCATTTACAATTAAAAATGTCGGCACTGTTTTTTTCCTTTCGCTCGTGTTGTTTCGTCTTGATTTTGTCGACTGTGTTTTATTTGTTGGCTTTTTGTCTCTGTTCAACGCACTTATGCGCTCTTTCGCGCTTGTATGAATGTTGTTTCAGTGTGGCAGACACCGCTGCGGTACGTTTCACTCGTATGTTGAGTCAAAGCGAAGCAAAGCAAAGCGGACATGGCGAGAATGTTTCACATTTATGAAGTGTAAACGCTTTGGTTGCGGTTTTTCATGTTTTTTCCACATTTTCGCTGTTGTCGTCGCATTCAGGTTTTTGTATATTTTTTTTTGACTTTGTATTTGTCGCTTTTTTTTTTAAATTTCAAAATTAACAAAACTGCCGAGTTTGAGTGTTTCAGTTGGATTCCAACACGTTCCGCTAGTTTTGTTGTTGCTCTAAACAGTAGGACATAAATTGTTGTTGTAAAGCTACGTATTTTTTTTGATTAGTGCATCAGCATGGCTGTTGTAATTTTGAGTTACTGTTAATTTTCTTTCTTTCATATTTTTAACATACAATTTTTATTTAAAAGTTTACTACGATTTTAAGCGTACTTCATTTTTTGCAGTTTGTACTTAAAATTGTTGTGTAGCTTTCATAATGCCGGCGGAGTTTTGACTTTGCTTTAATATCTTTTGTTTAAAATTAAAATCAAAAAAATGTTTTATGACTTATAAAAATATTTATGCGTTTGCTTTGTCACGCCTCATAAAAATCTCATAATTAGCCACGGCTGCAATCTCAACATCTATATCCTTGGCAGTTACGTTGTTTAATTGACGTTTGTTGCTGTTCTCCTGCGAGTGACACGCGCTGTCAGTTTTATGTTGACTTCAAGGTTCTTTTCAGTGATCTCAAGGTTATGTGCTGCGCTTTAAAAGTTAGCGATACATACTCGTATTTGAATCAAGTTCGTGATAGATCAGAATGCATCTACATGAATATAAGCAATATTTGCGGCGCATTTGATTTGAATTGTACATACAAGAGTCATGTGTTTTGTTTTGTGTATTTTTCGATGTTTTCTATGTATGTATGTTTTTTTATTTAGTTTGCCATCTGAATGCTGTTCGCAGGTTTACTTTAGTTTTGTTAAGTAAGAGTTTCAACTGTTGAAGTTGGTATGCAGAAATGTTCCTATGTTAGTACATATGTTATTAGTATTTTTCCTGAACACAACGTTGGTGGCACACTCCATATACTTTCTCTTGCCTGCCGCTGCTTGGCGTTGCTTAAATTACAAAATTTCTGCACAAGAAATTGTTTAGACACGTCTCAAAACCAGGCGAAATTATCAAATGGCAGAGTGTCGGCATGGGCACAAAGGATATACTCGTACCGCTGCTTACGAGTGAAAGTGTCAAGAGTCGAGTGTGTTAAAATTTTAATTACTACTTAAAAGGCAAATGCTACACTACAAATGCTTAGATCCTACTTGGAGTAATTAACAAGCGAAACTTGTTTACTTTTACTTTGACAAAGAGAGTTCGAGGGTCTCAGGGCACTTAGCGCATGGACATGCGTCTGAGGGAAAGGCGGCGGCACTTGATGCGACGTTGTTTGTGTCACCGCTGCGAGGTTCTGCTGCGCACAAGTGGCCATAAATTAAAATATTGATGGGTCTGAGATTTTGTCGGCGTTTTGTGATTTGCTGCGACTATGTTTTTACAAGTTGCGTTCGCTTATTGGCCTTTTGTTATTCTTTGACATTTGGTGACGTATGCGCTGCCACTGCGCGGCAATGTGACAGGCGAATGGGAACACACACGGGCGCGCACACACACTAAAGAGCGAACACACACGTTGAAGTGAGTGTCAAAGTGACAGGCCGCGATGCCAACATGCCAACATGCCACCATGGCAGATCGCCTTGAGCGAAAGCAGACAGCGAGCAGGCAGCACGAATAGAAACTAAGCGTGTGTGTGTGTGTGTGTGTGTGAGAATGCAGCGAGAAAAAGTGTCAGATTACAAAAATCACACGCACAGGATAAGCAGGATTAGTGCTTGTTAGGATGTTGCCTTCAGAGGTTTTTGGCTTTTTGTGCCTTCAGAGGGTGAGGTCCTGCGTCCTGCATTGGACGCATCGCCTTGTTTGACTTGAGAAAATCGCTTCTAATTGGCGCACTTTGGGGCTTGTCGCTTCGTTGTCATTAATGAATTTGATGAACTGTCAGGCGGCAATTTATTTGCGAAATACTTTCGCTGGCAGCGACGTCTTGGGCCAGGTTAATTGCATGTGATAAAGGTGACTGCGGCGACTGCGTATAAGTGCGGATGAGGTTAATTTAAAATGCATGGGAAATGTCAAGACAATTGGCGGCAATTGTGGCAATCGCTGACACAAACGCTCATAGCTCTTGATGTGGGTTCATCAAGTGCGGAAAGACATTCACAATGGCGTCAGGCAAATGGCTGCCGCTGTTGCCACATCGTATTTGCGGCAGTTGCCTGCAGGCCATGTTGAAAATTGCATTTCAACAAAAAAAAAAAAAAAAAAAATAATGTAATGCATGGTAGCAGACTTGGCGCTGCAACCCTTTTCTAATATTGTGCGCATTTGTGAACGGCCCTAAGGAGTTCTTGTCTATAGAGAAAAGCGCATGCATTTCAAACAATTTAAAGTAGACGCATGCAAGCGGTAGACACCAGGTAATGCCATAGGCCGGTGGTGCCTGGTCTACGCCGGTTTTTGCTGGCTGGTGCGTTGCATGTGCTCGGCTATTAACTCGCGCAGTTGGCCGTAGTGCAAAGGGGTCGCGCAATAAAATCCTAAATGTCTGTTATTTGTTTAGCCATCATTTTTTATTTGTTGTATTTATGTATATGCATTTTAATAATTGTTAATTTGTTGCAATCAGCAAATAATAGTTAGTATTGCATTTTTAAGGGGAAACATTGAACTTGACATTTTTACTCGCATGCACGCTAATTTACTGGGTGGGGCTATTGCTGTAAAAACTTATTATCCAAGTACAAATATAAAAATATATATTTATGAAAAATGAAAGGTTTGTTGCTGCGACGCACTTCTCACTGCTGATAGTTTGTCTGTGGCAAGTGGTTTTGCCTGCCCCTGCAGCGTGCAACAACAACAAACACTTATCCAAAAGAAACTTCCGCCAGAGCACTTAAAACTTCCGCTGTGTCTAATAATGCATAATTGAAAGTAATCTTCCCAACAATATTTAGATTGCTCTAAACAATTTATTTGGAAAACTCTTTGCTACTTTTTGGAGGCACGTGGATTGTTTTACTTTTATGTCTTTTTTTTTATTGCCGGCAAAACACTTGAGGTTCAGCGTGTTGCCGCATGGTTTCTTAGCGCGTGTCCCAATGCTGAAATGGAAATTGAAACTTCATCTAAGCGCCAAAAGTATTTTTAAAGCGTTTTGTAAAAGGGAAAATGGGGAAAATCTTGACTTCAATTGCATGGCAGCTTTTGTTGTTAGTCTGATTTTAGGTTAATGACATGGGCACGAAATTTCTGTGATTGTAATAAACAAATAAAAAATATTTTTTCACTGAAGTTCTCAAAACTTTCTTAATAAAATAAAAAAAAAAAACAAAATTAAGTAAAGGTTTTACCCATTGTTAATTAATTAATACGTATAAATAATTAGCAACTTTCATAGAACGTTGCTGCTGTAAGAATATCATCTATATTACTTAAATATCGTTTGATATGATTTTGATATTTTTATACCTTTGTAGAATTTCGATAAAATGATATGAGACGTTTTTTAAATATTGTTAACTTTACCATATAAGAAGTAGTAATAGGGCAACTGCATATACATACATACCATAGTTATATGTATGTATATCATAGCTGTTCTAATAAAATAAAGACAGAATAAAGAATAAAAGACATAAGGATTTCGATTCAAAAAAATCGTCATTGTGTCCGTTTATTATATATTGATATATTTTAATAATAATAAAAATATATATGTTTTTTGCTTTTTTTGTTTAATTATATAAAAATGTAAGTTAGGAAACTTAGATTTGATAATATAAATTTTGGTTCAGTATTCCTTTAAGTGAATAAGCAATAAACCTTATCTAGTTTAAACTCGTTTTATCAATACTTAAAGGCTTATCCCATTAGCATTGGTGAGTGTACGATGAGTGTGTGAACGCAGGTATGACGATATCCAAATCTGCGGCCTGCGCTGCCCGACCTAGTGTCAGTGTGACCTATTCCTTTGTCTTCCCAACTGTTTGTTATCCTTGCACAATGAGTTTGCATTATTTTGCATTGTTTGACGCCTGTGGGTCTCTTTGTCTCTCGCATTTGCCTTGGCACTTACTTGTGTGTCAAAGATGCTAAAGATCTTGCCTTGCTTGTTACTCTTTATCTTCCCTTCCTGACTAAGGACTGTTGTTGTTTGTTTTGTCTAATATTAATAATATTTATTTTTTTTTTGAGACCTAAACGCAAATATTTAGCAAATATTTGTGACTTATTGTCTTGACTTGTAAACGCCTACGAAGATTTGTAAGCATGGAAAATGCGGCAGAGTCAGAAGTCGGCTTTTATTAATGAATCTTTTAGTGTTTGCATATCGAAGTGTCTTGTGCCATACTCTTTTCTCTCACATACTCGGGTCTCCAGGGTTTAGCGCTCGGCCTCTTGGGTTGTGGTATGCCTGGGTATTGGATTATATGTGTGCCTGTTTGTGTATGTGTGTGTGTGTGTGAACAACGGTAAATGTACGCCACGTGATTAATGTTGCGAAGCATAAAAAAAAGAAAAAAAATATTCGCTTGCTTTTGTGTGTATTATATTTTATTTTTGTGAATTTTTACAGTAGCAATTCCGCTAAATGTCGCAAGGGACAGCTAACAAGTTGAAAGGTAGCGCATCCTGCAATCAGCCAACTTAAGGCTGCACATTTGCAGATGAAGTGAGTTTACTTCTTATTTTTGCTCTGCCAGTCTTTGCACTGTTCAGGTTTTACAAGCTGCGGTTAGCCAGAGGATCATGCAGCCGAGCAGTGCAGAGACGCATAAAATCTTCGTTGATACAAAAGCCTCTTTCCAGGAATTTATGCACATAAATCTTTATAGAGTTGCGTGAGGGGCAGCCACACAATGCACACAACAACAAGGGGCAACAACAACAACAACAATTGTCACACCTTTCTGCGACCACTCAGCAATGTCGTGCCATTGTGGCACGGCAAAACACTCGACAGGATGCTCGACAATGACGTCAACGTCAGCTTCAACGTTCGCTGCAACAGTTTCGTATCTGTGCAAGACTCACGCCCCTTCTGCGCTCAGTTAGCTGCTCACGCTCAGCATCTCTTGCATTTGTAATTTGACTCATTAACAATTTGGGTAACACTGTGTACACTGCACACTGCCTGGGTCTGTCCTGAGAGTTTCCCAATGTTTGCGTAACATAAATCACAACTTAAACGATGCGTTCGAGATACTTAAATGTATCGCATTTCTTAAGCATTCGAACGATTTTCTGCTATTAGACAAAACGAAGATTTATGTGACACGATTTGGCGCCCCACATTTTGCGCCGCTTTCAGTTTGCTTTTTGACTTAATCATTGTCCCTTGCCTGCTAAACCGCTGCTCAAAAATTAGCTTAAGCCTTGCCTTCACTTGCCTGCCATGCCTGCCTTGCCTGCCTTTCCACTAAACTGCAATAACACTGGCCACGCCCTTTTTGTGCACCTCACACTGCATTAACATTTTCGCCAGCTGTCTGCTGTGGTCTGCGTGCGATCGTGTTCCATAAGGTCATCTGCTTTGTAATTGCTCCACGGCGTCCTCAGTGCATCTGCGCTCTCGGCCGGTTTTGTTTTGGTGTCGACTGCATGATTATGCGTGCAATTGTGCCTTGTAGGCTGCACTTTACTTGCTTTAAGCTCTGCAATTAGTGCGTAATTTTATTAAGCATCCATGCAGCCAACCATGCGGCCAACATGTCCTATATGATTTCCATTCGGCTTTTTTTGCATCGATTTTCGCTGGCTCGCTTGTTTTTTTGCGCTCTGCCCTTTTTGCCTTTTTTAATTTAGCTCTGCGCTAAAGATACGCTTTTAATTTAATAATGATTGGCAACTCGGCGGCATCGCTAAGTAAAAGCTGGCATTGTGAAATCGTTACAGATTCATTGAGTGGACCATTAAATCAGGAGCCGCCACTTACGCTTCGACTAATTGACTTTAATTTTTTGTCAATGTGTTTTCACACGATCGTGTGCAAGTGGGCAGTATTTGACTGCATTTACCTGGCTACTCATAGCATTACACAAATATTACCTTAAGTGTCGGTTCTGTTACCTTTATAACATAAAGACCGCAAATCTAGGTATGACTTGGTATCAGCTAGACTCTTGTTGATCTGGAAAACTCTGTGTAATATGTGTTAGATATATATTTTGTGCAGCCCCTGTTTATAATTCATGGGCGCAGTGAAAAGGGTCAGTTTAGCGAGGACCAGAATGAGAGAATTCGGTATCGCCCTATGCTTTTGAAAAGGTCGGGTTTTTCTACCCTTTAAGGTATTCTTCAGGGTAGCACCAGGTCCTAATGCTACTGCAATTCAGGATTTTATTTGGACTCTTAATTTAATTTTGTCAATTTACTTTCTATATGTTTTCATACTCGTATACATCGTACCGATATTTTGGTCTGAGGTGAGCTGACAAGGGGAAATTCTTGGTAGTTTTTCTCACTGCATCGCCAGTGTTCTAGAACATATTATAAAAATCGCTAACAACTTTCAAAGTGTAACGTTTTGGAATCTGTTTTAATCATAAAAGATTTTGGTATGCTTAAAATAATCATAAAGTTGGTATGATGTGGCAAAATCGATTCTTATTATTATGAAAGATTTACTAATTTCCTGCATACTTTAAACATTTAGCATTGTTGTTTGAGTATTGAATTCGACACGTGTGTTTGATTTATATTTTAGTTGGCTAACTTAGCCGCAATATTAATTTTTATTTTTTGATACATTATTTAATGTAACAGGCGAAGCACATGCATAGAATACGTTTGGTGGCGCTGCCTAACATGAAGTCAGAGTAATCAAACGCAACTGTTACTTCAATAAAAGCCGCAAGTCTCCGTACATCAGTCAAAAGTGTGGCTTCCTGCAGAAGAAAAGAAAAACCGACAGATCCGGCGTTGCAGCAAAGGTGTCAATTACAGCACCTTTGCGCAGGCAAGTGTCGACCGGCACTTAAGTCATTTACTATACAAACTAAATCCGCCAAAGTCGCAACACCCACAACACCTTTCCTGCCTTTGTTTTTTGTAGTTTTTTACTTTGTCCACTTCTTTTTTTTTGCAACATGCCAAAGAAAAAAATGCCGTGCAACGTAACTGCAGGACACTGGAACTGTGCCTAAGGCTGCAACTGCAATTAAAATTGAGCATTTTCACAGGGACTCCGTGCGTCGGGATCAACTGCGCTGCAGGACGCTGAAGGCCAACCGTGTGGCAATTGTAGGTGTGACGTGTGAGGCGTTTGCCTTGGCCAGCCGCTTTGACACCTGAAGCAGAATTGGCGGCCATCTTCAATTGAACTGAGCTAAGCAAGTGGGTGTAGTTTTGTGTGTTTGTGTATGTGTGTGTGTGTGTGTATGTTTTTCGGATGTTGCGCGCTGCAATTACAATTGCAAACAAAGGAAAGTGTGCAATGAATGCGCAATGGTCATGATGTAATTTTCACTTTCATTCATTGCACAACCTGTGCGATGTGAGGTGTGTGGTGAGAGGAGAGAGGTCGGCGCGTCAGTGTTAAGCGCCAATAATTGTTGGCCCTAAATTGCGGCGAATGTTTGGCTAATTACAGGCTCGTGTTTGCCGAACTTTCGGTTTATTTGTAGTTTGTTTGCAGGTTACTTTGTTGTTGTGATCATTAGGTGATCATTTTAATTGACTTTTTACTCTGTGTGTCGTTCTTCCTCTTCTTCTTTTTTTGTGTATTTAACTGCACGTGTGTGCGGGTTTATTGATTAATGAAGTCTCTACACAACAAAATGGAGAACGCATGCAGCCAAAACTCAAAAAATAAAAATAAACATTTGAAAAAAACACACAACAAAAAAAAACCAAAACGCATGGAAAAAGAAATGTTTTGTTTCTTATTGTCATAAATTTCAACTTTTGTGACAAACGCAAGTCAAGCCATGGAACACAAAGACAAAGTCTTGCCTTGTCCGTCCGATCCAAATTGAATTTAAATTTTTCATATCCCATATCCTTTGCATTTGCTGCAGCATCTGCCAAAACAGAGATCAGCATTTGCCGTCTCGAGCGTCTTACGTGCCCGCCGTCACTCACACACCACCGACTCACGTAGCAGAGTCAGAAGGACCTCCCTGTTCGCTTGCATCGCAGCGTAGCGCAATAGATCATTTTTCCGTTTTGAGTTTCTTTTCAATTTTATGTATGGTTTCTTTTTGGTATTCGAATTTTGTTGTGTTGTGCCAACAAAATATTAAAATTTCATATTTGATTTGCATGCAATGCACTCATGTACATAAGTAAGTGTTTGATTTTTTATGTAGTCGTGTATGTATGTCTTCCAGCAGGAAGACATCCTGCGCATTGTTCGCTTTGATGCCTTTTTGCTGGTTTGATGCCGTTTTAATGAGCGTATTTCGGTTTGGTTTTATGGTTTCATTTATGGCTCTTGTACCACTATTCATAAATTGTGTGACATCAATCATAATTAGTGGCTGCGGTCGCCTGCACTCGGCTCTCTTTGTCGTATTTTGGTTTTGGTTGGGCTGAGTTGGGTTTGGATAACTGAATCTTCATTGGTTGTGATTTGAAAATTATATTGGCTTATTGCATTGATTAGTTCTTAGCTGCGCATACATTAAATGCCACTTATGACATTTTTTGATAATCTGTTTAGCAACTGACATTTCATTGATTCAGTATTTTAATTAAAACGAAAATGTTCAAAAGAACAGATAGTGCCGCGAAGACTAAGAAGCTCATAGGATATAGATTTTTAAATCCAGCTACTTTGAAACTATAGGGAATCAGAAAGAATCTATATATTTCAGATACTTTTAAAGGCTAGTTAGCAAATTTAAAATTTTCCGCCTGCTTTTTCTAAACCAGAAACTCCGCGAAAATTAAGTCAATAGGAGCATCAAATATCATATCCGTCTTGTATTGTATAAATGAGAAAACTTTGAAACTGACTGCAATGGATTTCACTTTTTAAGAAATTCAGTAACGTGAATTGAATAAATGTTGAACTAATATTGATATGTGAAAATCAAAAAATTAGTACATTTCACTTCTATGTTTTACAGTCTTTAAAAGTTTGAATCTCACTAGAATATTTTATTCATATTTTATATCAAGTTTATATCATCTTTACAAATCGGAAGACTACAAAGTAATGCTGTATTTAATCCCGGATTGCATTATACCCCATGTGCACATGTATTCGGTTGCACAGAAAGGCTCTTCCTTCAAGAGTACGTTACAACGATGACGTAATGTTGTAGCAACGAAAAATTCTCCAAGCTTTGGTGTTAAAGGGCTAAATGACGTGCATTGGCTTGAACCTGACACAAGGGTAGGGTGTGCATAGTAGGTGTAGCCCATGAACAACGCGTCTTGTGCGGTCGATGGTTGAGTGTGCAATGTCAGAAAAAAGGACATTTGCTTGAAATTTGAGAGGCGTCAACAGTCGAAATCCGCTTAAACTGAGTCGGAAGTCGAAAATTGCTTCATTTGCAGCAAAGCGGAGCAGTGAGCAAAGAAGAATAGAAATAAAAGAACATTTAATAAAAAAAATAAAAAAAATTTAAATATATATAAAACAACAAAAAACTAAGTAACCTTAAAGGAGAATTATTTAAGGCACATTACATTTTTTTGGTTAACAAAAAACTGACATTTACTTTGCAACTTTTGCGGTCAAGGCGCAGGCAACATGAAACATGGCATGCAAAGTTATTATTGAAATGCATTAAATGCAATGTCGATTTTTTATGCTGCGTTCATTTGTTCGTTTATTAAATACATGAGCAGAGCGCTTTACGCATTCGAAGGCATTTGGCCAGCTGACATGGTCATGCGTTCGTTTGGCTTTGCCAGTTTGCAGGGAGGCGCCTTTGTGTGTGTGTGTGTGTGTGCTGTGTTGCCGTTTGTCGTTCGTTGTTTGCCTTATGTCGCCGCAGCACGCAGCGTATCAATTGTGCAAGCGAGAAAAACGTTTAATTGGCGGACACAGACGGACAAATGCGAGTGGTCCGAGTGCACGTAGCTGGTCGTGTATAGTTTCATCGGTTTCATCGGTTTCATCGTTGTCATTAGTGTAATTAGATCTGCTCAACTGTCGCTCATCTTTGTCTTTATCTTGACTTTTTTTCGTTAGCTGCGTGTGCCATGTACATCAACTACAGCCATGTCCTTTTTTCTGACTTGAACGCATTTTTGTATTTCTTTTTTAACGTCGATTTTGTATAGAATTTTTACTAATTTTTATGCGTTCCAAGCAATGACGACTAGTGGTGATGTTAACGCTGAAACGTGCGCAATTTGTTCACAATCAACATAATTGGTTTGTGTCCTTCTGCCCTATGTCCTCGCATGTTGTTGTCGTCGCTGACGTTGGCGATGCCGCCGTTGTGCGTTTGTGTCTTTTATTTTATTTTTCCCATGGGCGCATTTGTACTTTTAAGTACTTATTTTTTTTTTTTTCTTTTTTTTTGTTGTTTTTTTGTTGTATACATACCCATAGCGGGTAAAGCACGCGCAGCGTACGTTCTCCGGTAATTAGCTAAAATGATTAAGTAGATGCGCTTGTATACGTAATTACATTAGTCGCTGCTGCCTGCCAACAGCGCCATTAAATTACATGAACTAAAGTTAAGTACGGCAAGTACGCAAAGTTCGCTTACGCAAATTGTCTATCAATCCATCAATTGAGCATTAGCCTGAAGGTGTATCGACCACCACCGGCGTCATAATCATCATCATTACCGACATTTTGGCGCACGAAAGGCAGTTGGCCGCAATTGCTTTTAGTTGCTTGCTGCACGCATTTAAATGAAACTAAACGAAACGAAACGAAACAGAATGAAAAGAATTGAAATGAATTGAAATCAATTTCATATTCAAATCGAGCAGTGTAAAAACAGACAGACAGACAGACATAGAGTACAGGGCAAACATGTGGACAGACAAACAGAAAATTTCAACTTATTCAATTACAAAAGTCAATTGTGTTAGGCAGCAGACAGACATACAGACAGACAGACAGACAGATAGGCAGAGAGACAGTCACAGTCACAGCCACTTGGCATGGATAAGCCAAGCTGGCTTAGATCATTTGGCTTTAGTCATTGATCGATCTAAGGCTCTCGGCTTGCCTGCCTGACGATGATCGATAAGGGTCGCTTTTGCCTTTGCTTTTGATTTGGATTTTGATTTGGATTTTGCTCGCCTGCTGCCAACCACGCAGACAATTGTTTGGCACTTTCGCGCTTTGTGCGTTGATTGTTACTTTCAAAGGCAAACTAAGCCTGTCAGAGAGTGCGAAGGAGGGAGAGACAGAGAGAGAGAGAGAGACAGAGAGAGCTAGCACACAGGGCGGTTGTGTTTTCTGGTTTCATGCGTGCGTTGCGCTCTTTTAGCTTTTGTTCTGCGCTTTGATTTTCTTTGCTGGCTTGTTGTCATAAATGTGTCATATTATTGTGTTGCTGTTAATGATCGATTGTTGTTTTGTGTGTGTGTGGTTTCCGCAGGATTGTGTTTCCAAGTGGGTTTGTACCATTGCAGCCAGTTTTGACACACTGCGCCAGTGTTGATTTGCCAGTTCGAAAATAACTGCAAATCATATTCGATTTTCCTAATCTTCATGTTTATTGCATGCTGCAATTGACAGAAGTGAAGCACAGATTAACAGATTGATTTCAGAATTAGTATTCCATTTAATAATTTCAATTTAAAATTTGACATATGCAAAGCACATAAAATACTTTTTCTTAGGCCTAAGGAAGAATTTGGGTTAAACAAACAAATATGTTTGCCATTTCGTCTATAGACGCCACCCAAATTGGTTCAATTCATAGAAACTCGAGATATGAAAGAACGAATTCTAGTCTCTCTTGATTGTTATTGTAAGGTAGGTAAATAGGTATCTGTAATGATTGGTAAGTTTAATATTATCAGACACTTATATTTGTGATTAAGGGATTTTCAGTTAAAGAGCAATTCCACTTCAAATTCCTAGGGTGACGTTTGAGTAGAAAATAAGACAACGAAAAAAATAGAACTTAGTTTTAATTATGTTTGTTTTACGATTTTTAGTTGTTTGCAACTCTAAACTCTTTGTGACATTACGAAAACCAAATAAAATCCTACATAAAATACATATTAAAAGGAACTTATTTTGGGCTGACAATAAAGCATATGAAAAATTAGCATAAAATTTTGAATAACAAAGTCATAAAAAACACAACCCAAACCGTAATAATTACACACACATACACGCGCGTACATATGAGTGTAAATATGTATAACAACAAACAATAAACAACAGCAATAGCGCCAAAGCCATGAGCACGAGCGCAATAAAAGCAAATATGGCGACACACGCACGCACACACACATACACACTCATACACCCTGATACTCACACACGGTACGTTGCTGTTCACGCGGAAGTTTTTCGTTGTTGACGATGCTGATTATGACGATGTGGCAGTTGTTGTTGCTGTTGCTGCTGCTGATGACGATGATCATGTTAATTTAGTTAAAACTTAAAATAAGTGCTGCTTCAATGCCCCTGCGCCCACATTATTATGAAGCTAAGCTGCTGAGCGCAACAAACGCGATTAAAGACAAATAAAAGCAGACAAACAAACAAGCAAACAGACCATCAGGCAGTCATCCAGCCATTCATCCAGGCAGTGGCAGGAAGGCAGAGGCTGTCAGGCAGTAGTAGTGAAGAAAAATAAAAAATGGAGCACAGGGTTGCACATCAGTTGCTCATGGCCGAGGCAAGGGAGCAAGCGAGTATGCGAATGCGTAAGCGTAAGCATGTGAGGCGAGGTGAGGTGCTTTGCCAGCACACGCGCGCATGATGAGTAATGGGCACCTTATGCTGCCACCGATATGCCATACGCCAACTAATGAGATTAGACTTTGCGCGGCATCAGCACCGATGACGATGACGATGATGATGATGATGCCTGTGTGAAATCTCTTTAGTAAATTTGTGGTTTATTAACCCTAAAATTGGGAGTTCCTTCGTTCCTTCGTTCCTGCGTTCATTTGTTTGTTCATTCGCTCCGTGGTACTCTTGTCTAGGTAGTTTGTTTGCGTATCAAATGTGTGGAATCAAAATATTATGATGGCATAATTTACACGCCGAGATGAGATTAAAGTTTATGTGCTCGTGTTGTTTTCACTGATTATACACTCCCATATATACACAGTACACACACGCATAGGGAGGCTGAGGGTTGCCAATGGCGTTACGCCGGATTGGGGGTGTGCTGTCGGACGGCATGTGTGCCTAGTTTTAAGTAGTTTTTTTATGCTCAAATGTGCTTTATTGCGGTTAAAATTGTTAACGGTTTTCATGGTCGAATATTCTCAATGTAATTTTTATATATTTTTAAGCCTTTTAAGGGATTAAGTTATTTTTTTTTTCGACGTGGCATGTGTTTGGATTCAGAACAATTTGTAGAATTGTGTTTGTTATGATATATAGTTTGAAATTTTCTTAATGACTTTTTCGGAGCACAATTATGATTGGAATGCTTTGGCAGATAATAAAATTACAATATAAGTGTCCTATTTTCGGTTAGAAAACTATTTATAAACGATTTATCTCATGATCTGGCAAAAAGTTAAGCCTTAGATGAAGTTTGCAATCGACAATAAGTTTTGCAAAATAAAAAAATAAAAAGACGAAAAATAAGAAGGAGAAGAAGAAGAAGAAGAAGAGAGAACGAAGTACGAGGCCAAGGGAAGGATTTTAGAGATCATACAGCCACAAAGATCTATGACATATACATATATATTTAATAGTTGAGATGAGTAAGTTTGGGTGGGTTGATGTCTGCAGCAACTTTCTGCGCATATGACTTCAGTTGTAGTCATCGCTTAAATAAAAAAAAAAATAAATTTAGTTTTTATAGTACCGAAACTTGTTATTTTCAGATTTTTTGTGGCAGCTAAGATAAAAGTTATATATAGCAGTGAAATAAGTTCATGTGTAAAGATGAAAGATATAACTTGTATATGCTTTCATACCATAAACAGTTTGTAAGCAAACATAAACGGTTATGTGACAGTTCAGTGCTCAGTTTATGTAACTTTCACCGAAAAAATGGAAAGGAAACTTATCTCAATTTGTTTGCAGTCGTTTGGGAAGAGTACCCGCTCGCAAAACATTTTACGCTTAATTGTCAACTATTTGCCAGAACCGAGAGTCATTATTTTCGCCATTTTTACGCGTGTCTTTATTGTGATTATTGTTTGATGTGCTGTTGTCAGTCATTTGTGCCGCACAGCGCGCAGCTCTCCCGAAAACGACAAACAGCAAACAGCAAACAGCAAAACAGCATAACAGCAAATAGCAAACAGTCAACAAAAGTTCATAAAAATTAATTTGATTGCTGTCGAAAAAACAAATAATAAAAAAAAAAGAGAAACAAAAACAAAAGGAAAACTTCAACTTTGGCAATTGCGTAGCAAAGTGTGCGCCAACGTTGTGCCATTGTCTGCGCCATGTCGTAAACTTTTGTTTAATTAAACGAAAATTACGCGCGCGCAACAAATTGCGAAAAAATGGCAAAAGTTTCATTGCGCATTCTAAAACCACCTAACGGCAAATGAATTTTGTCAAATGACAGTTTCACTTGAGTTCTCCGATGTTTCGAATGTTTCGCATGTTGATGATTGGCGGAGCTCTGGCGATGATGTGCTTTGTTCTTGATGAAGTCGATTGTGGGTAAAAAAGGGTTTAATTAGTTCACTCGCATAGCAAAAATACAACGAAAAAAAAAAGAAAAGAAAAAAGGCATCAAAATAAAAAGCCATTTCATTTGCTAAGAGCGTGGGCCATTTGCCAGTTGTTGTTGTTGTTGTTGTAGTAATGTTTCGCAATTGACATTCGTTGTAAGTGTTTTGCCTGCAGGTCAGCTTTCCTTAGTTTGTCTATCTGTCTGTCTTTGCGTCCGGCCGGCCTAATACCTATAAACGCCTTTTTCGTGTGCGCGCCAAGATGGCTGCCAATGTTTTTGTATGTTTCTGCCGTCGCCATGTTTGCTCGTTACCGTTACGTTTTCGTAATGTAGCATTTCTTACAACAATAAACAGCAGCAGCAGCAGCAGCAGGAGTAGGAGCAGCAACAATAGCAATGGGAGGCACACCGGAGTAGGTGGAGCAGCAGCAGCTACAGCAGGCACAAGCACAAGCCGAGGCAAAAGGACTCAAGGACTCGCATACGCCCCGTTGCCCATTTGAATGAAAGTATGTGTTGACACTTGCATGTATTTGTTGTAAGTAACGACATCGCCTGGTCCATGGCGTCGATGTCGATGTCCTTTGAGCCAGCAATCGAAAATGTAACGAAATTGTAACACTCCAGGGCAACGTAGCATGGCGAGCAGCAGCAGCAGCAGCATACCCATACCCAACCCTATCGCATGCCACATCAGTCACCTCGCCGCACACCCAACACAGTTCACCACGCAGCGGCTGCTTCCGCTTTGCACGCTGGCCTTGTCCTCTCTGCCTATCTCTCTTTCCTGTTGACTCATTCGTTATGGCCATTATCTCGCTCTGTCTCTCCCACTGTCTCTGCTTCTGTTTCTGTCGCTCTCCCTGCCCGCTTCGTGCTCTTGTTGCGTCGCTGCTTTGCCTTTGATGCTGGTGTCGCTTGCGAAAATTTGCCACTTCAACAGCTCCTTGCGGACGCCGTAAGCACTCTTGTGAACGAGCTTTGAGCATTTTCATTTATTTTCCGCACATTTTCTCAACTTTTTCCTTTTTTATTTTCTTATACATTGTTTTCTGTTGTTTTTTCTTTGTGTGCTGGCTTTATCTCGTTTGTTGTTGCTGCCCCACACAGCCACACCCAGTTTGCCGTATGCCAGAAGAATTTATTTCTTTGCTTTTATGTGTGTCGGTTGTTTTTTTTTCCTGCGAGTTGGAAAGTTGTGAAACGATGCTGTCGGAATTTTAAGCAGTCATTGGTATGGGCCAAGTAGCTGCAGCAAAAAAGGAGCAGAAAATGTGTTGTGAATTTTAAATTTACAATTCTATTTTTTTTTTTTTCTTTGTTTTGTTTCCTCTTTTTTTGCTTCCTTTTTTTCAGTGTATTTGTTCGCTTTTCTTTGTTGTCGTATATTTTTAAATGTAGCTTTGCGCAAATTGACAATACTTTGGCCTTCGCTGGGAGGACTCCCTTACTTGGCGCTTTTGTTGGCGTTGACGGCAACGTTGGCTATGGCTGGGAAAACGGTGCTGGCGCGTTTTTCATGGGTCGATAACGATGTCAGCATATTATATAAGCAAGGCATTTGGAGTTGTGCAAAATAACGTTTAAAATATATAGCGACACACTGAGTTGGCTCCTGTATGTATTCAGGACATGCATTAATGCCACTTGACGTGCTTTCGAGCTAAGAGAAACATTCAAATAAAATCCTTAAAATATTGTCAAATGAGCATAAAATACACAAATGTAAAAATGAGCACTGCAAAAATGTTTGTCAAAATTTTTAGATTTGCCACAAGAAGGTACGTCCTGAATACGACATTAGTGCATACAACATAGTTCCATTGTTTGAGAAAATTTGAGTGTTTACCTTAGCTGCATTATAATCTTATGTGTATCCTATCTTTAAAGTTACATTGAACTATTATTTGGATTAATTTCTCTCAGTTATAATCATTCTTTTTGGTGAATGGTCCACTTTAGTGACGATTACAGCTTTTCATTCATCGGATTGTTATCCTTTCATTTTAATCAATTGACTTGAGCATATGGTCAATTGTTTGGCTGCTGTTAGTCTGCTTGGTGGCCAAGACATGGGACAGTTGACAATGCAGTAGGTTACAGAAATCGAACGTTTGTTTGAAGGCCTGCGTGCCTACATAAATATTTTCCATAAATAATTACAGAAGTTCGCTTGAAACTGCGTGAGACTGAAACATGTTACTTCACTTAGGTAGTTCGCAGTTGCAGTTGCCTGCACTCAGCTCGGTCTGGTCGCCCACCGAATTGTGAAACTTTCAAATAACAATGAAACTGTTCATTAACTTGAACACGCTTTTTAAATTACAACTTCAATACTTCACAACAACATCGAAAAAACAACTATAAAACTACGCCCAAGACAGGAAAAAAAAAGGAAAAAAAAAAAACAATTAAACTAAATTTTCCAAAAATAAACAAAAAGTAGAAAAAAAAACACCACTTACACTTATCTGGATAATTTATGGAAAAAATCAAACAAAACGTATTTTAAGCGAACAAATAAACGAACAAGCCACTGAACGAGTGAGTGAGTGAGTGAATGAATAAATGACTGAGTGAGCAATGAGTGCTCTGGGAATCGCACCACGTGGTGCACATCACACGAAACGGGGGAAATAAAATGTTAATAAGCGCCACCGAAAATTGTAAAACAATTAAAATGTAATAAGCCAGCAAAGTGAACAACAACAGCAACAGCAACAATGGAATGGAATACAATGGACAAAGCACTTGGCCAAGTTAAATGCGTTTCAAATAGAGTAATTAATAAGTCAACTGTCAAGCGCAGCAGCAAGCGACGGGGGCTGGGCATGGTATGGTGTGGCATGATGTGGCATGGTGTGGCATGTGGCATGTCATGTCTTTATTCAAATGAGCACACAGCTAACCAATGTTTCTAGATGATAAGCAAAACAATTCACAATTCACGCGCACACACCGTGCACCGCAAGCGGATTGCGCAAGCGTCACAAGCGGAAACCGCAAAACGTCAAGGCGCCAAAATTACTGAAAATGCTGCGTAGGCGCTTTTGGCACTCACACACACACACACACATGTACATATACATAAATATACACAGAAACACATTACATAAACACAAACATCCATCAAACTGTTTTTAACTGTTTTGCCTGCCCCGTGTTGCCACACGCTTTGCTGCTTTTACGCGGTTTCTTTCTTTCTTTCTTTCTTTTTTTTTTTTTTTTGTTTTTCTGTTTGTTGTCCGCTTGACTCTTGTCATAGACGCCGCATGGCGCCAAGGATTTTTATGCTAATCTTCGCTTAGACATACGCAAATGTTGCCTGCGCATGCGCGTGCGCCTCCAACTGTGCCTTTGACTGACATTTGACATTTTTTTTTGTTTTGTTTTATTCAACTTATTAAAGTCAGCGAGAGTGACAGAGAGAGAAAGAGAGGAGATCCGATCGACTGTATCTTTTGCGCAGCTGAGCATTTCGCTGATCACAATCTGCTGACGTTGGGGTTCGCTGCGCTCTGCACTCTTGACTTTCGTAAAATTACACACAGCCTTGATGAAAATCTGCTGATAAATTCCCGAGCATGACGACGCATTCTATATTTCATGCGCAGAAAACAGTTAGATGTAACTGTAAGTATAAGTATATAAAAGCATTTACATATGCACGCGAATGCTTAGCATTTTTAATAAATAAATACGCACTTTTACTTAACAGCACATCATGTGCAAAATTCTGCCAGCGTATACATAAAAACTCCCACAACGAGTTGCTGTTAATAACGACGACGACGGCAAATGCAAAGAAAAGCAAAAAAAAAATAAAAATAAAATAAGGAAATGGCAACACAAGGTTGCAGAAGCAGCAGCATCACCATTAACATAACAGACACAACGACGGCTGCAGCTATGGTAACGAAAGCACAGTTTTACACTTGAGCACTTGATGTGCCACACACACTCACACTCACTCACACAAACAACTGCACCCGGCCAAGAGGCAGCATACTTGCGAGTGTTGTTTAACTTGTATATGTGCTTCACACACACTCTGTGTGTGCAAAAAATCATTAACACGCAGCGGAGTAGCTGGCTAAGAAGATGGCAAGCGACGCGCAGGACTCGCAGCAGCCAAGCCAAGCGGACGAAAGCCTCTCAGCCCCCCTTCCCCACGCAGCCCGCCAGTCAGTGAGCCGTAATGTGGAGCATGTGTTGAGTGAGAGTGTGACTGAGTTAGTTCCTCTTCCCCTGCCTCTGCCTGTGTGAGAGTGGGTCCTTGTTGTGGGCGTGCTGATGTTGGGGGTATGAATGCCCATCTGGATCTGCATGCTTAAATTACTGGGTTTTATGTGCGGCAGTGAGGCACATTAACACTGTAATGTGCAAAAATTTCGTACGTACCTACATACGTGCTTACATATGTACAAGCACGGGTTTGTATATATGTATGCGTGTGTGTGTGTGTGTGTGTGTGTGTGCGTGTGTGCGTGTGTCTGTAGGTATGGTTATGTATTTTGATGGTGTGTGGTAAGCTTTTGTCTTGCCTCTGCTTAAAACAACATGGCGGCGAGCAAGCACATTAAGGCGCAACTGTAGTTAGTGACAGCAGACCGTGCGACATGCCAGCACAGGACCAAACAGCGGCGAGGGACTCACTCGGCTGCTGATAATACGCATAGACTTAGTGTAAAGGCAAGCCAGGCCGGTTGGGTGGCCGGGACGGGTCGGCATGGACAAGCAAAGCGGCAAGTCTGCATCAGAGTAAACGTATTTTTAGTTAAGATTAATTGTTATATATTAAAATGGCGTCGAGTTACTGAGTCTGCGAAAACGAGCTATTTACAAGCTAAACGAAAGTTGACTTTGCCAACGTGCACGACAAGCAGCAGGACGAGCAGCAGCAGCAGCATGAGCAGTGGCTGTGGCAGTGGCAGTGGCAGGAACACCAGCTGCAGATGGAGCATTCGCAGCCACAGCAGTGGGTATTGGAGTGGAGCATGCGGAATGACTTTGCCGACGACATTGTCAGCATCAGCAATGTCAACATGAACCCAGAAGTACGCAGGAGGCATGAGTGACTAAGAAAGCATGCGACAATATGTAAAGTGTTTTACTTATTCTCTGGTATAATTTAGCACTTGGTTGACTAGTCATATTAATTATAAAGTGGACTGTAGCTGCTTACATTGCGTGAGTGGCACAGTATTGGAATGATTTAAGAGTGTAAAAGTGGGAAAAGGCAATATCATACCTTCTTCTTTAAGCTCATCCCTCAATACTTTATCGATGCTGTTACGGAGTGATTGCTTATAAAGGCATGCCCCACTTGAGGCAGGGCTTAGAATATTTATTGATGCACACATTTTCATATTTTTCAGGATAATTTCTGCAAGCATCCATAATTTCTCTCATAGAACACATTTCATTTCTGAGCAAAGCAAACTTTCTTTAAACTAAACACAAAAAGTATGAATATGCAGAGATTGCTCAGTGTATAGCTTTTGCTGCTGAATAGTTATTGGAAGCAGAATTTAGAATTCTGCAAAGCCTTATTAGGCGGTTCAATGTGCTTCTGAAAGATGACAAATAGTAATTTTGGGCAATGTGATCACACATCAGTAGGAATATAAAGAGCTAACAAAAATAAAAATACATATAAGTCGAATATAAAAGATAAAAAAATAAATAAATACTTTTTGCTAATATTTCTACCATCTTCACAGGTCTGATCTTATTCGTAGTATATATGACACATTAGTGCCAATTAAATGTGTAGCGAGAAAGTTGCGTTGGCGAAACTATTTATAATACATTTTTTACGTAGATCTTTGCGGAGTAAAGTTTCTTCTTTTATTCACTAAAGCAATAAAATGTTCAATACAATTGATATTAAAACATTAAAAAATAAATATATTAATAAGGCAACTGTGTTTGTGGCAGTTACGAAACGCCAGAAGAAGACACCCTTTATGTGCATGCAAACATTTCATAAATTAACATATGCGCCCACATAACCCTTTGAGCGCTTATCGCCACCGTCTAACAAATTATGCCTGAATTTCAAATATTACGCATACGCACTGTGGGCTGCTGGCCGCAGCATGAATCTTTTATGTACGTTCTGACGGTCTGACTGACTTGTGTTAAGCCGCCACAGCCACAGCCACAGCCGTCGACGTCGACGTCGTTGAATTATTACATTCGAGCCTCGGCCGCTTATCTACGTCGTAAAAATGCGAAAAAGTTGTAAAAAGATGGCAGCCTCTGGTAGAAGTTTCTGCTCCCACTGTAAGCGTTAGACGGCGCAAGGCTCCAGGCATAAGAATATGTAAGCATGCATATACAATAACTGAGTCCCTGTGTACGTGTGTGTATGTGTATGTGTGTGTGCAGATATGAGCTTCGTTATATACTATAATGTGTATATATACGCATGTATATGCTGGCAAATGTTGTGCGAAGAGAAAATTTGATTTATGCTAGTGTAGAAATATTTTTAGGATGTGTTAGTTTTATGCGCATGTTGTTGTTAATAGGATGTGCTTTTTTTCTTGCTTTGGCATACGTATGAACTTGTTAAATATGCGTAGCTTAGCTCTATGTAATGCATGGACTAACTGTCTTATGTGAATTGTATTGTGAGAAAATTTTCGAATTAAAATTTTCTTCTTTGTTTTTCAAATTGATATATTGACTTTGTGTTTTCCTTTATTCGCCTGCCGTTCGGCTTTGCATATGTGGCAACATCAAGGCAATATGCTGCCAATCAATGACCTCCAAATATTTGAAAAACGTCTTCACGCCAATTTCGTATATAAATTGAGCCAACAGCTTTTCAGCAGTGCTACGCAATGAACCGCAAGGACACATGCGCTGCGTGCACATAAAGATGAACGACAAAGCAAGCGCAGATAAATTTCTAATACCAACGAAACTCTACCCCCACGCCCACAGAAACAAGAAAAATTGAAGACAAGGGCACGTCGCACACATATTGTTGTTGCCAAAAGCAAATACAATAGCCACCGACCGCTGCACCCCATTTGTGTTGCGATTTTTTTCTTTTGTTTATTTGTATTTTGTTTTTTTTTTTTTTTATTTGTTGGTAGCCTCCATTTACAGTTTTTCCACCCCACGCTAATGTGCAAATAAAAATGTTAAAAGGGTCCTGTAGCACTCAATTACACGCCCTGGTGACCATTTGTTCGCGTACGCGTTATACTTCCTTGCCATCTCGCACCGTCTCTCTCTCTCTCTAACTCTCCCCGTCTTTTTCTCATACACACTCTCTCTCTGTATCTCTCTCACTCTCTCTCTCTGTCTGTTGTACTCGCAGTTGTTAAGTCGCTAGCCTCGTCGTTGTGTTGCTCGATCTGTCCGTCTGCTGTCGGTGTGTCTGTCTGTCGGACTGTCTATCTGCGTGTGTATTTGTTATGGCGCGCGAACGGAAGTTGCCATCTTGTTGATGGCAGTTAAAGATAAGCAAAGTACCGTGCGCCGCTCCACATGCGCTTTGCCTTAGGTGCGCTTCCTGCCTGCCTGCCTGTCCGCCTCCTGGCTCCTCTGCTTGCTGGAAAAGCTGTTTGTCTCGACTTTTTCGCGTTTTTTTCCCGCCGTTTAAGCTTCGTTGGTTTTTATTATTTTTATTTTATTTTATTTGTTTCTACATTCCTTATTTTTCTTCTTGCTTTGTTTTTTTTGTGTGGGTTTTGTTTTGTCTTCTTTTTTTAATAGCTTATTTTCCTTTACGTTTTTTTTTGGTTTTATGTTTTTTTTTTTTTTGTTTTTTTGTTTCTCGCTTAGCCATGTTGGCTATTCTGTTATCTACTTTCGCTGTGCTATATCGCCGTATCGCTTCGCTGTGCTCTGCTCTGCTCAACGCTTCTTTGTTGCTTGCCGCTCTTTATGAGTTTTTCCTAATTTGCAATTTTAAATAAATGCGCTCGAAGCGGTTTTGTCATGTCGTTTGGTAATTGGGTGGCAGTGGTTGGCACTTTATATTTTTGTTTCGTTACCGTTTTGCTGGCATTTCTCGTTTGGTTCGTTTCTCTTAGTCTGCTGGCGTTCTCTGGCTGCTTGACCATTGCCATTTGTGCTACGTTTTGTCAGTGTCGATTGCAACTTTGGCAATAAATCTCAGCTAACCAACGTAACTCCGCAGCCACTCGTTCAATGTCGTCTTCCTTGCAACAACATTTACCTTGCATGCACATCGCATACACACCGACAGACAGACAGGCAGGCAGAAAGACGGACAGAGAGTGAGAAGCAGCCACATACTCACATGGCATATAAGATATGTGTCGCACAAGAGCAGCCTGTAGCTTGCTTCGGAAATCATTTCGTTTGCTTGATTGTCGGTTTGGTGACAAATCGTTTGCGGGCATGTCTGCAGACAGTCGCATTTGACTTGTCGATAGCTTCAACTAACAATTATACCAAGCACAAGTTGTTGTTGTTGTTTTATTTCTCTTTTTCTTTTTCGATTATAAAACGCATAATTAAATCGTTGTTGTTATTTTGGTTTTTCTTTTTGATTATTTGGTTGCATTTTACAATTTACAAAATTAAGAGAAACACACATAAAAATTATGTTAAACAAACAAATAAAATGCACATTTTTACAGCTCATAAAGAACGCGCCTTCAACACCAGTGACACCTTCCTACCCATCTACCCAACTTCCAACCTACTTAACAACGTATCTACATACGTGCGCATATATGTGTGTGTGTGTGCGTGCCTACCTGCCTACCTGCCTAGCAGCCAATCTGCCTTACAGTCAGTCCGGCCATCTACATATGTCCGCACATTAAATTAACTTAAATGGCATAAAATCAATAAATTATAATTAAATTATAACGCTGCTGCTTATGCTAATTTCTTCAGCGCATTTTATTTTCGATATTTTGTGCCGCCCATCGAAAATCGTGGTCTGTGCTGAGTGGCCGCCGGCGTCCCGCTGAGTCGTCACATTTTTTTATCTGCTTTAGTTGTTGTTTATTTTCCCATAAATAAAAATATGCAATATGTTTGAATGGAATTTTGCACAACGGAATCGTTGACTTTTAAAGCTTTTCTTTTGCTGTTTTTATCGTTTTTTTTTTATTGATTTGTTGTTTTTTTTTTTTATTAAATATAGATAACCATAAATTTTGTAAAGTTGTATTGAATGTAATAAAGGTTGCCTATAAAGTTTAACAATTATTACTTTTAGCCTGTTTTGTGATTTTGCATTCAAAATTTTTCGTTAAAAAAGAAAAAACAAAAACATCCAAATACCGCATAGTAAAATTTCTATGCATAAGCGCAAATTGAAAGTTAAAAACAATTTTATAGATTGACAAATTTATTTAGTGAAAATGGTTTATGGCATGTTGAAATAATTGCTATAATATAACAACAGGAAATCAATAAATGATGTGAACTATATGGTATATACATACATATATTTTCATATAAATGAAGACATAATATTCAATATGTCAAATCTTAGTATCAGAATTTGATACTTAGATTGGGAGATTTTTTTAGGTTGAGAAATTTGTTAACAAAGTCATTAAAGAAGCCTAAGTAAAAAGCTTAAATAGTTGCCTTACCTAAGGACTGAGGAAATAAGATAATGCGATAGATCTATTGCAAGGTTGTTTAGGGGGTTAGATGCCGGGAATTCCCCGATCCTCCCTTATAATTCCAGGTTAGGGTTTCTTTTTGTTTGGATTTTATGCAAGGTACCGCACCTCATTTTATATCTTTCATCATTTCATCATTTTATATCTCTCATCATACAATATTTGTGTTGTCATTTATATGTAATTTTGTAAGTATGCTAATTCACTGTCAGAATGATATTGGTAGATTCCCTAAAGAATGTTACGAAATAAAGAAGAAAACCAACACAATAAACCAGAGCAGCAATGTTAACATATGTAAAAATAAGTTTAACCACTTGCGACACTCAAAATTAATTCGAAGCCAGAATAAATAAACAGTCACAAATTATGCCCAAATTAGCAAGCAACCAAGCACAGATGATAGACAACAACAACAAAAACAACGAAAAGGAAATAAACAAACAAGTGAGGAAGTAAGCAAATAGGCACAAACATGCTACACTGTAGAGTGGAACAAGTGCAACCCCAAAATGGCATAAATGTTGTGATATAGTCAACAACAACAACAACAACACAATTACGTCAATATGCCTGCGCCTGATGGCTGGCAATAAATACAAACCGCATAAAGCGCTTAATCCAGCGCAAAAGCCGCCCGGTCACCCCAAAATTATTGCTGCTAAGAAGCAGAAGTGCAAACGAGACAGTTAGAGAAGGAGAAAGGGAGAGCGAGCGAGATGGTAAGGAAGATAGGAAGCGAGTGCTCAGTCTATTCGCTTATGCTGCTGTGGCCAATTACTCAACATGATTTCAATAAAATTACCGCACAAAGCAAACAATAAAAGCGACAGACCGACAAACAGGACTTTGAGGAAGTCATACGCTGTTCTAGCTGCAAACGGTAAATGCCAACAACACAACAACAACATCAATCTCAATAACAATTCATAATTCATGTTTAACAACCCGACTACCCTCAGGCAAACACTGGGCACAGGACACAAGCAACAGAGCGCAGAGCCAGCCACAACCACCCACCGGCAGGTACACATGGCAGCGGTACTCGCACCCAAGCACCCTGCCCACTCCCCGGCTCGCCCGTCCGCCCGCCCGCTGTCACACTGGCGACGTAGTCGTGGCCGCAATTGTACGTACGCCTCATCTACACTTTGGCAAGCGCATAAATTGCTGATTGTTTGTGTTGCAAGTTTGTTTGTCTTATTGTTGTTATTGTTGTTGTTGTTGTCGTTGTCGTTGTCGTTGTTGGTCTCGTGTATTTATGACAAGCGACACTCAAACTTTGTGGCTCAATAACAAATGATAAGCCAGGGGGTATTTGCAATGACTGTATGTCAGCGAGGGGCAGGGGCTGGCAGGCGGCGGAGGTGGCGGTGGCGGTGGCGGTGGCGGCGGAGAGTGTCTTGACAACGACGACATGATGAACGTCGACGACCCCAAGTGGCGTTGATCATCCCTAATTGGTGTTGAATTGACTTTTTTCACGGCATCACAGCGGGTGAAAGGTGTTAGGGAGTGAGTAAACGAGCCACTGAAAGTCGAATGAAGTGGCATGGCATGGCATGGCATGGCTTGGCCTGACCTGGCATGGCTTGACATGGTGCGGCTGGCTGAGGGATGGCAGCAGGAAGCTGTGGCAGAAGTGTAATTTTTGTTTTTGCGCACCTTTCGTTAGGCAATTTGAGGGTTGTGCACAAAAAAAAAAAAAAAAAACAAGAAAAAAAAGGGACAAATTGTGTTCATCTATAAAAAGAGACAAATGTAGTCATGGTGCTGAGCCTTGTGTGATTGCTTGGGTGGGCGTATGCTGCTTGATTGTTTGTGTTGTTGTTGGGCGTGCAAAAACTTATTAGCATAATTGAATTGTACACTTGTTAGTCAACAAGACATCAGCACATACATATATGCATTTTATATTGTATATATCTATATTTATTCGTTTGTAAGCAAAAGCAATTTATTTTGATAACTTATGCCATATGCAGGTTTACTCATTCTTAAAACTAACAAAACCAAAAAAGAAAAAAAAGAAAAAATCACAAGCAACAAGTTTATTTAATCCCTACTAAATAAAAACTTGGCTCGCATTCAGTTTATTTGTAAAAAATACATATGTTCATAACTCAACTGACTATGACTGTGACGGCGACTGCTTTGTGCGTTTATTAAGTTATGTTCGAAGTCATTAGAAGACAAACTAAACGTGTGTATAACAAATTTTACAAACTTTAGCACAATGATAGTCAAGGCTAAGCCCACCTGAATGATGCACACCTACAGCTGAGAACCCATTGACCAAGCCGACTACAACGACGACTACATGTCAAAATAGCTCATCAACAGCAATAGTAACAACAACAACAACAACTACAATAGATACAAGCAGCAGAAACTATGCGATACTAATAAAAACACATGATATATGTGTATGTGTGTGTGTGTGTGTTTGTGAGTTTGTGTGTACACTGGTACAAAAATATTGTTATCCAAAAAGAGACTCCGGTCCGTAAAAACGGTGCGTAGCCACCAGCGAAGTTTACGCATTGAATGTGCGTCGACAAAGCGACGGCGCAACAAAGGCGCAACAGGCGTGCACTCTTTCTCCGAGAGTCTGTTAGACTACCACACGGCTGCCTACCATTCGGCTGCCTGCCACTTCGAAGGTGGGTCCATTATCCGCATGTAAATGAAGTTCCGCGATGCGTAGACAAAATGCTGCGCCACTGCAGTGCTTTCAAATGCAAATGAAACACTCGACCAGCAGAAGGTGTTCAAGAAAAACTGCAAACCAACAACAACAGCAACAACAACCACAACAATAACAAGAGACTAACGGCTTGGCCAGCTGGCTTAGCTTTGTTTAGTGTTAAGCTAAGCCTAGCCGTGTCTTCGGCTTGTTGTTGGTGTTGTTGGTGTTGTTGTAAATGTCGTAGAGTTCAATGTTTGCATACCTGTAAATGCTTCGATATGGCCTATCTCGTATATAAATGCCAAAGCATTGCCTCGTAAATTTGCAGCTTATTGGCAATAACCACAAGTGGCTTGTTAACAATTTAACACATCTTAATCGTTAAATTTGTGTTCGAGTATGCAAAAACAGCAGAATATATTTGCAAAAAATCAACAAAAAATACAAAAAACAAAAAATCAAAATAAAACACATAACTGAAGTCAACAACAAAAATGCAAATTTCTATACAGCTGCAACGAAGCTTTTATACCTTTCACATATATGCACATGAGTAACATAATGTTTTATAAAATTTATGAGTTATGGCCATATAACATGTTTAAACTATTTGAACAAAATGGCATATATGCATAGAAGCTGATTGTTCGAATTCGAATTGTTATGTCAAACGACAATGGTTATTCTGATACGAATCTGTGTGAAATGAATCGGAACAAACATAAATTGGATTTAAACACGAAATTGGCCAATCCTCAGAACTCTACACTGGAAACGAAACGAATATAGAAGATAAAAATAAATTTTGTTTGTTTGATTATTCATTTTTTATGTGAGGTGTTTCTTTATCTATCTAATACGTATATGTATAACCATCAGTGTGGATGACTTAACTTCTAGGGTCAAGTCTGTTGCTTGAGTAGTGTATTCAACCCCTTCAGATTAACTGGTGTTTTCTTCGTGATGATGCGAAGTAGCCCTCAAGCCTGTGATGCCATTCGATGATGCGCCTGCGGAAGGTATCATGAAGCCAAAAAGAATTAAAGTGGCAGTACTAAATGCCAGCGAATGACACTTTTGAAGGTGTGAATGCTAAAAAGCATACTAAAAAAAATTGTAATTCTTTTTCGTTTTGTTTTTGTTCTGCATATATAGGAACTTTAGCTGCAGACACAGCTTCGTGCGTGGAACAGGTTTCACAGGCAGCACTAAGCTGCAGCAATGCTTGGCAGTTAATAATGATATTTTTGCGCATCACAGGCAATGACATGCTTGTTGTTGCTGTTCTTCTTGTTGTTGTAGTTGTTGTTGCAGCATCTACAGTCTGCAGACGATATAAAAGACTTAAGTCATAAACTTTATGACATTCTGCAAAAATCTGGCAAGAGCGTCATCAATGAAACAAATCGATTTGTTTACACACATATCGATTTGACTTTGACTCGCATCCGAGCCCAGGCTCGAACTTGCACACATACGTAGGCATACCCACAGGCAGACCTAAGCAGCCAAGCTGATGCAGCCAAGCCAATGCATCCAAGTCAGGTCTGAGGAGGCAGCGTAGCAAAGGTTACTGCATGCGCCTTGTCAACGTTTTTGTTGCTGCTAACGTTGTCGTTGTCGTTGTGGTAGTTGTTGTAGTTGTTGTTGTGCGAGCAAGGCGGGCGCTGTGGCCATAAGCTGCGTGCTGCCTTTGTTTGTGTAAATTCTCAGAAGATTTTAATCTTACGCCCTACACACAAGCATTGGCGATCGCCAGTCGGACAATCGCCAGTCGGCCAATCGCTCTGTCTGTCTGCCAGTCTTTGTGCCAATCTGTCTGTCTGTCTGTCAGTCTGTCTCACCATAGTACTGCTTCGAGTTGCTCGGCTGCTGCTGCTGCTGCCGTTGCACACTCACAATTATATACACGTTTGTATGTGTGGGTATTCCTTTGCACTCTCGCCTTGGCTGGCATTCGGTGTGCGGTTTATGACTTTTCGTGTCTGATAATTTTCTGATTTTAATGTGCGAAATTAAACATCACATTTTTCAACACGCTGTGTCGTTTTTTCTACTTTTTTGCTCCTTTTTCTTGGCTAAACGTTTTTGTAAATTAACAAAAAACAAAATAAAAAAAAAAATCCGACTATTATTTTCATTTGCTTTGTTCATTTTTATATAAAATCTCTACTGCGTGGGTTGTGTGTTTGGGTGCGTGTGTATGTGTGGCGATTTATGACAGTTTGGGCTGACTGACACTGAAACGTTGTACTTTGCCTTGCATTGCTCATTTGAAATGTGCGACGATCATCATAGTCACCATGCACTAAACTTTCGCTAACTAAGTTCTTTAAGCCAATGTGTTTAGGCCATATTATACTGGCAAGTGTGATGCATACGAGTCACACTTGAGTCGCAGTCGAGCCAAGCACAAATAGAGCCATTATAAACGCATAAACAGTCTAATGCCGTAAGTTATTACGCACATAATACATATGCAAACGACTTTCAGTGTTTCGGCCTCTTACGTATTATATTTGGCTAACAAGTTGCTCAAATCGTTAGCCATGTCATGGGCATAGATAGACCTGGGCCTCGCAAATGCTTGTAACTCGAGCATAAATGCCGCTAATAATACGCTTTAAAAAGCAGCAAATTACCGCTACATAGGAGGAGCAAAGGCATTAAATTACGCTTTAAATGTATTTTCAACAAATTTCAATGTAAATTTATACAAAATAAAATATTACAAAAAAAAACAATAAAAATATAAAAAAAAAACCGTCAATAAAAAAAGAAGCAAAATACATACAAGCCATAAATGGTGTCCAAGTGTCTGCTGTGCTGTGTTGTGTTTTGTGTTTTGTCATAGTAAAAGCAAAGCAAAGCAAAGCAAATCAAACTGAAATTGAAAAAGAGTTGACGACCAGCATCGCTTGTCAAAGCAGACAAAACGACTCGGGCGGGCTCATTTGTAAGATTTGATTTTTATAGCAAACGCAAAGAATTGAAAGCAAATGAAATGAAATGAAATCAAAAAGAAATGTGCTCAGATGCTTGCAACAAAGGCAAGAGTAGAAATTATTCTCGGCATGTGTGTAGCAGCACAGCACCGACACCGACACCGGCACAGTAACAAAATTTGTATTGATTTTCAGTCAAGGTGTGACCTTTTTTGTATTGCCTGCCTTGTCTTGTGTTTGCTAAGCGTGTGTATGTGTGTATGTGTGTGTGTGTATTTTTATTATAGTATTGTATTTAGATTACCATATGATAACTTTTAAATTTGAATTTATGAATGAACGCACAAAAGCCTGAGACCTGCGCTGCAGCACACTAAAGTGCCTAAAAGTCTGGCTTTATTTTGTAAAATTTTTTTTTTTTTTTTTCTTTTTTAGTTGTTATTTTTATTTTGGTTTTTTTTTTTTTTTAATCTTACATACGCTTTTGTCAACACAAAACTGAGCAAATGAAAAGTGTGACTCACACGTCGTCAACTCTGGCTAAGAGCGTGAAGCCACGTTTGACTTGGGCCTATGCTGCGCACAGTGGGACATTTAGATAGCAGCATAGATGCTGTTCTCTTTGTTGTTGTTGCTGTTGTTAGATGTTTTGTTTGCCTGCTCATAAAGGCACAGCATTACTTACGAGAGTGTAATATTGTGACACATTTTATTATAGTGCAAGGATTAATTTTGATTCTCTTTCCTATAAGTTAATTACGCGCCCAAGTAACATTTATTACATAATTTGTGCGTTTTATGCGCTCAGCTTAAAATATAATGATTTCCCCGTTGATTTCGTAGGTACAAAACGCTTTGCCTGCATGGCATGCCACTGCCGTCTAAGACAACATGACACAATGCCTGCCTTTCCGTCTGCCCGCCTGTCCGCCTGCCTTCCTGCCTGCCTGCATGGCATTGCAGCTTTTTCCAATTTCAGTTGTGGCTTAACAGGGATTACCGTTTGGCAAAAACGTTTTTCGCAAAAGAAAATTGTCTTCGTGCTGTGCCTGCTGCCTGCTGCCTGCCGCCTGCTTGCCTGTGTGCGTCTGCTGCGTCGACATTTCCTGTTGACATTTTTCAATTAAAAAGGATCAAGTAGGGCGCTTAGTGCGGGCGCCTAGCAAACGTTGCGAGCAGCAAACGCAAACGCAAAGCATGCCTCTGTTGTAGCGTATTTTTAATTAATTAGTAGCTTATATGATTGCCAGGCGTTGGCTTATGACCCGCAAAGCAAAATAAAAAAAAATAAAAAAAATAAAAACAAAAAAAAGATAAAGAAAAACAAAATCAAATACAATAAAATATTAGCAGCTGAAGTGGCGCGCAAAGGTTATTGTCTTTTGAGCTTATGCCTATTGTCTGCTGTTGGCAAATTAGCAATATTAATTGCAGCGCTAATAACTGAAACTACAGCAATAACAACAATAGTAGCGGCAGCAACTATAGCAAACAATAAGCACATCGACTAAATTATATGGCACAGCGATCGTGTGAAACGATTTTGATCGCTGCGCATATTTCAACATTGATTTAAATAGTTTTTGATATATGTATAATCATTTTGCATTTTTTTACGCTTTTTTTTTTTTTATGTAAAAATTGTTAATGCTTTTGCCTCCTAAGCATGCGCTTTCAGCTATAACAGCAAGCAAACCGCGTTTAATTAACTTGATAAATCGTTTGTAAATTCAAGAGCTGCCTATTGCCATTCACCCGAGCCCAGCTCTAAGCGCAGTTGAGTTTAGCCGAGCTGAGTTGAATAATTTAAATAATAAAACCATAATTAAATAAAAATGCAATATGTGCGCAGCTTTGTGTTAGAAATTTGCAAAAAAATAATACAAAAACACAAACAAAAAAAAAAAAACGAATTGAACGTTTTGTTAACATTCTTTGAACTTGAAATGCTCACAGGCCGCCCGCCGCCCGCCACTCGCCACTCGCCAATCGGCAATCGCCAGTCGCCAGAGCCAAGCGTCAGCTGCCCCATATACCTTGTGTGCCGGTGTACGTGGCATGGTTTGAGTTATTGTTGCTAAATTGTTTGCATTATTCAAAGCGCAATTTTGCATATTGAGAAACTGTTAACAAGTCAATTAATTTATTGAGAAATATATGATTTTTTATTGCGAAAACAGTTTACGGCTGTCATAGTCATTTATACGTATAATACTTAAGTGCAAACGTACATGAGCTACATTAGCATTACCCAGTGTTATGCAACATCAGCAGTAACCACAATCACAATAACAATAACAACAAAAACAAAAACAACATCGACGACGACGGCGACGACGAATATTCAAATAGACGCGTATTGCGTGAAGTCTGTTGCATTAATTATATACATATGTATGTGCATATTCGCATGCGGCTTAAATGGCCATTCTACGTACAAGGCTGACGAGGGTTACTCAATTCGTATACGCGAAATAACTTATTGCATATGACTTATTTCAGTTTAGAAATTATTGTTAACAATTAACGACACAATTTAGCAAGTGACTGAGCAACTGCGACAACAAAGATTCTATTGTTTTTGGTACAATAAACTTGGCCGCTACAATGAACCGGAATATGATTTCGCTGTGGGTTTGCCCACTCGGCGATTGACGTTTTTATGCCCTATTAAGTGTCAGATTTCCGGCAAGATGACGTGCAGATGCTGCAGTTCATTCATTTTTGATTAATTTATGCTTAGTTATTAGTTTGTTTAATAGACAGCGAAAATCGGCTTTTGAGAATGACAATTGCATTCTTCATAGGATAAAAGTGGAATAAACGCATTTAAAAAAGTGCGCTTAAGTGTAATTTAAAAAGGAGCCTGTCTTACAAATTATATTAGCTGCCAAAAATTACAAAAAAATGGTCACAGTGAAACTCCTAATGGAATCTCGAAAAGCTGCGGCATAAAAATGTAAGTGAATTTACTATATTTTTTTCTAAATTGACTATGGGTAACCTTGTCATATACGTTATATGCTTTCGTAATTCTAATTTGGCAGTACTCGCTTCTGTGGCGATCAAGAATGGAAAAGCTACGGGAAAATGGGGTGGAAAATTGAAACAAAGTAGATTTCCGAATGCCGTTAAAATATGAAAAATACAACTTAGTCCAAGGTAGACATCTGTTTCTCAAGTTATTCGTTTTTACTGCGTCTTTGGGAAAGTACCTTATACATCAATTTAATTGCTTAATCTCCCAATAGCCGAGCATTTGGCTCATCGAAAGCTTATCGCTGTAATTTACATGCATAATTTTTAAAAGCTATGCGTTGGTTTTTTATTTTCTTATTCGTTTATTTTGGTTTTCGTTGAAGTTGTTTTTCCTTTGGTACGCATGCTGTGCCGAAATATTTCGAAATTTTTAGCGATAAAACTAATGAAAATGCGTTTTCTAATTGAACATTAGCTGAAGTGAATCAATTCTACCAAGAGGCCAATGGCAACGGGGGAAAACACGCAAGGCGCTGATGCTTATGCTGAGAATGGCGGCGCCAGTTGCGTTGCCGTTACAGCTGCAGACGCTTATCGCGGCTACACTCGAGTGCAGCTTCTGGTTATGAGCTCAGCGCCAAGTGTACGTGTGGGCCATTAGATGGAAAACGCGCTTGTGCCGTACGTATGCTTTGCAAACAGTAGGTGGGTGTATATATACATATATATATATATCTTTGTAGCTTTGGTATATTGGTTTTTATTTTTTTTTTTTTTTTTGAATTTTTTTAAGTATCTGCGTATCTCTATAGAGGCATAGAGGTACATTGATGGATCGCTTTTGTGGGTGTATTAATTTTCAAATTGTAGGCAACTAAGTAAGCCTGTTATTTTTTTAACTGATTGTTTTTTTCTGCTTTTTTTTTCACTCGTATTTTTACGCGCCACTGAATGTCATTAATTTTAATTTGTATGCGTTGTGCTGGCAAGAAGTACACTTGTATGTACATGTGTGTATGCATGCATGTGTGTGTGTGTGTGTGTGTATTTGGGTGTATTTGTATGTACACTCAATTGACTACTGTGATTTGATGTCGACTATTGTTGATGTTCATTCGAAGGTACACTAGGCTTGACAAGCGACAGTAGCTTCAGTGCGCAGACGATCAACGGTTGTCGGCCGAAGAGGGTCTGGCGGGGTTGGGTGCAAAACAATTGCATACAATCATTTTCAATTTAATGTCATTATGTGCAATTTGTCAACAGTGTCCAGAGTCGAAAAGCTTGGGTCGCAACGCCAACTGACAGCCGGTACACCTCTTTCGATAAGTCTATGTTTTTTGTACTTCCTTCTTTTGTTGTTGTCTTTTTGGTTTTTTTTTTGTTTTTTTTTTCGTTACCAACTGGCATTATTTATTTATGCTTTTCTATTTGTTGACGACTTCGTGACGAAAAGTGATTGAAAGTAAACAATAAAAGCGACACTCTCTGACTCATTTTGTACGTTGTTGAAGTTGACGGCGGCAATTGTTGTTGGCATTCGCATTTTTACCATTGTTGGGTCTTTCATTTTGTTTAACTCTTTTTTTTTTTTTTGTTTGTTTTTTTTTTTTCTTTGTTTCTTTTTTTGTAGCAACACTACTTTGACTACTTGTACGTTTGTTAAATTGGCCAATTGTGGCAGCAACAGTAACAGCAACAGCAGCAGCAGCAGCAAGCAAACAGCAACACTAACAACATGGAACCACGCTAACGGAACAATTTAATTCAATTAAATTTTTTACTGCTGTCGTTGTATTTCATTTGTCAGTTAGTATTGTCATTGTTGTTGTTCAGCTTATTGTTGTTGTGCTGGCTGTTGTTGCTTCTATACAAAGTGTTGGTCGCTAGCGATTTGAATAGACAATTTTAGCGACTGGTCTGCCTGCTCGTCTGTCTGTCTCTTTGTGTGTCTGCTTGACTTTCTGCCCGAGCCAAGGGTGTTCCCGTTTATTATTATTTTATGCAAAATTGTAACCACACTTTTATCGGCAATTTGCGCGAATTGTCGCTGTGTGTCAACTTGTTTTAAAACCAAGAAAATTTCACTCGAATGCGCTGAGAGTTTTGATTTGAGTTTCAGCTGTTGGCTGATTTTTTATGCAGTAATTGTTGTCCATTATCGAGAGCATACTATTTTTTAAAAAAATATCAATAAATGCAAAAAAAAATATGATATCTAGGTTAGCATACAAAAGGAAAACTAAATGGCTTACTGAATACTTTGCCTATGTGTTTGCTTAAACGGACTCGAGGTTTCGATCTATTTACAAAAAAATTCCTTAAAGCTAAAACGTCTATGAAAGGTTGTATAGGTAATAATTTAGTTAAATTCTGGTAAATCTGTTAATGATTCACAACTTTCGATTTCGTTGCTCTCGTCTCTCAAATATTTTGATTACACGATAATTTCCTAGGAATTTCACCCTTTTTTACCATTTTTTACCATTAATACGGTATCAAATGCATCTTAAGTTAAGGGTTTTCAAAGATTTACCAAGCAAAACATATTTCAGCGGTTTCAGGTTTTCGCATTTGTCGTCGTTCACCGGATTAAACTGTAAAGCGTATTTTTGTCTTATATATCTTAAAAACGAATTCTTAGTCAGTTTGGTTAAACCGAACTTTTGATGAATAACCTATCTGTTCTTAATTCGGAATTAAAACAAATTGTTCGAATTAATTTCATACGGAAAGAAAAAGAAATTATTAATGTTCAGTTAGTATATAAAATACCGGAAGAAGGACCGACCATATGGTTATGTGTGTTCTTACGGTTCCAAACAAGAGTTGCCTGATTGATCTTTGGCATTTATGCAAATAAGTACGAGAATGTGTTTCCCGTGTGGATGCTTTGCAAATTTTAAGCCGCTTGCTGAAATATTTGCTTTCGTGCGTATGGTCAGTTTATTCACCTACTATCCGGCGCATTGTTTTTATTTTTCATTGTTCGCTGTTTTCAGCTAATTGCGACGCTAAGCAAACAAAACATCTTCCGAATAAAATCACCTGTGGTGTCAATATTTCAACACTGCCAGCAGTGTTGAAGACCAGCAAGCGCAACAAACCAGCAAACCATCATCAACGGTCACAGCAACAGCAACAACGACAGCAACAACAGCAACAACAACAACAACAACAACAAAGGTAGCAGCAAAAGCAGCAGCAGTGCAAAGCAGATTTAAGATCGTTTTTTGTTTTGCTGTTTGGAGTTTTTGTCGACACAACGACAGCAGATTTTTGATTTATTGATGAACTCAATTAATCAACAAACTTATGAGTCAATTTTTTGTGTATTTAGTATTTTTGGTTATTTCTTCTACTTCTTTTTTTTTTCTTTTTAGGCTTTTGAATAATTTTCATTTTAAATAAAAATGCCTTATTAGGCAACAACAACGCCGAAAATAAGAGTAAAGATGCCAAATGTCCAAATGTCTGTGAATTAATCACTTTGTTTATTTCAACAGCAACACAAATAATACAAATAACAACAGCAGCAGCAGCAGCAGCAGCAGCGGCAGCAACAACAACAACAACAAGCAATCAAATGAGACAATGCAAAACGATGCGATGATCAAACTCGATACATCTGACAGTTGTCTGACGTCTTTAAGCCTACTGCATGCTTGCTTACTTGTTTCATTCATGCCATCGGACAGACGGACAGACAGGCAGACGGCTAAGACAAAGAGACAGCGAGACAGGGAGACAGCGAGACAGACAAACGGACATTTATTGTTTCCTGGGCATAAAACAATTAAGCGACGCCAAAGTCAGCTATTGTTGTTGTTGTTGTTATTGCAGTTACAAAAATAAACAAGAAGTAAGTTGTTTCATTATTTTGTTTATTTTATTTATATTTCTGTTTTGGCATGCAAGTTTAAGTAGGAGTAGCATATGGCTTAGTAATTAAAAGGTTATTTTAGCTACCGAGACAGTTTGGCAACATTAACGTGCCTGCAATTTTTGCTCTTGACGTAACACTTTCGCAACAGTTGGCCTGCCTACTGACTGGTGGCTGCTTGCTGCAGACCTAGCCAAGCAGTTACAACTTCTTTGCCACACAGCAGATAATACACAACTTGGCGCGTGTCATGTCATGGCTTGGTTAACCACAGGAACCTGTCAAATGTGACATTTGAACATTGTAAATGTTGACACTTTACCACACAAGAGCACAAAAACAAATACAAAAAAAAAAAAAATTGAAAAACAAGAGAAAAGAAACAGAAACAACCCAAAATTGTGGCGCAACATATGAGACACAATTACATGCGACATGCAGGGGCAGACAAACGCATGACGTAGACAATCTCATTACATGAATGATCATCCAGCGTGAGCACACGATCGGCAGGAATGAGGAAATTACGACAGCCTCAGTCAGAGTGTCTTAGCTGCTGGCAGCCTTCAGCTATCAGCTTAGAGAAAGCCATATCAGCAAGCAAGTCAACCCGACTGCACTGAACTCAGCTGCTGCCATGTCGCATGCGTTGCGACGTTTATTTATAGGCAGGCAGGCAGCCATGGGCAGCCGCCGAGCCGCGTGAATGAGTGAATGATGAGCAAATTTATCGCAGCATTGTGTCTGCCACACACTAGTCAATCGCGTCGTTGTGCTCCACTGTGGCAAGCCGTGTTTGTGTGTGTGTTTGTGTGTGTGTGTGTGGTCCAAGTTTGGCTGCTTGTTGTCTTGTTAGTCGGATTGACTGCCGCAGTCGTTAGTTTTGCTGTTTTATCAAATGTGATAGATGTACGACGCTTTGACAAGCGTTTAATTATTTTGCGCCTCAATGAATGAACGAATGAAAAACTGAAAGAGTGCTTAGTTGAATGAATGAATAAGTGACTGAATGAATGAATGCGTGCCCTAAGCATTTTACTATTTCTATTCACTGTTACTCGTCTGCTTATGCGTCTTTTTAGTTTCTGTTGCTGCGCAGTATTGACACGTTAAAAGTTTTGCTGAACTGCTAAATTGGTGAATACGAATTTCATTGAAATTAACTTTATGTCGCCTAGCTTCTTCTTCAAAAAATCGTTTTGTTGCCATAAAAATCGTCTGCACAGTATCATGGGCACTCCTTGATGGTCTCTTCGTGCAGCTTCCTTCGCGGATGACTCATGGCAAGCGTGTTGAAGTCAACGTCAATGTCAACGTTAAAGTTAACGTCAGCATAATATCTTATGCTGCACGTTAAAAATGCCACAAAGCACAACACGTTAATTATTAATATGCAACTAAATCATTACATTATAAGCCAGTGTCAAATTCACAGCGGGCACAAATCCAAATCCAACACGAACACGAACACGATCACGACACAAGAGCAAAGGCAATGGCAAAGGCAAAGGCAAAGACCAGCCACGAATCGCCTGGCCCAAATGCAATGCAGCGCATGTAAATATTGGTTTTATGCGCTTGATTAATCGTAAAGAACGCGAAAAAGTAAAAAAAAAAACAAAAAAGATTAAATAAAGAAAGAGAAACTATAACTGAATCGCACAGGCGATACCTGAGCACGCTCAGAAGTTGTCACCTCATGCTATGCGCATGCGCATGCGTTTTATTAATTATATGCGAGTGTGGCGCATGAGTTGGAGGAGGCGTTGTTGTGGTTGCTGTTGTTGTTGTTGTCGTTACTGTTGTCGTTCGCCAGTCGCCTTGGCTGGCAGACGCGTGTCGAGCGCGCGCTTTTGCATGCGAATCCTCCTTAGCCTGCGATGATCGCGACCGCCATGAGTGTCAGCCACATAACGCCGCCGGGCACAAAGCTTAGCTGAGTTCAGTTCGCAGTCTGCGCTCGTCACGCACTCGCCCGCTCAGTGTGTGCTCGCGCGGAGCATGTTGGCTAGGCGTGAATGCCATAGTCAACAGGCTCGCACCTGCATGTAACATGGCCATGCTTAGGTTTTTCATAACTTGCTTTTTGCTTTAATTTTTATGTGAATTATTGCTGAAATATTTGCTGATTTATATGACGCGCCACGCACTGGGATATCAAATGTTTTGCACCATTCGCATGCCAAGTGTGTACCGTGCCTTGCCTTGCCGTGCCGTGCCATGTCTCATTGCGTTTTACTTATGTTGCAATTAGTTGGTTTGTCGATCATACACAAATCTCGGCACGCATATGATTCTTGAACTTACGCATTGCCAGCAGCCTTGACCTACGTTTGAAATTATATTTCCTAAACACACACACACACACACATATACTCATAAACACAAACACATGCCATATACAAACTACAGTCATGCGTTTACAATAATCCAAGGTGGCAACGAGTCGAGACAGATAACGAGTTGCTCATGCAAACTTCCGTGTAATTAAGTGGCGTCTTCACGTTTCACCACCCATTGTGCAAAGATAAACCACGTACAAGGCACAGTCAAGAAAATCCAATGAAAAGTCAACTCGGCTTTTTGTACAAAATTAGACTCAGACAAGCGTATGCACATGGTTTCAACAACAGCAGCAGCTGAGACGACAACAGCAGCAGCAGCAGCGACAGAGCAGCAGGAGCAGCAAATGACGCCAAACAAGTCGAGAGCAGCCAAGAACCGAAACCAGGCGACTACCGACGAGACAAGCAACTACTGCAGCCAAAAACGCAAAAAAAAAAAGAAAACTTAAGAAAGAAGAAGAAAAAATACAGAAACCCAACAGGCGCAAGAAAAACAAACAAAACTCCACTATGCATATGATAAATTGGAAGCTGACTTTATTTATGAGAGCCAAAGCAGAGTAGCAGCAGCCCACTAACGTCGAAACGACCGACCGAATGAACCTTCCTTGGCAACACATTGCAGCGCTAGACTCGCTTCAGTTAGCCTCCTGCCTCTGGGGCCACAGTTGCTGGGGGGGTGCAGCGTGCGTTCAATGGGCAGCGTAATTTGAGGCCATTTTTGTCTAAGCAACGAAATAAAGTTGTCAGCTGCTCGCACGTTGGCTGTGCCAAAGATCGCACAAGAGATACACGACGGCGTACTTCCGCACACACTTAGAAAAACAGAGAGAGATAGACAGAGAGAGAGAGAGAGAGAGAGCAGCGGCGGAGTTGGCCAGGTTTTGTGTTAATTTTTGGTACGTGTTTCGCAAATTAGACTTTCGTGTGCTTTCACAAGTGCGCCATTTATCGTATCGTCTCAGCTAGTCTCTGCTTGCTGACGTATTGCTGTTGTTGTTGTTGTTGTTGTTGCTGCTGTTGTTGTATGGAAATTTAGCGCATTTAATCATAGCAACAGTCAACACAAGCAAGCATCGTTGGTGTTTTCTTTCACTTGGCTCTAAAAACTTGCCACACACACCGAAGCCAGCCACTGCTAACTGGTTTGCATTTTACTTGTTTCTCGGTCTCTTCTTCTTGTTCTCTGTTCTCCGTTTCGATTTTACAGTAGTTCATCGTGAGTTCAGCCTGGTGCACACTAAAGGAAGCTGTTCATGTTGACAAGGCATATGCCTCATAAGCAAGTCATTTGGCATGCCAACACAGCATTCAATTTGACTTTAGCGCCACTATCGGTGTTAGTGGGTCCTCCGTATATGGGTATGTAAATTTTAAAAAGTGTGTTCTAACTTTGTATTCATAGAGACTGTCTCTCTAAAGCTCACCAAATACATATTTCGAAATAGGAAGAACATACAACACAACTCTATCAAAGAAGTAACGTATGCTTCTTAAAGGATTGATGAGGGAAACTCTACATCCTTCGTGAAACTTAGCTAAGAAACAATGTTCCATTATTCGTTATTAAATATTTAATTTCCAAGAATTTTAGAGAAGTGTGTTTTAAAATGAGGGATTGCAGTCTGGATGTACTCAAAGGACTGAGGAACCTTCAGAAGGAAGTTTTTGGAGATCATCTTCTATGCAATTATTAGACCAAAAAAAACGGCTCCTTTTTTACCTAACTTGTTCTCAAGTGATTTTTTCTTGTGCCCAAAACTTAGGTTAACGTTTTAAAACAAGCGAGCAAAAAGGTCTCATTTATGAATATAGCAGCTACACGAGTTGATCCTATCTAACCCATTCTAATGACAGCAAACTATTGAGTTGATTCAGTTTATTTGCTTCCTTCTTGCATTGTTCATTTTAAAGGAAGTGCCAATGCTAATTGATATTTGGCACAATAGTCGCTTGTCAGAATAACTGACTTATTCATAACTGACTTAGTCACATTTAGCAAGATCTATGACAATTAGCCAAATATGTCTTTTACTCGCTCTCTCTATTGGACATGTAGAACGGCGCCTGTTAGACCTATGTGAGGCATATCTCTGTCTTTGTAGTTTCAGCAAATAGCTTGTGGATGATAGTCATAAGAATTGAGCTTAGTAGTAGTTTTAGACAATGGTTTGTGATTTAAACGGTATCTTACTTACCGTTACCTTGGGAGTTGTTTATGGCATGGTTGGATTTTTGCTTAAGTGTTGTCCTAGTTTCCACTCGCGTTAATCATTGCGATGATGAGTTATTTTCTGCAAGAAAAAATTAGCGGCTTTGCTAATTGAAAGTCGGCTTACCTTCAAATATGAAAATGTCGAAAAAAAAAACAAAAAAAATTCAAGAAAAAGATTATTTTAGTTTATTCTTGGGGTGGAGCCTCTTGCGTTAGCAGTTAATATATGTCTTTATGTTATGAGGTATTGGGCTGTTCATTGCCACAACGCCCCGTTTAATTTCGGTGTTAATTTGTGTGCGCGAGTCTCATCAATCACCAAAGCACTGGGCGGTGGCCGAGACTTGGCTGCGCGCATTGTCTCACAAGACTGTGTGAAACTTTTCGCTTCAGAAACACGAAACCTTGCTGATGAACCGATACCAATTGCCAAGCCATCGAAACGCAACTAAGATCAAATTAGACAGCAAATGAATTTCCACTGCCGTGTCTGCACTCTTAATGACAAAGGAAGTGTGCAACGGCATTTTATGCTTTAATTATTCTATTAGAGGAATTTCTGTTATTATTGCATAGGCAAGTCGGAATTAACCCCTTCATAAGGCATTCCCGGCATAGCAGCAGACAAGTCATATGTTTAACGCATTAACGCCAGGCAATGCAGGCAATGCAGGCAAAAACAATCAACTCTGCGCATGTGCAAGAGCATAAAAAATATATACTATATCGAGTAGCTATAAAATCGATCATTAACGCTTTTAATTTGCGCGCGGCGCACACTCGCGTTGATTGCAACGCTTCAACAGTTAGCACCGCACCGACAGGCACACAGACAGCCAGCGATAGAGACAGAGAGTCAGTCGGTCAGTCAGTCAGTCAGTCCATTGCAGCGATCGATCGATCGTAGAGCAAAAGGAAATGCCATGAAAGGGTTCTCGCAGCGTCATAAACATTAAAAACAAATTTACTACTCAGCGTAGAAGAAACAGTTAACTCGACAATATTAGCGCGACAGTGGGACAGCACGACAACTGCTGCAGTGGAACTGACCATGCACGACCTCTGGCAAGTCCACCGGCATTTCCATTTGTTGGCGCTGACACTGAAGGTAAGGTGACGCACCGCGCCTTAGATGCTGACGTACGCTTCCGCTGCGCGGCTGCTTTGCAATTGAGCGCCGCACCGGTTACTGTGCAGCACTGCTGCCGGTACTTTATGGCAATTTTAGTGCCTAATGATGCAAGCTATTGTAAATAATGTACAGACGCACAGACGCGCCCCCGTGTCAGAGCCTCCACCTACAGCGGGCCAGCAACGCAGGCAACGATGTCAGCGCCCTGCTGCAGCTCGTGCAGGCATAACAGTAGCGACAAAACAACGCAAGCAACACCTATATAACAACAGCAACAACAACAACAACAACAACAGGATAGCAAAGCACTTTCGATGTTAGCAGTTGTTTATGGCCAAACCCTTTTTTTTGCGTTTGCGTCGCTGCGTTCTTTATTTTGTTTGTATTTTGTTTTTGTGTACTTTGCTGCTGCGCTGTGATTCTCGCTCGCAGCGGACGAGTAGCTGCGTGAAAATCGTCACAGATGCGCAACATTTTAAATGGAATGACTTAATGTGCAACATTTTGTCATCAATATCCGTTCAGTAAACGACTGACTGAGCGTTTGACTCATTGACTCCGCCCTGGCGGCTTATTGTGATGTCCCCTTGCTCCGTGTGTGCTGCTTTGGTTGTTGTTGTTGTTGCTGTTGTTTCTGATATACTGCACGTCTAACTGTCCGTGACAAAAGTGTGAACTACGTACACGTCGTCAGCGATAACAAAGGCAACAAAATCAAAATAACGAAAAAGAAGAGGAAATACATCTTCATCATCATCATCGTCATCGCCATCATCATCATCATCAATAAAGAGTTAAGCTTGACCGCGCAGATACTCTCCAAAAAAATCAATACACTTCACTTGCTTTGCGTCCGTCCAACTCAACACCTCGACGTCTGTTGCTCACACATGCTCATGCGTTCACACTACGCTCACTCACTCCCTGCACTGCCTGGCTGCCCCGTTGTCCCGCTGTCCCGCTGTCTCGCTGTCTCGTTTTACCAATTTAATCCTTCAATTTGTTGTGCTTTGCTTTTTTCGGCTATCGTTCCCATTCCCATTTCAATTCCAATCAATTTCTTCTTTCACTCTGCCAAGCTAAGCAAGCCAGCAACGAACCGAAATCGTCTTGAGTGACACTTGACAGTCGTCTGTCAGCCAACAATGGAAGTATGTAGAAGTATGCATACACTCGCACTTTGTCTAGCAGCGGCCTTATCTGCGCCGTACGCGCGTCATGTTTAATCCTTATGTAAATGTGTCAAATTAGCTGCGCTTAGTTTGAAGTGTAAAGTAGTTCGTGTGCCTTCTAAGGTGCCGCCGCCGTCGTCGCTGCTGCCTCTGCCTCAGCCACCGTCGCTGCCGCCGTTAAGTGTTATTTGTACTAAGCACTTGGGCGTTAGACGACTTGTTGATGTCTTTAGCTGTCTTAACATTCAATTGAATGCCATTGTTCGAATATGTGTGCCAAGAAAGCAGTTCAACAGCCTTGGACCATTGGCATATTTACTGCGTGGAGGCGGTAGCCGCAAAGCTGGACGAGCTTTCTATATCAACTCTTTGAATGGGAATAAAAGAAAAAGCTTTTGCAGTTTGCAACTTCCAGAAAAGATGTGAGGGCATTATAGAGTATCAATAACATAAGACTGTTCAGCGGTTCCTCAACTACTTTGATCAATTAAGGTAGGAATTTAAGGCTAAAATAGGTTGCTTGCTTACTTTTCTGTAGAAATGGGTTTTCGTTCATATAAGACACTGAACAAAGAGCTGACTTTGAACTCAAGAAAATGAAAATATCATACTCTGAAATGTGCCTATTCTGTGTAATAGATTTGAAGCTATTGGGACGAATGCTGTGCAAGAGTAAAAGTCCTAAACAGCTACGAGTATAACAATATTCCCACGCCTGCAGTTTAACCTGCTTATCCACATATATGCTGACAATTTTGCGCTAATTTACACAGATCATAAAATTAAAATTTCATTTAAATTAATTTTACAATTCACACGACTGTAGTAGCAAAAACAAAACAAAAAAACGATTCCCAACAGTAAAAAAAGTAATACAAAAGACATTACCTACACAAATTTAATGCTAACAAATTGCAAGTGTAGCCAATTGGCTAAAAACGCATGAGGCAGCGTACCAATGCGGTCGCGCAAGCCGAACGAATCGAATTCAATTTACCGGGCGTGTGCTCAGCAATTGGCAACACTGCTAACTGCATAAGCTCGTATGCATGCATGCAGCAACCCTCGCATAAAAGACCAACAACATCATCAACATCGTCATTATCATCAACAACATCATCATCATCATCATCATGCACACAGTCAACGTGATCTCTGGCATATCGCGGTCTTTGGTTATTTTCATTCATTTCATAGTTGATTTTCGAGCATGCGATAACGTAATGACGACACCAACAGTTACAACAACAACATTAACAACAACAATATGAACAGCATTACGAACAATAACAATACGTTCGCCTATGATGATGATTTTTGGCGATGCGCAACTGTGACAAAATTAATTTTCAACTTGACTGCGTTCAACACTTTATGTGCCAGGCGACAGCACCACCCACCGCCCACCTCCCACCCGAGTGCCCAGCGTTCGAGCCAGGCATATTTATTGCAGGATGCCGATGACTACTTACGCAGCATCGGCGCATTTGTGTGTTGACGATAATGAGACCATAGATAACGAAATTTTATGTCTGAGATTTTCACAAATAGTTGCGCGAATTCGTTCGCCTGCCTCATGTGCTGCCGGGGTGGGTCGGCCGCTGGTCTCCTTGTCGGTCGATCGGTCCGCAACTTGTCGACATTATTTTTGCATTCTCTGGGCTGCTGGGTGCAAAGCACTCACAAGTCAACGCGCGCCCGGGCATGGAAATTGTGAGCAACCCCTTTTACATTGGTGGCTGTGTGCTTGTGTGTGTGTGTCTGTGAGTGTGTGTGTGTATGTGGGTTTGTGTCTAACGAGTTTTGCGGCAGCTTTGGGCAATGCTTCTTGTTTTTGTTGTTGTTGTTGTCGTCTAGCCCTGTGGCAATCACGAGTTTTCACTACTACTGACAAATTGTTACGCTAAATAAATCACGATTCATGATTATCGCCATGAAATCGAAATTTTCTGGTTTATTTTTCTGCTTTTTATTTTTCAACTACTTTGTCTCATGCTTCAGTTCGGATAAAGCAAGAAGTTAAAAGTTATCTAATTTGGCTGGAAACACTTTGCTAAACTCGTTGGGTTGCTCTATTCGTGTGCGCTCAGCTTAACGTGTGTGGGTGAGTTATTGATTTATATGGATTAGTGTTGAATAGCAATGAGAACGTATTTTCCAAGGGAAAACTGCAATGAACTTCACTTCTCGAAATTACTTTTGCTTTTCACTTTTCGCAGGCGCTGTGATCGGGCACTTCTATGCAAGGGGTCGGAGTCCTGTATCCAACAGCGATAAACAATTGATTTATCTACAGTAAAAAGAAAACAAGCTAAATTACTTATTAAATAAAAGTCTAGTAAATAATGGTAAATAAAAAAATTAACTGCTTGGCTAGGCATTGTTAGAGATGATGATTACATTTGTAAGCTAAGCATATATTATTTTTGGAACCATGCAATAGGAAAGATATTCGTTGAGTGCTAAGTCGAGTAGCTGAAACCCTCTGTGTTTTACGAAAATTTATATGAATATTCTAGTGAATGCTGCCGAGAAGATATGAATATATGTGATAATACATTTTTTTCTAAAGAGCAGTTTTGGACGTTCGTCTATTTGCAATCAAAAAATTTATGCTAAAGCGTATTTCTAAAACTCAGTGGGGAAATTAATCTTTTGTTTAAATATATAAAATTTGTCAAATCAGTAATATTCATACATTTCATTAATAATATGCCCACATTACTATGTTTTGTCTTTTTTTTTTCCTCCGTATTATTTATATTATTATATAAAAATGTCCTCTTGCATTTTATACAACTTGAAGAATAATTGCATCGATCGGAACTTTGTTACTACTTATGACAGTGAAATGTCTTAAATATTATTTCTTACACAACAAAATAAGTCATAGTTCGGGGTCCTAAGGCAAATGCCTTGAACTGCAATTAGCTTTGCATTCTTATGCAAGAACTCAAACAATAATTGCAATGATTGCTGCATGATCCGCTTTATTTATTTATTTTTTTCTTAATTTTCGGTTGCTTTTGTACTACCCAAGTCAACCTTGAGTCAACTAAGCGACTGCTAACTGACAAATCCTGAGAAAGAAAAAAACAAAAACAAAAGCTGAAAAGAAAAAACGAAGAAGAACAACGAACTCAATTGAAATTGAAGGCAATGACTTCAGTGCGCCCAAAAACAAACCGCAAAGCTGCTCAGCTTGTTATGAGAGTTTAATTGTTGTTGTTGCGGTTGTTGTTCTTTCCTGTTGTTACTTTGTGCATTTAACAAGCTGACACATCAATGTCAAATCAAATTTTTACGCAAATAATACCCGCAACGTACAGGAACAAACGAATCACCCATCATGCTCGGAGCGATATTTACTCATATGCACCCAGGGTGGTTTGTCATTGAGGATGCACGAGGAACGAAAGAAATGAAATAATGAAACAAAACAAAAAAAAAGTGTCATTGTCATCAAATCTCATAAGTGAAGCAAAAAATTTGACAGCTAATCTAAGCGCAATTATGTAGTGCATACAGACACGCATTATGTGATCTATGAAAAAACAAAAACAAAAACGCAAAAAAATCTAGGGAAAAGAGGAACAAATCCCAATGCCAGCCACTAATTGAAGCTAAGCAGAACGAGAGAGTGTGAAGCGTATACGACCCGCAGCAGCAGCAGCAGCAGCCACAGCAGCCTCAGCCTCAGCAGCATCGGCGCAGGCAGTCAAGCAGCCAGCCGGCGACTGGCTAACAAACAAACTGTCAAAACTGACATGACATGAGTACTGAGGACTGAGCGGACCGCTGGCTGGTCCGACATTTAGCTTGACGTATGAACAATCATACGGCACATACACACAACATGGTGTACGCACAGACACGTATACATAACTCGGCGAGTCCGTTAGCGGCTTTGCCGTAACCGAAATCGACATCAAACAAAAGCAAATGATTTCATTTTGAGTTAAGCGGCGGGCAGCGAGCAGAAAACAAAAAGTGAGGCCAGACAAAAGGTGAGGGCGTGACGCAAAGAGAAAGGAGAAAAGAGAGAGAGAGTGAGTGTGAGTGAGAGAGAAAGCACATTTGACACTTGACATGCATATGAAAATTCTGACACGTCAACGCGCATTGCGACGCTTATTCGCTGCTCGCACACTCACTCGGCAGTTAAGTCGGAAAGTTCGTCTGTCCGTCGTTCGGTTCGTTATTCGGCTACGTTTGTAATTTGAAACGTAACGAATTTCTATTACATAACCGCAATCATTCATTGACGTGTTTCCACTTTTTTTATACGTTTTCGAAGCGCCTTCTCCTGCGCGCTTGTCAAATGCTTTCGCTTTGATTGACATTTCTTGGTGTCGATTATGTCGTACAACTTTTTTGATTTTACTTTTTCCTTTTTTTTCTCTTTACTATATCTGCATGAAATTAGCTCTGGTGCGTTATTCGACTTTTTTCTAGCATTCATAATTGTCATATTGGAGAAAGAGCAAGAAATTCTACATTTCTGACAGTTGTCTGTCGGTTAGCTTTGTGTGGCTTTTACGATTTGCATATGTAGACATAAGTGTGTATACGAGTTTTCTTTTTGTTTTGTTTTGTTTAAAAAGCGGAAAATTTCTTTGATGGCCTTAGCATGGCTTACCTGTGTTTGTCATGTGCCGCCAAACGCTTGCACTTTTGTATCTGACAGTCAAGTCTGACACAAGACAATAAGTCTAATACAAATAATTATGTTCACAATTCTAACCAAGCGCTTGGCATATTTACGCTTGCAAAACGCTCTGCAAACTTACTTTTTGCTAGATTTTTAGATTTCCATCATTCAACCTATAGCTGCACGGAATATAATATATATTCCAGATTTAACATATTTATAACCGCAGGTCCTGTCACGCATCTTAAGTTTAATTCTAAGTGTGCTGCTATATGAGGTGCATATTTAAGAAGTAACAAATGAAAGTTTTAGTAGACAAATGTTGAAATTAAGTTTCGGATGCTGTTGGTGTGGCCACTGCAATAAGCCAATAAACTGCTTTAGACACTCGAACGGTTTTTATTTTTTTTTTTGTTAATTTTAATGCAGCATTGCAAAAAAAAAATAATTTATAAAACATTATTACTCGCACTATTATTATTATTTTTTATTTGATGTCTTAGCTTGGAGTCAGTGTTGCGTTTTCAGTGGTCTCACTGCTGCCTGCCTGTCTCTACACTGTCCAAACCAATAAGTTTCGCGCCGATTGCTTTGCTACGCATTCCAGAAGCTGCATAAGATATCTGCACCATGTTGGCGTTAATCGCGCTTGCACACAAGCATAAATGACGTACCGTAAAATTCCGTTGATCCGCACAGGCGATCGCAAGCAGCCACTGCCACACAGTCACCGTCATGCAGCCACAGCCAAGCAGTCAAGCAGTCAAGCAGCCAAGCAGCCAGAAGGACGGACAGACAGTGCACAAGCCGCGCTGAGTCGCAGCCAAGCGAGCGACGTTGCGCAAAAACCATTCATCAGTGGCAAATTTGTTGGTGGTATGAATCCATCATGGCGCGAGTGAAAGATCGTTTGTCGCTGATCATCAGCTTAAAAATCGCGCAAATGATGAGCGTAAGACATAAAATGCCACAGAGATGCCTACTTACGCTGCTGGTCTGCTGTCCTCCGTCTGCCGATCGACGTCTGCTGCTGGCTGCTGGCTGTTGGCTTTTCGCTGTGTTCGGCTTCGCTTCCTGCTCTTGGCTCTTGCCGGCAGCTTAAGCTGACAATGCCGACAGCATTCTGATTGCAGAATTCCGTTGTTGTTGGACTGGTTTCTTTGTCGTTGACTGTTGGCAGTCAGTGTGTGCTTGTGTGCTCAAGATGATCTTCTACGTGTGTACACTCGTGTGTACAGCAGAAGTTTGACTTTGTGCCTAATGAGCTGCGCAGTAGCTAAAGGAGTTCGCTGTGCTTATCATTTGTTCTGCTGCTGACTGAGTGCAGATGCTCAGATACTTTTGAGCACTAATCATTTTTAATAAGTCATATTGGCATGGTGCAGAGTGTCTATGAGTATAGGACGCTGAGTTGCCGTTGTCTGTAGTGTATAGCCAAGTTCTTTGCAACCGATACTTCAAATCGGTATGCCCCCCAACTGTGCGGCGCAGTGTTGTTGATTTTTATCAAAACTTATTGAGAAAACGTAATTTTTTATGCTACACAATACGCGCCCAACTGCTCACAGCAGCAGCAAAAATAAAAAAGGAAAAACAAAAATATTCAAATCGAAAAATTAAGAACCTGTTAGCGTGTTGTTGCACTGCAAACGATTGGCTACTGTACCGAGGTAGCTGTGCATTCAAAACGAAACACATACAAAACAAAAAATAAACAAAAAAAAAATGAAAAGAAATGCATTAGCTTGGCACAGTAAGTTAATGCGCCAGGGGATAGCGTTTACTGCACAAATGGGTGGTCCTGTGGCAGTTAATGACGCCGACCGAGCGCTGCCAGACTAGTCTGGTCAAGCGTTGAGCGACTGACTCCATTTGTAAATTTCCATTAACGATGCCATATTTTCAATTGATTTAAATTGACGGCGTCTAACCGCAGAAATGCGAATGCCATAATTCACGCGACAGGCCGCAGCAGCAGCAGCAATACCAGCACCAACAGTAACAGTAACAACAACAACAACCAATGCCCCAACAGAAAAAAAGAAAAACATCACATTTTCCAGCCAACGATTTTCCGGGTATTTTATTGGCAATTTCATGTCTGTGACCGCGTTTAATTTATCAAGTTCGAACTGACGCTGACCATGAGTGACCGCCAACAGTCGTCGTGTCATTTCCATTTGTTGATGGCGCACGATGCGAGGTGCGTGTGCACGTTGGGCAGCTGCATGACCGCCCAAAATCAAATGTGTGGCGGCGGCATTTATGCAGCCATTTGATCTATGAACGCGCAGGCGCATGCACAAATTTTCTTCACATTAATCTTCCATAGAGAAATTAAATCAAAGCCACTACACATCATGTTCTTTTTTCAGGTATTGTTTTTTTGTTACTTTTTGTTGCTTTTGTTTTTCCATTTTGGTATTTTGTTTGAAAAATTAAAAACAAATGAATTATATGCCACAATCAAAGTATAACAACGCGCAACGATTTAAAATCGATTAACCCGCTTTTTCACAATAGTGCAAAAGCAACGTAGAGACATAGAAGCAGAGCCAGCCAGGGAGTGCGCGAGTGAGAGGGACAGTGTTTCGTCTGAGACACGGCCAAAAGTCGCCAGTTGCATGCAACAGGTTGAGCTGACTTCGTGCGCGCACTCATTATTAAATACAAGTCCAGGGCGGCTTAAAACAAAAGAAACGCGCAGCTTTTGGTCGCCGACAGAACATTCAACGCAGCTAACGCCCCCAAAAAAAGAAAAATAAAAAGCAAAAGACACACACACAACACTAAAAAAACAAAGAAAAGACCAAATCCAAAACAAAAATGTGTAAGACAGATTCAAGCCAAACTGAAATACATGCCGGCAGCTTCAGCTTCAGCAGCAGCAGCAGTGGGTTGAACGCGACGCATACCAACGACGTTGCCGCCGTCACCGTCACCGCTGCCGTCAAAGTGTTTGCGCTTCACATCACACGAAAAAGAGGTGAGAAAATTTTTGATTAGCTTCCTCGGAGGCAACGTGCTCAACGATCGGCGATGGCGACGTCGGCGGCGGCGGCGGTGGCGGATTGGCAAAACGCTCTGGCGTTTCTGCCTGCTGATGAAGATCAACGCAACGTTGGGGCAGTAGGCGTATGGGGCGCATATGCTGACTTTGATGCCGGAATGTCTCTCTCTGCCTGTTGTTGGGCCGTCGGCTGCACAGTCATCGCTTGCACAGTTCATCGTCTGTCGGTTGATTTGTTTTTTTTTTTTTTCGTAGGTTGGCCGGTGGGCTGTGCTGCGGCGGGTTGTACCAACGTCATATCGCCGTCATTGCTTGGGCATACTGAAAATAATATAACTATTAAAAATTATGCCAACGGCACACTGTGCGTAAGCGCACAACATCAACTCAACTAAGACGAGCCAAGCCAAGGCAAGGCAAGACAAGGCAGAAGACACTTTCAATGCAGTTTCAGTGCCGCTACGCATCACTGAAGCATTTGCTCATACTTTTGCCTGTGTATGTTGACTGTCTGGTAGTTAGTTTCTCGCAGTGCATGGCAATCTACCAACGCCTATCAATGAACGCCATCAACATCGTCATCAACAACGGCAGCAACAGCAACAACATCAGCATCAGCATCCTCATCGTCAACGTCGCTCGCTTCATCATCCACATCAGCATCAGCATCAGCATCAGCATCAACATCAGCATCAGCAGCAACTGATTGTGGCATTTACTGCCTGCCGCGCACCGCCCGCTCTCGTCCAGGCAGGGGCTAATAATAAATTCGTACGCGTGCACACGCTTCTCCACTTTGGCTGCGAAAGCGTTACCGGCACCGACAACTGCTTCACCTGAAGCTCTTCCGCTTACCTTTTTTTTCTCCGTTTTTCTTTTTTGTTTTTTTTTTTTCTTTTCTTGTTGTTGTTTTTCTTCATTTGGCGCTACCACGTTGCTGTAGCTTTAGCTTTGGCTTTGGCTGCTGCTGCGCTTGCTGCTCTTCTTCAGATTGCCGCCGCCGCCTTCTTTTCGCATTTGCCGCTCTATAATTATCTCAAACTGAAATTAACCGTCGAAAGTGTATGAGATTAGGCCCAGGCCCTGCACGAGTACACCAATTGCCTCTTCCATGCTGCTGTGGCGCATTCTCTTTTGCCTTGCCTTGCCTTGCCCTCTCTTGTCTTCCCCTGCATTGCTGCGTTGCTGCATTGCACAGTGTGCCGAGTATATGAGTCGCTTCTGGACTCGACTTTGATTCTTAGATGCGATTTTATTATTTTCTCTCACCTCTCTGCTTATGCTTTGTTGTTGTTTTCACTATTATTGTTATTATTGCTGAATGTTGTTGTTGTTGCTGTGGCTTTTGGCTGGCATTTGTGCTAATTTATTGCGCGCTAATATCCACAGGAACAGATCGACACATTTACGCTCGAAGCTCGCACGAAGGCATTAAACCGACTGGCGAACGGAAAGCGTCAATAATTATTAAAAATTGTATGCCATGTTCTAATACAGTAAAACCGCGTAACAGTGAACATGAGCATAAATGAAATAAAAATATAAAATACTTTAGATGGAAAATATTATTATATTATTAAAAATATTATTCTTTATGTTCGTTTTCACAATTTCAAGAAGCTTCAACTATTTTAATTAAGCTTCGAGACATAAAGACTTCAAGTTATAGATGTTCGACTGTATTAATTTTTGATCAATTTTTTTTTAAGCATTATGCGCATTTTTTGTAATGTATATTATTACTTTATTTTTATTATTTTTACGGTTGCATATTCGAGTAATTCACATTCTTGTTGCATACATTTCCGAGATAATACTGTCAAGGCTTTTGATTGGGCAACATTTCACATCACCCACCTTATGAGTATGCCCTGCTTCCAGCATGACGTCAATGTTGAGCCCTTTAAGTGAAAAACCGTAAAATGAAAATAGAAATAAAAACTCACTGCTATCGTGCACTAAGCCAAAAGCCAAAAGTGTAGCCGTGTCATTTACACAACTCAATTCTTTTCTCATTAGCAAAATTACAAGTCATTACACAAAAGTCACAAGTAATTATAAATAAATTAACTACACTAACTGACAGGTCTTTGTTTTTGTGTTTTCCCATTTTCCTTCGTGTTTTCGACATTGTTACACTAAACTGAACAACATACGCAGCAAACAGGAGGCAACAGCTCCTTTGGCAACCCAAGCACCGCAGGCGATGCTAATCTACCCCAAATACTTTGCCCGATACATGATGAATGGTGTGATGGCCATGCTCAGCGCCTATCAGTGACAACCCATCGCACAGACCTTGTCAGGTGTGTTCCCAAATGAAGACATGTCTGTCGGTCTCTCTGTCTGTCTGTTACTTTGTCTAATAAACTAACAATTTTTTGTTTGACTTAGATGCCTATCTGCAGCGTCATTTTGTATAACTTGTGGTTTGGTTTTTGCCGTCAGTTAATTGAAAAATAAAATAATAAAAAGAGAAAAGTAAAACAAAAAATAAACCAATAGGCAAAGCAGGCCAATAACATTTGGAGATGCATTTTATGTGGCACGCTTAAAATCCTTTTTTACAAGCGGCGCATAATGTTGCAGGAACAATTGCTCGGGCCACGGACTCGTAAAAAGCATAAAATTAGCTAACGGCCCCGCATTGCTTACCGATTTAATTAAATTTTATTGCGAACAAGTTGAAGTGCACTTGCCATGAGCCTATTGTAATGGCAATTAATGTGCGCATCGCAGCTAAGCCCTGCGGCATTTGCCACGCACTTAATTGCCTAATTGCGACGGAAATCTCTGCGCACACCACACACCACACACCACACGCCAAACACTCACACACATGCACACAGGCGGCATGACTTTGCATCCCAGTCGTAAAATGTATTAAAAATGTTATGCTCGCATTTTTAACATCGCGCCATAAAAATGGCTAAAACAATGCCAAGACTTGCACCGAGACAGCCGCATCCTATAGATAACGGCTATGGGCCAACAGCCCACGTGGACCAACCCCAAGTCAAGACATGGCAAGCCACATTAGACAGCCACGTGTCATGGTCATTATGCTGAAAGCTACACGCCCTGCACCCATTGCGACAGGTTGGCCGCAGTAGGCAGCAGACGGCAACCGGCTGCGAAGCTAACCCGAAGTGTCCGTCAATTTGTCGCTGTCAGTGCTGAAGTTGCTGTCGCACCAACTCCTGACACGTGTGAGGCAGCCTCGTGCAGGCAGGGGCTGCTGGGTGTGCGCCACTGGGCGGCGATTAGCGCTGATCATACGCACAATTTGTGCTTCACTTTAGTTTTGCATTACAGATTTCATTTCAAACCTCTGCTTCTGCCGGCTAGCATTCCGTTTGAGCTAAGCTGTGCTGAGCTGCGTTAAGTAACTTGTAAATTTCAAATGCGCGCTAATTGCTAATTGAAACGAAGTGTGTGTGTGTAGGGTGTCAGCTGACAGCCTAAATCCAATACAAAATCATGCATTTGGCGAAGTGTGCGAATTGGGTCCTGAACGGTGAATTTTGGCAGCCACACTGCGGCGCTGCAACACGTTGACACGCGAGCCGAGCCGAGAAGAGCTGCGCAACACATGTCGGTAATGTGTCAATTAATGTCACAAATGTAAGCCAGCCTTGTTGTTTTTTATTAAGTTTCATTAAACAGGAAGTCGCCAAACGCTGAAGTGTGAACAATGTTGCTTGAAAAATATAAAAAGAGCCACGCTGCCATAAGCAGCATAACTACATGTGCGTCTGCAAGGATAACAGTTTGAGCTAATTATGTCAGCGATATGCAACGGAGCAGCGACTCAGGCTGCAGTTGCTCTCGCGCTCGCCAGGCCACACACAGGCAGCGCAGGCAAGGCGAGCTGCTGCTGCCTTGTTGGGGGAGTCGCGCATAATTATTTAAAATTAATGACATAACGTGCGACGCTCAATACCATAGAATGCCTAACTGCCAGCCAGCCTTCCTGCCTGCCTTCCTGCCTGTCTGCCTTGCTATGGCGGCCATACACTCCAACTCAACTGCAGTGAAAAAATTCAATTTTTTTTTATTTGACTTTATTTTTTTATTTTTTTTTGGTTAGTTTGGCGCCATTTAAGCGACTGCGCAAGGCTGTTCCATAATTTATTAATTGTCAACTAAGTTTGACATTTCAATGTGTTTGACATGTTGCGCGTACAAAGCGGGTCGACGCGCAGCAGCCCCACAGTGCCAGCCATGCCATGCCATGGCGTGGTGTGGAGTGGAGTGGAGTGGCATATAGTATGCTATAGTATGGAGTGCAGTGGATAATTTGGAGTGTGGTATGATGCGGAGTCAAGCCGCAGAGTCAATTTATTGTCCGCCTGTCGAAGTGTGAGAATTATGAAGCGCGACTCCTGTGCGACAGACAGGCAGACAGACCGATGCGATATGCGCTCGACTAGGCGCACATTTTCGGCATGTCATAAATTTCGACGCACTCATTAGCGTTTTTAAATATTTACAGCAAGTAACAGACAACAACAACAAGCAGCAACAACCAATCACATTGCATTGTTGTGATAGATGTCTCGGCATTGTATTTAAATTTATCATTGCAACTATCCTCTCCTTTTGTTGCTGTTGCTGTTGTTGTTGCTGTTGTGTTGCCATTTCCCAGCTGGCCGCATAAGTGAACTGCAACAGTCGCCAAATTCGTTTTTTCATATACATACAAATACATATATATATATATGCTAGGTACATGCCATAAGTATGTACGTTTGTGTGTGTGTGTGTGTGTGTGTGTATGTTTGTGCATATTTTAAATTTGCTGCTGTCAGAACCGTCTTTGACACTAATTTATCTGTACATGCGCGTATTAATGAATTTATGTGATTTTGGAATTTCGAATTTGCACGCATGCCTTGGCATTAGTCACTTCATTTGAATGTGTTTTTCTTTCTGTGTGCTTAGTGCTGTGTGTTTATTTTCGTATAGACAGCGCACATGTGTTTTCTCGTGTTTTCTCGTGTTTTTCTTTTGTGGGAACAGGTGGAAGAATACTTTTCTGCTGTTTCTTATGAACTATTCTAAATTTTTAATAGCATCATTTATCAATTTGTCGTGGGCTAAACAAATATTTGTAATTAATTAAAAGTGAAAAACGAACTACAATTCTTTAATGCTTTGTGCACATTGACGCAGAGTGCAAGGGCGCGTGCTTCTTCTCCTGCTGCCGCCACCGTCGCTGAATTGGCATTTTCCTGGGAAACGGCATGCGGTCCTAGCATTTGTGTTGGCTTCTAGGCGCAAGGCTGCCGCTGTTGCGCACACAATGCAGCAGGTGTGAAATGCTGCGGCAGTAGCCAAACTAAACTTGTAAACGAAGGACAGCTTGCATCTGGTTCTGACGGTCTTAAATAAAACAAAAAACTGCATTTCTAAGGTTTATAATCAAGAAAAATTATAGGAAGAACCTACACCTTACCCTAGATTGGTAACAATTGAATTTTTCCATAAAACACACTTAAACTGCTTTGGTAAAGTTTTTCCAACTACAATTTTGCGTAGAACTGAGGCTAAGGAACTTTCTAAACTCACATTATCTATTAATAGACCAATATGTCCTCTTCGCATGTAAACAAAATCACAAGAGCAAAGCGCTGATCGATTGGCAGCTCCTCATCGACTTAATTGCTATATACAATACTAACAGGACTTTTTTTTAGAACTCAATGTAGTTTACTTGACTTGACCTGGGTTATTAGTAAAAACTATATTAAATGTATATTATAAAAAAAAACAATCATCAGGTTTTTTTTTAATATCTCGAAATATTTTTTTTTTTTCGTAACTAATTTGATTTAAAAAAAAAAGAAGCCTATTGAATTGTGTTCGCTTATTGAATTCTGCTGCATATGTCAAATAGCTTAAGCATATGTTGCAAAAAATATTAAATCTTGCAAACCTATTTTATCCGTTTCCTATGTTTTTATCGCTTTGCTCATGTCTACCGTGTGGCCCACCTTGCCTATCTTTGGTTTGACAAAGTCGTGCCAACACTGACACATCAAACTCCACACGTCGTACACTTGCGACCAACGGCGCAGCGACAGACTGGACCACACAGTGGCTGGCACTGCGATGGGGAATTTTGGCCGACGTTCAAGAACTTCGACAACAAGTCCGCGACATGCGCAAGTGTCAGGAAATGCATGCCAACAAAATTAGCAGAAAAGTTTTGCGCTGGCAGATTGAGCAGTGTTTTGTTGCTGTTGTTGTTGTTGTTGTTTTAGCCACCACCCAAGTGGCGAGAAAGTGCCAATTCGTGAAATTCCAATCGGTGTGAATAATCAGTGGCAACACTTTGATGTGCTAAATAATTTCCGAAATGAATCGAAAGGCGACTGCAACTGCAGCAAACAGCAAACAACAGACAACAGGCGACGAGATTGTTGAGTGATCAACAATTGCCAGTGAAAGGCAAAAAAAAAAAAAAAAAAATAGTACTAAAACAGAAAACTAAAACGAATATAAAATGTCAAAAAAAGAAAAAAAAAAAAAAAAGCAACGTGAATTCATTGCGATTGACAGCGAGAAATTGGCAGGCGTTGTCGTGATCTTTGTAGGATACGCTTTTGTTTTATTATTTTTGTCATTTCGGTATTTTCTTTTTTGTTTTGCTTTCATCTTCATTTTTAATTTTCCGCTTTTTAATTAAGTAAAATGCATTTGTTGTATTTCACGCCACTTATTCTTCCTCTTCTCTTTATTTCATTTTTTTATTTTTATTTTTTTTTTTCGTAACTAATTTGCTGCAACATGCGCTACACGCTCTGCCTCCTTAGTGTCTTTCTTCATTTGTGCCATGCCACATTTCAACGACGACGCAACACTCAAAAGGTGCACAGCCACACATACAAACTTGCACACGAGTGTACGCAGCTACTCTCCTGCCGCCTACGGCAACGGCAACGGCAAAGGCAAACCGAGCGAACAAGAACAACTACACAGGCAACATCGTGCTGCCTCATTTATTTGAGTGCTGCAATTGTTAACAAGCTACAGACAACTTGCAAGTTGTCTGCTTTACTTGCTGCAATTTTTTCTGCCACCTTTTCCTTTAGCCTCTTCTTCTTTGTTTTTTTTACGTTTTCGTGTTTGTCTCATCCTCGCTTAGTTCTGAGTGCGCAGGCAGAGCATGCGAAGCATTTGCGGTGTGTATATATGTCTATATATGCGCGTATGTGTGTATGCGTGTGTGTGTATGTGTGTTTATGCATGCGTCTGTGGTGTGGTGTGGCATACTGCGCTGCCTGGCAAATATTTAAAGCTTTCAACATTGTCTGCCATTTTTGCCAAGCAACGCCCTCAATCATCTTGCTGCTTAGCACACAATATTATACGTACTCATCCATACATACACATACACACACACACACACACACACACATACGCAGCTAAATGCAGACGTAGTCGTATGCTTTTGTTGTTGTTATTGTTGCAGCTTACTCCTGCCGCTGGACTTTTGCTCAGTGCTCAGTGCTCACTCAATTCCCCACGCTGGGGTTGTCCTTGCCACACTCAAAAAGTATGCACACTGGAATATGCACGCGTTGTTGTTGTTGTTGCTGTGCCAGTTGTTGCTGTAGTCATGCCAAAATGGCTGCTACAAACATGCTGAGTGCTTGCTCTTGAGCAGCAAATATTGAGTGGCTTTGAGTTGCTTTTGTTTCTTGCTGCATTGGGGAAGTTGTTGGCAACAACAATAACAGAAACAACTTTGTGCTTTCCAGGTTTTTATTTTTTATTTTTTTTTTGTTGCTTTGCTATCTTATAGATACTTCGCTACTATTTTGTTGTGCGCCAAGCTGGCAAATTCTTTCTTTCGTTTTCCGTTTTCATTTCATATTCGCATCGCTTCTGGTGCACAGTCAGCCGATGTTAAGCGGCAAAGCGTCTTTCTAGCATTTTCAAATATTTTTAGACGCATTTTAGTAGCTTTCCTTTTTTTTTGCTTTATTTTTTTTATTTAAGCAAGCAAATACTCATTTATTTGTTAAATTTATTTTACTTTATTTTTCACTGTGAAATCTGCTTTGATCTGTGCGTATGCTTTTATTTTATTTATTTTTTCGCACCTGATTTCAATGAATTTTTTTAGATATGCTTTTTCACGCATTTACAAGCCTCAGCAAGCAAACATAATTCAAAGAAATTGAATATAAAAATCAAATAAACATCATTTCGCACCTATTTTATCTATATATAAAATTAAAAATATTTCTTATAAATATATAAATTATTTTTAATGCTTGCAGTGTGTAATGCGTGTGGCTAAGCGCTGAAGCGTATAAATGTTATAAATATGTATTATGTTTGTGAAATGTTGCGTCTGCTTTTTGCTTCTTCAAAATTTAATAAGTAAAACTGCAATTCGTTGTTGTTTGGTTTTGTAGCAAAAAAATGTTTGCAACATAATTTTTAAAGTGTTGACAACTTGAAATGATCGCAAAATTTTGCAATTAACCAAGCACATGCCGCCCACATGAAACCACCCACAAAGCCAAAGACAAAAAAAAATAAGAAAACAAAAAAGCCAAAATAAAAATTACAGAAAACCAAAGCAACAAGAGAAACTAGACTGAGAAGTGCAAGTATCTTATTTTGCTGCTGAGTCTGTGGTAAATGCATTTTACATAACAAGATGATGTATGTAAGTGACAGTGAGCTGTGCAATTAGTGCTGCAGCAACATTTGTGTTCACTTTGGAATGGGGCAACAACAACCACAACGGCGACGCCAACGGCCAAGGCAAAGGCGGCTTACTGTGTGTCGGTGAGGCGTGCGGCCTGAGGTTGGCTGCTGACGGGTTAACAGCAGATTGTGCATACATACATACGTGCACCTCGTGAGTGAGTGAGTGAGTACGATGAGTATGCAAGCGTCAGATGAGCTACAAATTTCTCAATTGTCAACACCAAACATGAAATGGCATTTTGTTGTTGTTGTTCTTGTTGTCGTCGTTTGCTAGATACGGAACAATGCCATTGTAATAAGTTGAACATTCTGTTTGCATACTTACGAGTGTATAATATATATGTTGTACATACATTCATGCATACATATGTATGCTTTATCTTTTGTATTTATATTTGTATATATGTATAGTATAGGGCTAAGGCTGGCATATATACATACGTTTATGTATATATGTAAATATGTATGTGTACGTGGCATATGCATGTATTTAGTAGCATGTTTTGTTGAAATTATTTTTGGGCTTGGATTGTACGTTTGTGTTATAAATCTTTTTAATTATGTTGCATCTTTTCTAATGATTTATGCGTTAGATATTTGATATTTTATTAAGCATTAATTTTTGTCTATTTGCTGTTAATTAAGCAGTCGCCTTGATTCCATCCGCTTTTTAGTGATGTCAAGTAGAATATTTTGAATAGCTGCCTAACCGTGTTTGCGCAAGCAATCGGAGGATCTTTAAAATGAAATCAAGTTTAATTTTGTTTAATTTGATGAATCATTATTTTAATGACAATAAGTCTGCTACACACACTATATAAGTTTGTAAGTCATATTTAATTTGCATTAATACATCATATATATATACATTAAACCCATGAACTGTAAATTAGAGACGTATTCATAAATTGTATAATATTCTGCACATGGAATTCTTGTTGGCATAAAAACGATCTGTCGCTCTCTTGAAATAGATGTGAATTGGTGCCTTAACACGTCAATGGCACATGGTGATATTTACCAGAAGAGTTGTCCGCAGAAATCCGAATGCGCTGCTCATTGTGTAATAAAATTTCTCAGCATACCAGTTTAAGTGGATTTTTAGCAGCAGCCGACCAAACTTAGAAGCTTTATTTATTGTTTTGATATTTCTTTTGCCTATTTTTACTTAGGAACTTCCATATATATGAATGCATATCCCTCTGTTCTGAGATTTCATTGATGCCAAATATTTATCTCTTCTTCGAAGCTATACCTTGTATGTAATACTACTTATCCACCATATACGAGTATATCTGTGAGTTCTATATGATTGTTCGAAATATCAAAAGTGTTGAAGATTGTGCTTCTCTACTTCTTCGAAATGATTAATACACTAAGGCACATGGCTTGTGCCTGCTGCCCTTCATGTCCACCACTAATAGACAAATCTTGTGCCTCACTGTGTCTTGTGTCTATTTTAGGATTTACATTTAATCGAACCTTATTTTAGCATTTCACTCATTCAATCAGCTGCGTGATTGCCTGTTGCTTGTATTTATCGACTATAAATGCAATGGCAGCCCAAGCCAAGCACGACAACCTCGTCGGCTGACAATCCGCGCAGTTTGCTTATCAATCGACACATCAGCAACGAAGAATCATTTGTAACGATTGTCCCGTATTTTTGGTGACAAGCCAGGAAAGCGCATCTCTAATGAAGTTGTTAATGTTTTGCCAAGAATATGTGCAGCAGCAGCCAAGATGTTTTCCAGTTTATCTTGAAGATTTGTGCGCATCATTAAATATCGAAAAACAAGCGGAAAAAACGTTTGAAAAATGAAAAACAAACTTGGCCGCATTTGACATGGAATTGACTTTGTGTGCGAATGCGTCTTGGCGGCGGCGTTGATAAGTTAATGGCATGTGAGAAAATGTTAAATAGAAAAACAAAAAGCAAGCAGCTGGATGCTTGGCCGTTGTCTGAGAAAAAAATTAATGACTTTAACAATTTAAATGTTAACAAAAAAAAAAATAAAAACAAATAACATAAAGCAAAAAAGAAAAGTAGTTGGAAATCATGATTAAGCCAAATGCCAAAGACCTTTGGCCAGATTTTATTTTAACTGATATTACACACACACACTGGGTCTGTGCGCCTCAAGATACCTACATATCCTCTGCCATGCAGGCGTGTGGAAGCGTGGGGCAACTGAAATTGCAGCGATAAGCTTTAAATTGCGCGTACTTCCGGCATGTTCTGCTTTTTAATTTATACTTTGGCCTGACTACCCAGACTGCCATATACACAAACTCGTATATGCATGCGCATTGTTGTTGTTGCTGTGGTTGCTGCTAAAGGATACGCTGAGCTAGCAGTGAAAGCGTTGTTAAGGATATGCTTAAACATGCAAATTTTCAATATTCAAGCAGGCAACGGCCGCACAAACAAACCGACGCCAAACGTCGGCAAGGACGGCGCAATTTCGCACTGAATTGCACTTGAGGCGACTCGTCTGTGTGCTGCGCCTTATAGGAGAGAGAGACAGTAGAACGGATGGAGAGAGAGAGGCAGAGGGAGAGGGAGAGTGTGTGGCTTCGCATTCGATGAAATTGCCTGATTGTGTTGATGTGTGATGTAGGCTTCGCTTGTTTTCAACGAAACATGGCTGGCAGCGCGCGGCAAAAATCCTTCAACATTTATTTTCATTGGTTGCAAATTAATTTCGTTGCTTTTTGCTGCTCTCCTTTCCTCTCCTCCCGAATTCGGCATGCCAACAGCTCAACGCGGCTAGCTGATGTGCATAAAAACATGCAGTCATGCACACACACACACACACACACACATACTATACATATATGTATGTATGTGTTGCATATGTGTGTGCATATTTGGCATACTTATTTCAAGATGGCAGACAAGCGCGTAAAATATGCAAAATGTTTATAAATATTTTTCCGTCTACGAGCGCGCAGAGGCAGCGTGCCACAAAAACCAAAGGCACCGACGTCGAAGCCATCGCCTTTGCTGTTGCCTTTGCTTTTGCTGTTGCCTTTGCTGTTGCTGCTGTTTTTGTTTTTGTAGTATTTTTAGTCGCTTGTAATGCGCTTTTTATATAATAATTACCATAATTACATGTAAATAATATTGTACTTATTTTTTTTTTCACCTATTCTATTCTTTCATGTGTCTTTTCCTTTTTTGTTTGTGTAATTTTTTACATAGTACTTTAACACGATTTTCTTAGCTTTGCAAGAGCACCGCAATGGCGCTCACACGCCCTGAACTGACTGAACTGCCTGAGCTGCTTGAACTGCCTGAGCTGGGTTATTATTGTTATTATTTATTAAAATGTTTATGTTGTGCGCACTTTTTTGTTGCGTTCTTGCTGTTGTACATGGTATCGGTGTTGTTGGCATTTTCTACTTTTTTTTCTGTAAATACCCAACAGTACGATCACGCCAACATTTGTTGCACCGTCAAAAAATTTGAGTACTTTAGTTTGTGATTGGCTTAAGGTAATCAAATAAAAATTCAAAGTAGAGTAATGGGCTTCATATTAAAAAAATTCTAAAATTTAATAAAGACTGACCAGTGAAGTCGAATCTTAAGTCTGAGTAATTTACGTTGAGTATCGGAGTATTGCATATCCTACTTAGTTCAATTTATTCAATTATTTATCTGAGGTTTTCGAGCAATGTATGTTATAAGATTGCCTCGCATCTAAATGTAAAATTTACAGTGTACGATCGCTCTGAGTCGCAAAGTTTTTATACTGCTACGCTTGGCTTACTCGTTTTCACCAACGCAGCCAAAATCGCCAAATCATGTAAAGCGTTCGCAAATTGATGAGCTGTCAGGGTTACATGAACTATTATTATATTTTTTTTCCTGCTATTTTAATGAATTGTATGTCTGCGCAATTAGCGCTCGAGCACATGCATTTAGCATATACAATTAGACGCCATGTGATATACATTACCTCCGTGAATGGTTGGAGCTGAGGCTAATATAACAAGTGTAATAAGTTCCATGTAAGGTGATGATGATGATGTAAAAAAGAAATTGATTAAATTCTTATACGTTTACAATTGCAAATAAGCAAAGGGAACATAATTAGATGGTAATTAGAAACATTCAAGTTGTCTGATTAAAACTTTATAAGCTGATATTGGATATAAGTTGCCGTGTTGAAACAAAAATTTCTGAACTCTTTAAATGAACTTGATTAAACCTTTTTTTGCGTATTTTTTATGCCGTGCACAATGCTGACATATTTACATACATATGTACCTAAAGCATGAACTCGAACTTCGCTTACCAAACAGAGGGTGTGAAAAAATTTTTACCAAATTAGAAAATCCAACAAATAATTTAGATAAAATTGCGCATAATTTTGATGAGCAGTCATAGATACGAAGCGAAAGAAGAAGAAGCGAACTCACGCACATGAAATTTATCTGCTCGCACCTAACTGCAAATTGTGTGTAATGAGCTGACCGGCGTTTACCTTTGCCACTCGCCGCCACACGTTTTAAGGTTGTCCAGGCAGACACTCGCTCGGTCAACCCTCGACAAGAGTATTTAATTTAGTGGCACCTTTGCTCGTGTTTTTTCGTTTTTTTCTTTGTTATTTTTGTTTTCATACGGATAAGAACCAAAAACAAAACTCCGAAAAAAGGAAGGTGCAAGAAGTTATAAATTTGTTAGCGACTCGCTCTAAAATTCGGAAATTCTTGTGTCGGGGGTGTAGCTTGTCGCGTCTGCTCGTTCTTGTGCCGCTGCTGCTGTATTGTCCGTAGCCAAATTAGTCAAGAAAAAAGCCAGGCCAGGCGAAGCGAGGCCAGACGAGGCCAAGCAAAGCAGCAGCAGCAGCAGCAGATCGGTCGCTTTAGATAAACATGATATTTATGTTTGAAATTAGGCAAATTTTTAGTGGCGAGATAATTTGTGTACGACTTTTTGTTTCCACTGCTGCTGAGAGCTGTAAGCGTGCGAGAAATCAGGTGGCAGGTTTCACTACATTTTCCTTTTTCCCTTTTTCCTGTTTTTTTCCTTTTGCGTTCTGTTCATTTTCCTTGATTTTTAAAGTAGTTGCCTATACTATTTAAATACTTAAGCAGACTATCCTAATGCATGCCTCTATTTCGTAAGCCAATATGCCAAGCCATTACTGATTTTTCTTATATTACAGTGGGTACCTGCATATGCAAAAGGTAAGTGCTGCTACAACATATAATTTGGATTGCATTGACATGTCATTATAAATTACTTTACCGTAAGTCGCAAGAACCTTTAACCAGTTAAGCAATTTAATTTTTTAATTTGTCTCTTACCAAACAATTATATTTTGCCCTAAAATGTGTCATTTTCCCACCGATCTTCTAATGTTTCCCAGTGTACGCCGCAAAAGCTTCGACGAAAAGCCAAACCAAGCCAAGCTAATGAAGACATTTTGAAAGTTTTAAACGATTTTTAATTGTAAGTTTGTTAATTATTGGTTTGCAGTTAGGTAACTTGCGGCATTGCTCTGTCTTTAAATACATCTATAAATGTTTTATTGCCAGCAAGGCCTGTGGCCAAATTAAGTTATTAGCGGCATATTCGGTTGGCCTGGCATAGCAAAGCGCCGCGTGTGAATTATACATATGTTCGGTAAGGTGCCATTGTAAACTTTACGTATCTTTCATTCTAATCATGGTTGCCACTTTTTGTGTAATGCTACTTAAAGATGGATTTTGTTTTCCTTTTTCGTTTGCATACTAGATAGACATACAAAAGAAGTCTTAGATCTTGGTTCCTCTGAGCTACTACGTAAAGAAAGAAAGAAAGAGAAGATAGACAAAATGCCGAATAAACATATGTTTTATTTCGACAGTTAAGTGTTCAAATGCATATCCCTTGTTAATCTGTAGGCAAACTTTTTTATATAATTTAAAATATAGGCAAATAAAAATGTTTAAAACATCTTTCATCAAGTATTAGGCCATGAGTGAGGAGCAACCATGGCACCTTTGTCTTGTGCTTAAGTCTTAACTTTGTAATGTTGTTTCAGCATTGCCATATTCTGGTTCGTTTCGCTGCCATTAAAGTGTCATGTTCTAAAAGAATAAAAATGCTTAGTGCACGTTAATTAATAACAAATGTCGACAATAAAGACATTCATCATTAGAAATTGATGACGCATGTCGCATGCAACGTTGCAGCCATTTGCTGTATGCTAACCCTTTGCGCAGCGTGGACCCCTTTGGCCAAGCGCTGTGGCTAAGACGCGGGCAACATGACAACGAAATAATTAATTGAACGTATAACCCACAATGCATAAATAGGCAAAAATTCTATAAATTAAAAACTAGCTAGTTTTTCAATTTTTTATTGTATATTTTTATTTTCTTTTTTTATTGTACAAATGTCCGACAAAGCCTACAATGACTGCGTTTCCGCCAGCCGACCGTGTGCGCTGATCTAGTAATGCTGCTACGCGCTGCTGCACAGCATCACGTGTTGCAGTTGCAGTTTTTCTTTAATTGTTTATTATATTTTTTTTTTATTAGCAAAAAGCACGGCCACTGCAAATGCTTGACTGAGTTTAATGAATTTGCAAAAAAATGTTTGAATAAAAAAAAAATATGCTGAAAATGTTTGCATTTAATAATGAATTTTCGAATCGTTTTCCATTCGTTTTATTCTCTTTGCACATAATTTAATAAGTAAGCTATATAAACTATTATTAATTAGTTAATTATTTGCTATTAGTTTTACTGTACATATTTTATGTTTTTATGTGATTTGCCAGTTGTCGGTTTTAATGCTGCACTCTGTGTGTTTATTTTATATTTTTTTAACATATTTGGACTAAATTTAATTCAGCTGCATTTAGGAACAAATATTTTAAAAATATTTAGGTTGGTTTTTGTTTATTTCACTTGACATGGTATTTTGTTTTTTGTTGTTAGAAATATTAAATCAAATTACAAAAATATTTCAAGCATTTTTTCAATGAAAATATTTGTTTTTTTTTTTTGTTTTTAATAATTTTAAATTAACTAATACTGCTTTTTGTTTTTGTTTTAACGCTTAACGCTTAACATACTGCGCTAGTATTTATGTATGTATATACGATCACATGCAACATGCAGCTAGACATGACATACACAAATGTTGCAGCAACATGTCTGCTTTCTTAATGTGGCTAATTGGCGATTAAAAATTTTGCCTTCGAACGTAGAATTGCACAAACTTTGTATTATTTTATAGTTTAGGGATTGGATTTGGGCAACTAATCACTGGGACTGAGCGCCGGCGGCTGTGTGGCTAATAGCGACATTGGCATCGGCATTGGCAACGGCGTCGGCGTTGGCGTCGTGGTTGGCGTTAGCGGAGCTTGGGATGTTGGCGGCGCCATGGCGGGCGAATGTTGCTGCGGCACTTGATATGGGCTAAAGCGTTGATAATGCTGTTGTTGTTGCTGCTGCTGCTGCTGCATCTGCTGCGAGTGACGCACACGCAAGTCCGGCGACGGTGATCCACCCGAAGAAGTTGGCGTCGTTGCAGGCGGTGGCTGCGCCATAAGTAATCCCGGTGGCGGTGGCGGCGGTGTATGTCGATTGGCTGCTGCTGCAGCCGCAGCTGCTGCCGCCGCCACAGCTGCTTGTTGATTGGCACTCGCCAGAAAGCCGGCGGTCAGCTGTGGCCATTGTTGTTGCCACATGCCGAGTTGAAAGGCGCTCAGTGCGGCGGCTGAGGGCGGCGGTGGTGGCGGAGCTGCACGTTGATAGAGATGCGGCAGCAGCATTTCCGTATACGGCGAGCGTCCGAATATTTGCAAATGTTGACGTGCCTTTTCGAGGAATGCCAGCGAAGCGGCATCAGCTTCCTGTGGTGTCAGTTGCTGCAGCAGGGGGTCGGGGAAGAAGCGCAGAGGTGCGGCGCGCATGTGTTGGTCGAAGAGAAACGAGTCCATGGGATCCCTGTAAGGGCGCAAGCAAAGATTTCTTGTAATATTTGGCATAGGCATTTGCATATGTTGCCGCAACAAGCAGCCATCGTTTAGTATAACAAAGTGTTGCGGCAACATGTTGCCATGAAAGCATGCCAAATTTAATTAAAAATGTTGTGTTGAAAATTTGCATTTTTTTAAATGTTTTTTTTTTTTTTGTGTTATCCCCATTTTTCTTCTTTATATATATTACCAACTTCATTGGCTCACCGAAAGCAATAACATAATTACAACGAAAGTAACTGCCAATTGCCGACACTAACAACGCGTTGCAACAACAACCACAATATTAACAACAACAATAACACGCGGCAACATTCGTATCCATACACATAAAACATTCACTCATTATTTTCGTGTTTTCATTTCATGTACGAATCAGCATCAAAGTTAAATGCGCCGAACTGTAATTTACGCCACTTAGGCCGCTGAGCTGGCATTGCTGCAGTTGTTTGTAATGTTGTTGTTGCTGCTGTTGTTATTGCTGTTTTAGTTGTTACCAACAGTTTGGTGCTGTTGTTGCTGCACTTACTACTTTTTGCTGTTGGCTGCTTGCACAGCAAAGCGACTTCACTTTTTTGCCAGCAAAGTGGCAAGCAATGGGACGCAAGGGTATTACTTGCAGCAAGTCAAGTCGAGCCAAGTCCAGTGAGGTATCCTTGCGCGTTGCATAATTACAAAGCAAATGCTTGTGGCTGTGGGCACCTGCGCTAAGCATGTTGCGAATGTTGCAAATGTTGCACGCAACTTGTATGTCATTTATTTGCTTAAAATTTAAATTGTTACTTAGCAGTTTGCTTTCAGTAAATCGAAAATTGTGTCTGCGCCCATTTAAAAGTGTTCACAGGTTTTCTCAGTGAGTTCTATTTATATTTCAGTCTTAACACTGCCAGCGCATGTAATGCGTATTTTCACACGTTCGCGCTCATAAAAATCTTCAACTCTAACCTCAAAAGCCTCAGCTCGGCTACTGTGCAGCATGGCTTAACTAACAAACTATTTCCTGCCTTGCTGCCTGCCCGTGCGCCTGATTGCCTGCCTGCCTGATTGCCTGATTATCGTAAAGGCAAAAACTAACAAGATCATAAATTACGCAATAAATCAACACATCGTCATAAAGGCATAAGCATGCATACGCCCCGAGTGCCCAGCAGCGTTCCACTCCACACATACTGGCCGCCAACGCATTAGCCATAGACTGGCGCGTCGCGTTGTGCCGCATTGTGTTGTGTTGTGTCGCTTACCTATCAAAGTCAGTCAGACGCGACGAATCGCGAAATCCTTTCGCAAACGGATTCGAATCGATTTTCAATTTCGTAATCAATTGATTTTGATAGGCCGTGACAGCCGTGAATACAGTCTCCGGGAATACATAAGTTTTATGGTCCATATCCTGCAGTTCCTTGGGGTTGGCGGGTATGCTCTGGCCGTGGCACAGACGCACCAAGTGTATACGTGGCTGGTACCGATGCATTGAGTTTAGCACAATCTGTGAATTAGACATGTTGGGGGTTAATTTTTATGCGTTCCTCACTTTCATTTTGTATTCGTAGTTTTTATTATTATTTTGTTTTTTATTTCGTTTCTTTTTTTTTTCCTCTCGAGCCGTTGTAAAAAATTTATAACAACAATAATAAGGAAATGTCGGCTGATTTGTCAGAAGTCAGCAAATGTTGTTATGCTTGTGGTTGTTGTTTTTGTTGTTTTTTTTATGTTGGCGATAAAATGTGTAGCATAAAGTACATGTGCAAGTACAGTACAAACTCCAAAGGCTGAGTTTGCAAAAACAATGGCCATGGCAAAGTTAAGTATAAATATATTTTCGGTACACATACTCGAGGTTATACTGTACATACTACGGCGAAGGTGTGCACGTTGCAGTTAGACGTTTTATGCTTATGTCTGAGCATACTGCTGCTATTTTTTATATGGATTATATTTTTTATTTTGTTGCTTTTGCTTCTGCTTCTTGTAATTCACGCCTGCATTGTCAGAAAGAACAAAAAAATGCCAAACTTTTTGGCGAATTGCCCTGCATTGTCTGCTGCTGCTGCTGCTGCAGTAAGGACCTTCGCATATTTGCATAGGTCCTTGCAAGACACTGTGCATGCATAAAAAACCCGCAAAGCACCGCACTTGGCCAAAGTGCCGGCATGAATTTCACATGATGACGGGTAAGGCACACAGCAGACAATTGATTAAAAAAGGACCGGGCGGGGCCGGGAGCGAGTGGCATACAATGAAACTTAATCGAACTCACCTGTCCGCTCTTGTCCATTTCATTGTTCGTCAGTTTGACCTTCTCGAAGGAGACGACCTGCTTACGCAATGCCTCCACGCTGATCGGGCTGTCGGGATGCGCATAGAGACGCGCCGGCGGCGGCGGATCTGCCTTGCCGGCGACGAGCCATGAGGAACGATGATATGCATAGCGATAACGTCGGGAATCCAATGGTATGACGTCCATGAGCACGGCATAACGATCGGGCGGCTGTATTTGACGCAGTGGTCCCGAGAAGCTCACACGCACGGTGGGGAACATGCGCCTGAAAGTAGAACACAAACAAAATTACAAAAAAAATAGAGGAAGAAAAAAAAAACCCCAACCCCCAAATCCACAAACACAAAAACACTTAAAACACTCAAAGCAAATGTTACGCCATTTTCTTTTTTATTGCTTGATGTTGTTGTAGTTGCGGTGTTTGTTGTTGTTGTTGTTGTTGTTAGTTCCTGTTGTACGTGTACATGCTGTTATTGTTGTTGTTGTTTGCACATTGTAATGTAAATAAGACGCATATTTAATTTTATGACTTTTAGCACGTTTTTGACACATTTCCGTAACGTCGTCATCATGTCATCGTAATAACGTATAAAACCTAACAACATTGCACGAGTATGCTCATTGTTGTTGCTTTAAGGACATTCGAGCTGGCGTTAGCCGAGCAGCTGGGCGTCTAGCTGCAATGGGTGCGAATCGCCTTGCCTGTGGGCCAAGTGTAAATTACGCTAATGACCAAGCCCAGTTTTGTCATTTGTCTTTGCTTGAATTTCTCTTCGTTTTTCAATTTTTTTTTTTTTTCTTTTTTGTTTTGTATTTGGTTTGACTTTGTGGTCATAATAAAACGTAAACATAAATTGTTGTAGTTTGCTGTTGTATTAATTGCCTTCTGTGTACTCTACCCACACATAAGTAAATGTGTCTACGACATTTGTAATAATGTTATAATTAGGCGTGCACATTGTGCGGATTGCCGCACTGCTGAGGCCCTGGCATAGGAAAGGTGTTTATGTTCGTCGCACTTTTTTTCTTTAATAGAAACAGAACGAAAAAATTTCCACAAAAAATTGTTCACCAGTTTCATCTTAAATTCCACACATATTCCTCAGTTTTCGATTGAAAAAAATATATTAATAATAGTAAACAGAAGCCATTCTACCAAGTCAGTAGACCCTATCAATAAGAGATCTTTGTTTATAAAAATATATAAAGCTGGTATCTACATAGATAATATAATAGTCACATGTCTATTATAATAGTCAAAAAAAGTAGATCTACTTGAAATAGTTTAGGGTTCGGTCATCCCGTTCCCATCTGGAATTTATACCATGCATTAAAATAAGTGAAATAGTTTCAGAGTGTCTACAGGTAAGGACTAGGCCTGAGCAAATGCTCTGAGAGCCACCTCGAGACGTCACTAAGTTCTTCACCGCAGATTGTTCTAAGTGTCATTTATGACTGAAGTTGCTGCCAACGTCAGAATTGGCTGCACACCCAAGACTCCTACACTGAACCCACACATATGAACTCGTCTAAACAATATAGGAAATTATACGACCAGGGCGTGTTTTACTACACTGCTGCCATAATTAGTTAAGATAATAAAAACAGCAGAGGAAATGCAGTGTAAGGGCAAAGGTTTCATATTTCGCTGTCTGTCATTTGAAAGGAAAATTTATGATAGCCAATGTGCCAATGTGCGCACTCCAACGCATGCAGAGCTGGACTTTATACAATGCTGTCACCAGGCAAACTTGCCATTGTGTTGTTGTCATTGTTGTTGTAGCTGTACAGCAAAAACAGAAAACATGTTGCATGCCACAATTAGCAGCATTGTAGCACACAGTCTACATGGACTGCAATGCTTATCGCTCATGTCGAATCTAACAGAAAAAAAAAAGGAAAATGCCTTAACTCAACAACAAAAACAACAACAGCACACAGTAGCAACACACGTCGACTGATATGAGCTAAACTTTTTGTTGCTAATGAACTTTAAACAATGCTTTGGCGGCGGCTGCTGCTGCTGTTGGCACCAAGTTTGGTTTTATTTTTTCACAGCTCTAAAAAGAAAAAACTTGACGCATAGTTGAAAAAATAAAAAATAAAAACATGCTTCTGCATAGTTTTTTAAGATTTGCATTTGTTTGAACTTGTATGTGAAATGTAACGGAAGTAGGCAAGGTTCCCTTCAGAGCGCTCCAAGGGCTTGTCAGTGAAATGTTCACACTTTCGACGCTTTGACTTGTCGCTAATGTGCCTTTAAATGCAGTGAAACCATGCAAGGTCCACACCAAGGACCATACATAGCGCACAAGCCCAAGCCCAATTTCGTCGAGGGGGCGGTCTGCCGAAAACACAAACCTAGACGCGGACGTCGTCGCATGCTGTCCGCAGTCCACAGGCCGCAGTCCGGTGCCGCAGTCCATGGGCCATGCGTTGACTGTCGTAAATCATATTTCGTCGCGGGCGCTGAATTTTTGGTCAGTTTGGTCTGGCCCACGCCTCTCAACGTCTATCCGCCATTTGCATACGCGTATACGCTATGCTACGCTGTCTACACGACATAGCCGAAGGTTGCATAGTGGCCAAAAATGTCTGCTTCTTTCTTTTTTTTTTTTTTTTTGTGGCTTTTCAGTTTTATGGCATTTTTGTTTTTTTTTTTTGTTTCATATGTATTTTCTTTGCTGTGTTTTTTTGACGCTTTTCTGCGGAAAAGTGTTTGAGTAACGTTTGGCTGCTTTTAAGTGTGGATTTTATGTGTTCGTTTATGGGAAAATTAGGCAAATGGCTTGGCTTTTCATTTGTTTCGTGAAAGCGGGTTGGCTTGCTTGAGCTGAGCTGAGCCGGGTTGAGTTGAGTTGGAGCGCAGGGCTAAGGTGTTTGCAGTTTGATGTTGCCTACAATTATGAAGTTTACACGCCATTTCAATGGTCTCTTGGCCGGGAGTTTGCGACGCTCTCTACTGATTTTTGTTGTTTTTAATTGCGTGTATAAAGTAAATGCAAGATGTTGCTTAGTGCAGACATTTTAAAATGTTTGTTGAAATTATTTTTTGTTCATTAGCTTAAATACGGCTTATGAAATTTTTGAATCTAATTCTTTAATGTCTTAAAGTGGATCATATAGAGAAATATTTCAATCGAAATGTTATACATATACGGAGAATAATTACAGAAAGAATTTCAGTCACACTGATGTCCTTGAATGTTTTTGCAATAATCGTTAATATATGACTGAATTTTGCACTGTATAAAATTGCATTTTCAATCGTATCTATAAAAGAATACCCAAATCCTGTTAACTGAATTTTCAACTTTTGCATACAGAATAAAAAATATAGTTTAATATATAAGTTGTCTATGATACATGCTTCATCGTATGCTTTACTTTTTAGTTTGGTAACGAAAAGGTGTAAAATACGAAAGGTTCGAAGGGTTTTCGTATCCGAAAAGAATTTAACCAATTAGTTCTACACACCCAATTATCTCGAATATTTTCACGCACACGCTTATTTTCGCCAAATACAGTGAGGCACTGTGTTAAATTCCATGGTCTACACCCGTGCAAATGACTTTAAAAATATGAAAAAAAAAAACCAGTAAATACTTTATATGCAAATTTTATGAAGTTCGTTAAATTTTAGCTGCGCATCGTTGTTTAATCGTCACCCTTGGCCTTTGGTATTAACTTTGCGATATGCTATGATATATAGCCGCGGCAAGAAGAGCAAAAGGCGCGGAACACTGGGCTAAGTGGGAAAGAGGGAAGAGAGCGAGGGAGATCTTATCAGAGCGATAAGCGTCGCGCATTTGCTGTAAACGACGCCGCCAACTGCAGCGTCGAGTTTTCGGCCATTCTCGGTCGCTTTTATAGGTGGGTTTTATTATTTTATTAATTCATAATTGCCTGAGCGTTCTACGGCGAACTAACGAACACGTGAACATGGCCAGAGCTGCTGCTGCTTAGGCGTGCATAGCATTTTCTTGTTTTCCTTTTCACGTCTTCATGTCTTGCATAATTTTATTGCGTGTCTTTGGTGAAGGCTTTGCGGATTAACTTGTTCTCGATGGCTTTGCGGTTGCCATGATAAATGTTTGGGCGACTGTGTACGCGTGAGCGTGTGTGTGTGTGTGTGTGTGTGTTAGTTCAGCTGCTTGTCTAATGAACTCCTGACAAAATATTAATTAAGTTGTGAAAATTAATAAATTTTCCCGCGCACAAACGGACATTGTGCTACCTTCACTGGCAGCGCACAAAACTTCATCAGCAGCTGAACTGTAACGAATTGCTCTTGAAAAAAGAACAAAAAAAATGGAAAAAAAGACAGAAATATAAACATGACTCCCTTCGCTGTTATTTGTGCAACATTTTGGTCGAACTAGCCATGAAAATCGCAATTCTCTGCGCTCACAGCTACCGCAAGCAGACGAACTTTGCCCAGCACTTATCAAAACCAAAATCAAATGTTGACAAACATTGGCTGCCTACCCGTGGCTACCGACTGCTGACTGCCCTCTGGACTCCGGCTGCTGGCTGACCACTGCTGGCCACGCTGCTGGTTGCTGCAATTAGGCATAGACCCACTTTGTCTTCAAACATTTGCCATTGTCTTTGACAAAACGGTCCAAAACCGCTGACAGCGTGACAAAATCACAAACCACGTGATATTTTATCTCAATGACCGCAAACTGCACCCCGACGATTGGCCATCCTTGCCAACGATTTCATTGACTTCACTTGTGGGTATTGCTGCTGTTGGTTTGTTGGTCTCTTCGCGCAGGTAAATCTCGCACATAAATCATAACAATTGAGACTGCTGAGTATTTTCCAAAATCATTTTCCTTTAAACTTTTTTTTTTAAGTGATTAGTTTATATATGTTACGTTCAAGACTGTTAACGTGTGTGCATTACACCATAAGATCCTCAGTGAAATGGAAGCCAGCAGGCAACAGCAAGAGCCAGAATGGACATGCTAAAACTAACTGCAAGCATAAAGACAACTACTAATTGTTGAGTTTTTGTTTAATCTGAGTAAAGCAGAAAAAGCAACGCATATTAAAGATTAATGGAGACAGCATGTGTGATCTTAGGCTGCCCAGAGCCTCAAATCCAAACGACGTGCTAATGAAGAGTGAGTGAGAAGTAGAAGAAGTGGAAGATCCATAAACGATTTAAGCAAAAAATGTCTGCGATGACATCATCTTTGGACAGTCAAACTCCCACTGAAATGCAAATGCAGTTGGCTAGACTCACACACAGCAATCGGAGATTAAAAATCAATGGGTTAGTCCGCAGTGTACATAACAGCAGTGTCCTGCATAAAACATGACGCCAACATTAAACTAACCTTGGCGGCAAAGCTCTCGAAAAATTGTAATTTGAAACGTATTTCTCAAAACGAAATGAAAGCCATTGAATGTGCCGCACTTAGAGGCAAACGATGTGCTGACATAGATGGATATCAGCAGCGGCGATTCGCATGTGAACATGTGAGCCATTGGCGCAAAAGTAAACAGTCGGCGGACGGCGGTGTCCTTTGACTAATTGCAGAATTTGAGAATCAACATAGTGGAAAAAAAGAAGACAAAAAAAAAAAAAAAAGGAAATGGGGGAAAACGAACAAAGTGCTGTTCTTCGCGAAGGACATGCAAATTCGTTGTTAGCGCAGTCATCGGCAACTATTACAATGCAATTTATGCATACTTTTTTCTACGCTTTCAACCCTTTTTCGCCTGTGACATTTGTCGTCGATGCAGACGTCATCGACGGTGTCCTCGGCGTCCTCGGCGTAGTTGTCGTTGTCGTCGTCGTTGGCGACATTATTGCCAGCTTAAAACAAAGAACAAATAAATATGCGGCACGTAGCTGAAATGCGCAAAAAAGGAGTAAATTTGTTAATGTGTCGTAAATGCGCAGAGGCGATGGGCTGGTGTTTGTTGTTGTTGTTGTTGTTGTGGAGCCGTTGCTGGCCGGGTGGCCTGTTGACAACAAAGGGTTAACAGCCAACAGCTAAGCAAATACAAAATACAAAACAAAACCCAAAATATATGAGCCTACTAATGCGCGTTTTGCATGTCATAAACATAAAGCAAAAAAAATTCCAATAAAAAACAAGAAAAATACAAAAAAAAAAATAACGGCTTAAGTTTAGCATAAGAAAAATAACAAACAAAAAAAAAAACAAACAGAAAACAATTTCTAGCAGAGCGGCTACGTTTCATTCATTCACTCATTGAGTCGTTAATACAACAACAACAACAACAAACGTCGTCAGCATGGCTGAAGCCAGTCAGCAAAGTAATACGACAAAAAACCGTAACAGCAACTTTTGTGCCTTCACATACGATTCGCTCAACTTGAAAACCCGAGACCCAATACCCGATACCCAGAACCCAAACTGAAAAGCCAAACTGAAAACGCAAAATGCAAAACGAGTCGCTGAGTTGCAAATGAAAAGTCGTTTAACCCGAAAATAATATGAAATCGCGTGTGTTAGGCCGCTTAGCCAAACAGCCAAGCAGCCAAATGCCAGCCAAGCAGCAACTCAGTCAGCCAGGCAGTGCGCACATTAGCCCTGGCTAGCACCGGGACGTGAAAGTGCATGTGGACGGTGAAGGCGACGTGGCGGCGGCTGCGACTGCTTTTGCTAATCGAAAATCGACAGTGCGCGCCATTATTTCGATGCCTTGTCAATCAATTTACTTAGAAGTATTTACGCGAATTGTGTTTAGTTTCTTTCTTTATTTTTTGTTTTGCTTTTTTTTTTTTTTTTTTGCGCCTTTTTGCGTCAATAAGAAAAATCGTCTGTGAAGTTGTTGAAGTCTCTTGTTAAACTTTTACACGATACATGCGACGATTTTCATTGATTTTATTTATGATATTTGATTTGTGTGTTTTTTCTTCAATTTTTTACTTCATCAATTGCTTCGATAAAAAGCAGCTTAGGAACCTACATACATATGTCTTAACGGTTAGCCGAACTGTGTGTAAATCACTTACACAATAGAAGGCTACGTGCCGAGAAATTTACAGTCACTTAAAAAATTTAATGCATTGCTTATGAAGCAATTTGTTCGATATGGAGCTGAACCCCCAAGCAATGCACACTCACCTGCCCGATTTGGTGATAATCATCTCGGTGCCCAGTTCATGAAACTTATCCCAGAGTTCCTTTGTCTCCAGATGACATTGCACAGCAGTGAGATCATCGCAATTGCACGAGCCAACGATTTTGGGCGTGGGCAGCTGCAACAAAAATCAAACGAAACGAAACGAAACGAAAGGAAGAAGAAGCAAAGCAAAAAAGATTAAGTTGCATACGCCGGAGTTTGGATTGAAGCATAAAGAAACTTTGGAGTTTTGCTAACTTTGCGTGTCGGTTGGGTTACCTGCGCAGGCTCCTCTGGCGACAGGCGTTCGTCTTCTTCGGTGTTGGCAGGACTATGTGCAGGCGCCGGCGGCTGTGATTGTATTGACGATGAGGATGAGGACGACTGACGGTGTTGTTGTTGGTGCTGTGTTGGCGGTGGCGTTGTTAGGGCACGCCCACTCGGATTACGATTGCTGCCGCTTCTGCTAGACACTTGTTGATTATGATGATGGTGATGCTGATGATGATTTTGCTGTTGTTGGTGTTGATGGTGATGGTGATGGGAATGCGAATGCGAATGCGCATGTTGCTGTTGCTGTCTATGCTTGCTCTGTTGCTGATGCTGCTGCTGCTGCTGTTGCTGTTGCTGTTGCTGCTGATGATGATTATGTTGTTGCTTGTGCCTGCGCATCGTTGCTGTCATTGTCGCTGCTGCAATGGCCAATGCCGCCGTTGGCGACGTTGTCGACTCGGTATCACTGCAGTCGACAACATCAACGTCAACATCATCGTCTACATCCGCCTCTGCGTCTGCATCTGCGTCAGCGTCTGCGTCTGCGTCTACGTCCGCATCCTGCGTCGAATACCGTTCCACCGAAAGTGGACCTGCAAGGCACAAATGAACACAACAATGCAATCAGTTCACTAAAGGAGTTATCAAATGTTCGCCTGCTCTTGCTTCACGGCTGAGATCGTGTATTTGAATGTTGTTTTTCTGTATGCTGCGCAACATGTTGCTTGTTTGCTGCATTATTCAACGCCCACGCCAACGTGTCGGCTATGACTCAATCGTGGGCATCTGATGCGTACAACGCTAGGCCCACTTTACATATGGAAGCATGTCGTATGTACATATATGTATATTTAGTATGTATGTGCATCGCTACGTAAGCCTATGTACATAAACAATCACGTCCATATGCACGCTAATGAGTCGCAATTTCACACACGCCCAATCATGCTGCCAATGCCGCATGCCTCCGTGTTCCGTCTCCCGTCTCCCGTCTTGCGTCTGCCGTCTACTGTTTCTCGTACTGTCGTCTGTGGTCTGTTGTCTGTTGCCTTTTGCCTGGTACTCGTTGTCAGCATCGTCATTTGTGTTCTGCTCGTTCTCGTTAATGCTATTGTGGCGGTTGTTGTTATTGTTGTTGTTGTTGTTGTTGACAGCAGCAATAGCAACAATTTGCGCACAGATGCATTTCACAGATACGCGAAATTCAATTATTTGCGCAAATACGATTTTATGTTAATTTCGTGTTGCCGCTTGTCTGGCGCGGAACGTGTGCGTAAAATGTTCCCAAATGCATTTATCGATACACACATACACATACACACACACATTTGCATACTGTATATAAATTGATAGTAACACATGCATATATGTACATACGAGCATATGCCTGCATATACATATATAAATGAATGTTTATATTTGTATAATTTTGCCATTGTTTGCGCATACAAATGGCTGTCACTAATAAGCTTATTTATTTGCTGTTTGCCCAAAGCACGACTGCTAGCGAATGGTCGGGGGGGTGTGGGCAAGGAGGTGCGTCAACGTTTGCATATGAAAACAATAGGTTTTGTTTATTATTATTTTATTGGCGCGTATTTGTTGCAATTATCAAGTCATCAAAGTTATTGTCATCAATTTCAAATTATGTATATGAAAACAATTTCATATTGAAAAGTGTAAAAATCGTCATTAAACAACTCACAACTGGCAATTTTCTTTCGAATTTGTTGCCATCATTTAAATAACCGTGTGACTTGCTAAATCATCAGCGCACTATACTATTTCTGTGCCTACTCACACCTGGCATATTCAATTTTAATTGTATGCAGCAAAAAATCAAAACAAAAAGAGTCAAAAAACTAAAAATGATTAATTATATAGGCAAGTAAGCCTTTAAAAAATATATATGTGCTATTACTGAAAAGACATACGAAGTACTCTGCTATAGGCATCAATAGAGTTTTGGCAATATTTTTATTGAAATCTGTGATTGCTAAAACTCGCGTTAAATATCTTGAGTTTAAGTAGACATAAAGTTACAGAATTTATAATTAGCAACAAAAATTAATAACATGTAGACATCAGCAGTCATTCTTACTTATCCCACATTTTAGTTTAGGTTGGTTTTTTATAGTTTACATATTATATAATTTGCTTCCCCTGAGCTTCCATGGGATATGTTTGGTACTGAAGTGTACACTTCTGTCTTCATAAGCCAATACTGAGTAACTAGTTCAAGAACACAAATTCTATGTAAATAAATATTTTGGTTTTATTTGCATTGGGGTCAAAATAAATGTAGATTCATTATAAAATCTTGTTATGAACCAAAGCATTTTTTTAGCCTTAGGGCTTATCACGGTAATATCGTGGATAAGCATACCATTGCCATGCAAATGCCCATGCCATTCCGAATGGTGTACATACTCGCAGTTACATTTATCCTGATTCTCCTTAAGTAACTCTATTTCTGATTACTATCTTGCTATGTTTATACAAAGCGCATTTCTAGGTTCTGTAAGTCTGTTCTTATTTTTTTTTTTGTAAATTCATTAAACCACATTAAATTATGATTTGTTGAACGTGCGCCAATTAGTAGTGTGAGTCCATAAACTACGACAAAATGCTTAAAATTGCTGAAACTTCTTAGGAAAGGTTTAAGCTTTTCATCAGCCCTAGAACTCATTTTTACATGTTGGCTGAACTATTTTCCTTGTTGTTTTCCCGTTGGGCCAAACAAGAAGAAGAACTGTATACTTCTTTCGTAATTACCATAAATTGTCTAAAACTTTATGTTTATGTTATGTGACTGGAAACTGTGGATATGCAATTAGTTCATATTAGAAAATGTTGAATGAAAATCTAACTTTTTTGAATTTGCAATTAACTTAAACTTCATGAACTTGGGTTTGGTTGGATAAGTTTTTAGCAATGACAATATCGGCGGAAAGAGGGAAGAAACAAGTAAATTATCTACATATCAGCAGGTGTGCCCGACCCACCCTAGACGCTACTGCTTGCTATAATAAAAGAAAAAAAACCTAACTCGACAGATTTGTCTGCACTATTTCATTTTTTCTTTCAAATGTTTCTAAATCCAAATGCTAATCGCTTTGGATTATGCAAACTATATAAAAAAGACAAAAAAGAAAAAAAAGAAGTAAAGAAAATCAAGAAGTAGAAATATTTATGGAAGAAAATCAAGCAAGCGAGACGTGCTAAATTATGAGTTCCATAAATAACAACAATAACAATAACAACAATCAAACATAAACGTATAACAGGAAACGCATACATTAAAAATCTTTTCACACTTTTGAATTTGTTGAAAGCAAGAGAATTCGCTTCTATTTTATTTCAGTCGATTTTCTCGACAAAATATTTAAGTAAAAGTCGCAAGGAAAAGAAAACGAAAAACCCGAAAAAAAAAACAAAAAAAAAAATACAAAATTTAAAAATCAAAAAGACAAACAATTATTTAGCGCAGGCCAGCGCAGAAATGAGGCCAAAAAGCATTCGCGCGGCTTTTGAATTAAGATTTGACTCAATGTTAAAAAAGTATTTAAATATGCAATTTATGTAGATTTGATTTTGACATTAATAACTCAATGTTCGGTTAGCTGCGTTTGTTGCTTTTTGTGTTTGCTATTTGGTTTGTTGTATTTCATGCTATGTTACGTTGATGGGCCGCACATTACTTGTACTCACTCAGACTCCGTTCGGATGGTTCACGGCTTGAGGCATTTCCTGCGCCTCGCGCCATTATCGCTGCTATTGAGAAATCCGTTGCAAAGGAAATGTTATTGTTGGTGTTGTTGTGGTTGTGGTTGTTGTTGTTATTGCTGTGATTATTATTATTGTTGTTGATTGAACTAATGATGAGATTGTTTTTGTTTTTGCTATTATTGCTATTATTATTAATATTGTTGTTATGTTTGGTGTTGCTGTTGTGTCCGCCGTTGGCTGTCGCGTTTTTTATTGCTGAGTTTCTCGTTGGCGCGTTGGCTTTATGATTTAAGTTAACATTACAAGTGGACTGTTGTTGTTGCTGTTGTTGCTTTGCATTATTTATGGTTTGTTGCTGTTGCTGATGCTGCTGCTGCTGGGGCTGTTGCTGTTGCTGTTGCTGCTGTGGCTGTGCTGGTTGCTGCGTTGGTATATTACTTAAAAGCATCGTTCGATTTTAGTTGAATGAACTTACAAAATAAAATTACATTTAGGCCATTCAATTTATTTAAATTTATTGTTATATTGTTTTTAATTTTCTTTTGCTTTATTTTGCTTTTGTTTTTTTTTTTTTTTAAAAACATTTATTTTATATTTTTAATTTGAATTTTGCCGTCAATACTTGTTAGCCTTTTTTTATTTTTATTTTATTTTTTTAATTATTTGCTTTGGCAGAACTTAACATACGTAGGATGTGTAGGACGCGTATCAACACATTTGCCTGCACTGTTTAGAAGTTTCGCACTTTTCCATGATCTTTTTCCATTCAATGATGTTCGTCGACGCGCCATGAACATTTACGTAAAAGCAACAAGAAACGCGCGCGCGTGAAAATCCGTTAACACGCCGATACGTACTGCTGCTCAGTCACGCTGCTGACCAATGAATGAAGCTGAGCAGTAGTCGGCACGAATGTAAAACGCATCCATTCAAACATGTGCGGCCAAAACAGACAAAGCGACCAAAAAGCAAAAGCTGCCAGCCGTTGAAGCTAAGCAGCAGCGAAAACACGTAACTGAATGCGAATGCAAAGTGTGCAAAGAGGGTCAGCCAGGAGGGGAGGGTAGGAGGCGAATTGTTCGTGTGGTTTTCGCAAACTGCACGCAGCGACAGCGAGCAGCAAACAGCCAACAGCTGATCGAAAATATCGTATCATACGCTATTGGCTTGTAGCGTCCCGCAGTAGGTTGGAGGATGACAATTGCGCAGCGACGTCAACGCAAAAGGCGAAATGTAATGTGCGACGAGGGACAGACGACGGACGTTATTTGACTTTTCAGCACATGCTGGTGTAAAACAAAAGAAAGGCACACGAACGCACGCGCTCACACACACACATTAATTTCGTAATATTACGCTTACGTTACGTTGCATGCATGCGTGTTACGCTACGTACATAGCTACGTAAAAAGTAAAATACGAAAGAAATTCGGTTTAAGGCACTTTTCTCGTCGAGTTGTGGTGTCGAGTCGAGTTGAGTCGTGTCGTGTTGCGCGCAATTTGACAAAACATTCCCGCAAAAAACCCGCTGAAATACTAAAAGCCGAAAAAAGTTTACGCAAAGGAAAAGTTTACACAGCGAGAAAATCGGGCAAAGAAAGAAGACAAAAATATAAAAAGCAGAATCAACTAAAAAACGACGATACAAAGCACAAAGCTGCACAACAGCAAAAAAACAAAAACAAGGAAAAAAACCAACGTGTGAGCACTACAACAAAAACAATGCAAACAGTCAAGAACAACAATAACAATAACCGAAGCAGCAGCAGCACAAATGCAAACACAACAAGTACACGACAACAACAACAACTTCAATGGAGTTAAATGGTTAACCACAAACGTCTTTTGACGTAATTTCAATTTTGAGTAATTTCACTCTGGCAAAACTGAGTGGGTTAGAGCAGTAGCATAGCATCGGCAGCATTGAAGCGAAAGAGGAAACATGCGACTGCATGCCAATACACTCAAAACGCAACAATTCCAATTTGACCGTGCGGCATACCAACACATACAATCCAATTTGAGTGCTTTTGCGTCTGCTTACATTATGTGCGAGTGAAGCAGCACTATGAGCATTTGAGTCCAATTGGATTCTAAAGTAAAATGTCGTCGACGGCTGCAGTGTGAGCGGTAGCGCATGTGCTGTGCAGAGTAGCGTACTCGCTTGCGCATGGGCCAAAAACAAATCGCGGCACATAAATTCGTCATTTTGTTTTTGGCTGTTGACAGTTGTGCGCTCATCGGAGCATTGTTGTTGCACCGTTCGAGAGCGTATGCGTTGCCATGTGTGTGCGCTAGTGTAGAGGGGGTGTGTTTTAGATTTATCGACAAGTATTCAAAAAAGTATAGTTTTAAGATACACATATAAAATCGAACTACAACAGAAAATAAAACTACAATAATATATTCGTACAAAAAAAGAAAAACAACCTCAGCTTATTTCAACTTTCTGTAGCTTAGTTAAGCTTCGCAGACCACTCAGCGCATGTGTGAAGAAGCGATTGCCAGAATGCTTCAAAATAACGAACCGGAGATCCTTTATATCAAACTTGGATCGTTTGGTTAGCACGGAATCGTCAGACTGCGGTTTGCTAGTAGAACTCTGTTATTAACAGTGTTCAAACTTACCACACTCTGTTGAGCTCTCTCGTAGAGAGAAAGAGAGACAGAGACTGCTATACGTTTAGTTCACAATTGAACATGAATGAATTGAATGAGCATCATTGAGCGCATGATGGCGATTTTTAGTTAGTCCGAAAAACAAGAAAACGCTGCGCTAATAAAATAATAAATGTACATATGTATTAATTTACAATTAATTAGGATTAGTCGTTGGCATTCGACTTGTATTAAAGATGCAAACTTGAGCTCTATTAGAAATCTGATGAAGATTATTTAATTGTTTAAAAAACCATCTGTGCAAGCACCTTAAAAATCATCAAGTAAAATGCTTAACTTTAAAATCTTCAGCTGCTTTGATAAATAGTACAGAATCAAGTTTGCCATATTAACATAAAATGTTTCATTGCCATATCGTTTCGTTTGGTAATTCACCACGTTTCCATATGTGAGACTTGTTGAGTCATTTACTCACTAGAATTGAGTGAGTTTTGTGTGATGAGTTGTTTGAGTTCTTTATTTACAAAAATTTTATAAACATAAATTAAAACAAATAATAAAAAATCACCAGATAAAAATTATAAAAAATGTGTAATATAATGATTTAAAAAAAAACAAGAGTAATAATCATTTAAAAAAAAAATAACAAAATTCCAAATGTATTTTAACCCGGCTAAGGTTATACATTATGATTGAAATATACCACTAAAAAATTATTATTAAAAGTTGTTATCTAGTTTAACTTGAAAATAAAGAAGAGGTTAAAAAAACAAAAAAAAAAAAAAAACAAAAGAAGCGATTTTAATACTCTATAACTTTTTGTAAGTCCCATTCAAAATAAGACAAACATTATTTTGTTTTTATTATAATATTTATTTTGAAACTTCAAAAAGCAAATGAAACAAAAGTGAAAAGTTAAATAATTTATTAGACATAAAGTAAGTAAAATAAATTAATTATAAATAACCAATATGACGAATGGCCAATGTAAATTGTCATAAAAGAAAAAAACAAAGTAGCTGGCATCGTGCACAACATTTGCCTGCATTAAATTCATCAACTAAAAACAATTGCCGTCACTTTAAAGTTGCCACACTAAACTTTTTTTCAATAACTTTGAAAAGAAAAAAAAAAAAAAAACAAAAAACCAAAAATCTCATCACGAATGTGGCGTCGCATGTTGCCACCAATTTACATAAAAAACAAAAAACATGTAAAAATCCGTATAAAAATAAAAACCACAACAATAAGGACACACACAGAAGCTGTCAATGTGACATGACAAATTTATTACCCTGCGCAAATACAAAATATGTAATAAAAAAAAAAAAAAAAAGAAACATGAAAAAACCAAAAACAACTTGGAAAAAAACCAAGCGTACATTTTTATTTACATTTAACCACCCATTCAGGCAGGAGCAGTCACCCACCGAAACCAGAAGCACGGGCAGCAGCAGCAGCGCCAGGCTTCAATTAAATTTACGCATTTGTGTTGATTTCTTTGCTGCTTTCCTTGCGCAGGCGATGTTATATTTTTATTTGTCAACGTATCTCGCCCCAAAAATGAATATTATAATTGAGCCGTGCGCGACGATATGTCCACATCAGTCTCTCCCGCTCAATCATGCGCGCACTTCGCTGTATCCTTGCATATGCTTGCGTGCCACCCTGTACATATGTACATGTATGCAAATGGTTTTTAATTTACTTATTTACTCAGTGCTGCATACGTTCCTTTCTTCCTTTCTTCCTCTCTTCTTATTGTCGTTGTTGTTATTGTTTTTGTAGTTGTTATTGTCGCTGATGGCGTGTGAACGCCAAGAAAACTTTAGCGAGTATCTCGCGGCGTGTCTGTCGCTTTGTACTGCCGACTGCCATCTTGTTTTAATTTCATAGCATTTGTGGTTGTTGCTCTGTTGTAGTTTTTGTGACTGCATTTGAAATAAGTTGTGTTTTTTTTTATTTGTCAGCTGCGTGCCCTTTGTATCCTGGTAACTATGCATCCGCGTTATACTTTGTCTGCGTGTTTGTTTTTTTTTTTATTTTCTTATTTTTTTCTCATGTATGTTTTATGTGTGCCCGCGTCCTTTTTGCGGTTTTCATTTGCATGTCCTGTAGCCATGGTGGTGGCTGTCTGTTAGACTGCTTCCATACACTCGCACACAATCGCACACACTTATCGCGCTGTCTGAATGTTTCTTTGTTGGCGGTGACAATTTTTCAATGATTCGCTGTGCTCGGCTCATTTGCATGCCATGGCCACCATAATGCGTTGCGATTTTCAGTTTACTTTCAGTTTTGAATTTAATCGCCTGGGCGTGTTTTGTTGTGTGTTGCGTGATTCGTGCATATTTTATTGAAATTAATGTTTGACTATTTAACAAACAAACGCCCCGCAGATTGAATTTGGGCATTAAGTCGCTTATGTTGTGGTTGCTGTTAGGAGACAAATTCCACTTCTCAATCACGAATTCACCGCCAGAGGTTTGAATGTTGAAAGGCTTAATTAAAGTGAACCAAATTGGTCCTTAGGGATCAACCCTGTAGTATTTTACTAAGAAACCAAAGAGAAAAAATTAAACTTTACATATAGGGAATTAAATTGATAACCACCCAATGCCGTGAGGCGTCAATGCGTCTATTAGTCAATAGCAAATCCTTTGCTTAGACACTTTGTCTACATTCCGTCTGTCCAAGTGGAACACTTTGTACGCCACTCAGCCCAGCAATGCAGGAACAATGTGCATTCATGCTTGATCTCTTCATAAAGATAGCAAACATTGTACGCCCTCAAAACGAATTCCCTGTAAACAAAGCAGCGACATAAAAGAAACTTCTGATTAATCGAAAGCAAGCAAATGAAGAACCAAAAGATCGTACCTCGATCAATAAACGATATAAGCCAACGACAGGCATAGGAAATCGATTGGTTACTTTCAGTTGAAGCTGATACGCATGCGGAAATGCCTAAGCGCACACACACACACACACACACACAGCACACACCACAGATCACACAGTTCACACTCACTCGGCTATGCGTTGGCGTTAGAAGCCGACACTGCGCATCAACAATCGAATGTGAGTATTAGCCACTATGGCCAACGATCAACGATCACCGATCAGCGTTCGATTGCCTGCTGTGCAATCAAAATTTCATGCCTTGTATACGATGCGAGAATGTGAACAGAACCCACAGCACACGCAGCCGCAGCATCATCACCGCAGTCGCCGTCGCAGTCTCAGTGTCAGTGCCGGGCTCAGGCTGAGTCACAGCCGCAGCAGACATTTCAGCGTCGCTGGCCTTGCAGCGCGGCTTGTCAAGAAGATGCCGAGATAAGATCAACGTGTAGCACCTGTAAAATTGTCAACCTTACGCGCCGCCGCCGTCTCCGCCGGTTCCAGGTTGTCTATTGTTTTGTCAGTTGTCAGTTGTGAGGATGCCCGATGCCCGATGGCCGCTCTGCTGCGTTTGCTTTTGGCAATTCGTTGCGCGTGAGTCGCATTGTTTTGACTGCTGCGTGATTTTCAATAAGCCGATAAATTATTGCGCTCAAGTCAAGCCTCAAGCAGGTCCTTGCCATGCCTTGCGCTGACTCTGCTCTAGGGGTGAATTACAAGGATTGCGATATAAATCGCATTAATCATTTGATTTCTAAGTACGTTGAATGTCGCACAATAGACGCTCAAGGTGTGAGTTTGCAGCATGACAGGCATTGTGCCGAGTATGGCCGAGTACGCACAACCTGCATCGAAGGGTTTTTAAACCGAAAAATGAGTAAACTATTTTTGACTTTTTTTTGTTGATTCCCTCTCATTTCTATTTGGAAGAAACTGTTCACATCGTATATAAAAGCAAGTCGTGGCTGTTGACAATAACGACGGCTTTGTTTCGAGCCGAGCGAGTCTTGGCCTGCACTGCGGCCATGGCTTTTGCTTTGCCATGATCAAAGTCATTTATTAATATTTAATAAGCGTTGACTTTGTCAACTTGTGCATGCTGAGAGCGATTGGGTTTTACTTTTTCTCTGTGTGTTTTTAATTTTTATTTTAGTTTTTGTTATTTTCCTTTATTATGAGTGTTGAAGCACATGTGTGGTCTGTGCGTTGTCTATTTGTCATAGCTCAATTAACACAGCACAGAGAGAGAGGCAGGCTCTGTCGGTTGGTCGGTAGGCTGGCATTGCTTTTGATTTTCACGCGAAACGTTTAAAAGTTAAACGCCAGCTAATCATTTTTATTCTTTATTATTTCATATATCCTACAATCATGGCAGCCCACACGTCTCCCGGCACTTTTATGCTTTGTTTATTTGAAGAAAAATGTAATTTTCAACTGCAATAATTAACTTGCAACTTTTATGGCTAATAAACGAACAGCCGGCCATATGATGCCGCACGCGCGCCCCAAACACACACACATACACACGTTGGCACCATGTTCTCATTACTGGCCATCAAATAATTTCAACTTGATCTTGTCATAAATCTGACGTGCATATTGGCAGCAAACGCAGAACCACAGCCAAGCTAATCCAATGCAACTGTGCACAGTTCGACACCAGCCGCCCCTCGCTTGCCTTCGCTTGCCTTGCCTACCGGTCGGCCAGCACGAGTGTGCTGCGCATCTTTATAACAAATAATGTTGTTTAGCTTCCATTTGATCTGCACCGCTGCGAGTTATTTGCAGGATGTTTGTGGTTCTTCTTGCTATGTAGTTTTCTTTTCTGTTTTCTCTTGTTTTTTTTTTGTTTTGTTTTTCTTTTGTTTGATGTGGCTTGGCAGCGAGTGTGTTTAGCTTTTCAGTGTGTGATTTTGCCGCCAGTGCTTTGCTTGCCGGTAACGCTTTGAAATCTGACTGTCTGCTTCATAGCTTATTTAATTTTTCTTGATGTGGTCAGTTAATGTGCAGTTAGTCAAAAAAAAAAAAATAAAATTAATATTAGATTTTAATAAATCTAACAACAATAATGTCCTAAATGACTAAGCAGCGACTTAAACTAAATTTAAAGAGTCAGTTAGTTAATTATTGGCTGCGTTTCAATTATCTTTTTGCTCTTGATTTGATTCAAAGTAAAATTGTTTTCGTTTTTTTTTTTTTTGCAGCAGCAGCAACGTTACAATGCGCAAAGTCCTTAAAGGAAACTGTTGCGTTTTCTTCATTAACTTTATTGGCAACAGCAACAACCAAAATAATAACAACAAACAAATTACAATTATTGTATTTACTTTGGCAAAGTATGTAGCATTCAGTAGAAGCCAATCCGGAAAATGGGTTCGCACTTTTCGTGCGTGAGTGCTGCAACACATGTCGGAAATGCGCAGCAAAAGGACAACTAACCGGAAAACACTCCCAAGCCGCAATCGAAATAGTTTACAGACAACAGCAACAACAATAACAACAACATAGACGAACAGGCAGAACCATATGAGCGGCACCATATGCAATGCTTTGCTGTCAATTTCCAATAGGATTTCGAAATTCAAAATTTGTTTACGCTTTGACAGGATTATTGCGCAAAAGAATAAAAAATAGGGAAAAACAAATTCAACGCAACGAAAAACCGTCTTGAAAAAAATCATAGAAATACCGCAATAGGTTTTTTCGCTATTAGTATTTATTTTGTTGTTGTTTGTTTTTATTTTTCCTTTGCGTTTGCACAGAAAACCAGCAACAAGAAAAAAACAAAAAACAAGAGCAAAAAATAATAATCGTCGCAAAAAACTTACGTGCGCTAAATTGGCAATAAGCGTGCGCCTGATATCCTTTTTGCGGTTGCCCTTGTTGTTGTTGTTGTTGTTGCTGTTATTATTGTCTGCTGCCATGGCTGCAAGGATATATCAATTTTATAGCTAGCAAAACTAGCAAAGCGCAGCATATGTTGCATATATCTATTGTTGTTGTTGTCTTCGTGGTTTTGTCTCTTTTTTGAAGCATTTTGTTTGGTATTTTTGTATTAATGGATTGCGTTTTTTGTTGCATATAAATTGCGTAGCAAATTGTTTTGTTTTTGAGATAAGGTTTTATGCGGAATTTCGACTGAAACGAAAAATACAGAGAAACCTCTCATAAGCTGACACTCACCGTCAACTAACTAACCGAGTGAGGACATTTAAATACGCAACTTGTACGCAATTCATATGCAACTTAGATGCAACTTAGAAATTCATGAATATGAACTTTCCGCGAGGGGTGTCCTTTAAGGGAGTTTTCTCTGTATTTCATACAAACATGACACACTTACTCACATACTCGTCTGTACACATGAAGGTATTTTATGTATCAGGATTCTATACGGCACCGAAGTAGGCTTCAGTGAATTAGTCTGGTTCAGATTCTCCGGTGCATTAAAGATGCTAGCATATTTGACTAGACGGAGTAAGTCAGCACAAGGCACCTAAGAGTCTATTTCCTATATGCAAATACATACACATACACAATACATATAGGCGCATATGCATAAAGTAGTGGCAAAAAACTCAAAAGAATTTATCAGCCTGTAGTGTGCAAAGGGGAACCTTGAATTGTCATCCTTGTTGCTCCTCTGTCACTTGCTGTGCATGTTTTCCCATAAATATTTATACAAAACTATTGTCTACAGTACAAAAAAAAAAAAAAAAACAAAAGAGAAAACAAAAAGAATAAAATAAAATAAAAGCAATTGTTGCTTCCACCTTCGCACGCGTTGATTTCTTTTGTATTTGCAATTTGCAACAGCATTTTCTCAATGCAGGTGTTGCAGTGCGGTTCTTTTGGGTGTCATTGCGTACAAGGACTCATGGCCTGTGTACGCCTGCGCTCATGCACACGCACGTACACACATGTGCATAGAGAGAGACAGAGAGAGAGAGAGAGACAAAGTCAATGACATGCTGTCGATTGCTTGCACACTTAGTCATGCCATTATCCTTGAGCTAAAAGCGAGCAACGAGCCACAGCGGCACAAAATCAATTATACGAGACATCAATCTAGTTTGCCAGCCCCGCTGTCGGCTTTTTAATCTATCTAGACACATGCAGACATCGTCATCGTCACCGTCATCATCATCATCGTAGTCATCGTTTCCGTCGTCGTCGTCATCGTCACCGCCATCATTGGCAGCAACGCGTCTCAACGACGGACGGACGACGGTAATGCTCCATGGCACTCGTGGGCTCGGTTTGGGGCTGTAACGCACACTTGCCTAATTTGATTTCATTACCGCGCCCACAACCAACCGACGGAGCCAGCCAGCCGCCAAGCAGCGAATTTGCCATATGCGAAGCAGCACTAAACGCTGACTGCCCTTTATCGTCGATTTACCATAGGTACCATTGCTTCTTCTTCTTCCTCTGCTTGCTGCTGCTGCGGCTGCTGTTGCTATTGCAAGGCGGAGCTGTTTTGCGCACAGCACAGAGCACAGAGCAGAGCACAGCCACCACAGCCTCCGAGCCACCAAGAAGCGACCGCGAGTCCGATTAAACTCTACGCGCTAAACTTTAATGCGAAAATTAATCGAATCGAGATCGCGCTGCAGATCAGCAACGCTTGGGTATTTTTGTTTTTCCGTTTCTTTTTTTTTCATCGCTCGTATTCGTATTCGTTCGCGTAGCTGTTGTTGTTGCGGCTTTGAAAGATTTCTGCGTTACGCCTTCGCTCGCTGCGCATTGCTGCCGAACATCGCTTTGGCTTTGGCTTTCGCGTTGGCATTGGTAATTTTTTTTTGTTGGGGTTTTGTGTCTAAAGCGTTGAAAATACTTTGTCGGCGTTCTACGCGTTGTTGTTGCTGTTGCTGTTGCTGTAGTTGTCGGCGGTTGATCTGCAACGCTTGATCAGCCAGATGCGTTGATAATGTGACGTTCTTAGCTGTGCTGATGATACGACTGTTGCCACAGTTGTTGCTGTCGCTGTTCTTGTTCTTGTCGTTGTCATTGTTGTTGTTGTTGGTGGTGGTGTTGGTGTTGTTGTTGGTGGCGGTTTCGCTGATGATATCGTTGTAGATGATGCTGTTGATTATGAGGTTGTGCCTTTAGACACGCCTACATTTGCACACATGCATGCATGTGAGTTGGGATTTTGTGTGCAGGTGCAAATACTTAGAATATCTGCGCATGCGCGTGAATATTTTCTTAATCATGGCAACCTTTCGCTTAGCTAACCACTTGCCTCGCTTCACAAGCTTTTTCCCGTATTTCAGACAGTTACTGTGTGAACTTGAAAACATTTTCAAATCATACAGTTTGAATTACTTATTCGCAAAAATAAAATCTGTTGTATAAATCGTGTTAGCAATGAGTATCTTGGCTCCTTTCCACATACATATATGAAAAGAACTTGCAAGGATATTTTAGTAACGTATTCATTTCACCTGAATTAGTTATAAAATACCAATATTTTAGCATCAAGACAGTTAAGCTGCAGATAATAAAATTAAAATTTAATATGAAAATACACAAAATCGATGGAAAAATAGTATATGTTCACTTTCGATGTTAAGCAGAATAAACTTGCTCAGTCTTTTATTAATATTCTTTTTTTAATGCAAACAAAATTAATATAAAATTGACGAAAGAAAAATTACTCCAGTTGCAGTTATGCGATTAAGAAAGATTTGCAGTAAAAATATAATTCAGTTCATGTTTTTACATGCTTTGCTGCCATGATTAAATAAAAGAAAAATGAAAATAAAAACGTTTTCAATTTGTTAGACACTTTTCGTGTATGAGTTGTTCTCTGGCTACTCAATCGCCATAATTTACGCCAGCAAATCGCATGCGATAATTGCATTGTCACATGCTGGCATCGTGCTATAATTTTCTATTTCCGTTGAAATCCAGCAAAATGGCAAAAAAAAAGAAGAAATTGTAGTAAAAACAATAAAATGAAATTATCGAAATGCAAACACTTTACGAACTAATTATACTGACAATGTAAGCATTGTCTTCGTGTGGGTCGAGATAATAAACGTAATAATAGCGGCAACGTTAACAACAATAACAACAACAACAACAACAACAACAACCACAGTGATTTGGCAGAAATAAAAGTCATTGCGTTGTGTGCTCATTTTATTATCGCATGCGACAAAACAAAAAGGCAACCAACTAAAAATAAAAACAAAAAGGAAAATTTAAAAAAATGGCGCGTCGCGTGAATTTGTTAAAGTTTAGTGCTTCATTTTCGTGCAAGCGAAAACTGCAACAACGATAATAACACGAAAAACAATAGCATGCACAACAAAAACATCAACATCAACACCAACACCAACAACAAAGACAACAACAACAAAGCAGCACCTAATTGCACTGAGCGGCGACGCGGCCGCCCACTCGCATGTGCATGGGCGACAATTACGTACAACTTTGTACGACGCTGCCATTTCGTTACAATTTTTTATCGCATTATTTTTATTAACAAAAACCAAATTGGTTTTGTTGTTTCTCTTCGTCTTTTGCTTTTTTTTTTTTTTTTGTGGTTTGTTTATTATTTTTTGTTTCAGGTTTTTGTAGGTTTTTTGTTTGCGCGCTGATTGCATCTTTTGTCGCATTGCTGCGGCATATAATTTTCCATTGACAGGTTTTGCGTTGAGTTATGACTTGGGCGGCAGTTTGGCTCTTCGCTGCAATGCTAAAGGAAGCAATTGCACTTATCGCATGCACGCAGCACAAACACCAGGCAGCAACATGCAACATAAATAAATAAAAAACAAAAAAAAAACACACGAAAACTAAAAAAAATAAACAACAACAAAGAACGAAAAGAAAAATTGCATCGCGTGTTGCATGTCAACGCTAGCTGCTGGCTGGTCACCTCTTGTGTATGTCTTGCGAGTGTGCATGTGTGTGTGTGTGTGGCAAGGCAAGAACCACCAACATCGTTATTATAATCTGCATCGGCGTCGCCATTGTGCAAACAATTTGAAAGCGGTTTTCAATTTTGTTGTTCTTTTTCATTGCCAAGATGGCCGCCAATCAGCAGCAGCAGTCCTGACCAACCAGCCACCAACCAATAATTTTACGCATGCGCGCCAGTCTTCCAGCCGCAGCTGAGTCGCACTCAAAACCAAGCGCCATGGGGCACTGTGCCCTGCTACGTGACACGTTTGGCAAATGCTCCCGCCTGGCTAATTGCACTAAAGACAACATTTACCAACATTGGCGCAATGAGATCTGCAATTTTGTATCGCCTCGTTCTAATTAACATTTTCGGCCAGCGACTAATGTGCGCCGCGGCCACAGATCTTTGGGGGGACACTTGCTTAGGCCGCAACAATTGAACGCCAGACACGTGTTGGAAGACGTCAAGCCGCGAGTGTCACGAAAACCGCGGCATGTTGTGTCAATGTACGCGAGTGCACTGTCACAGTCCTTTGTTGGATATGCTGCCACAAAAATCACAAAAAAGAAGCAGCACATGCCAGACAGACAGCTGCCAATGCAATTTCGCGGGCGCGCACAAGAATTGCCTAATGGCACTTGCCATTGCAGCGGCGGCAGCAGCGGCAGTCCCTGCACATGAACCCAGTGCAGGCTACGTCCGCTCATCCTGCACTCCTCTGCCACGCTGCACTTATTCAATAGCAATAGCCTGTCGTGTGGCAAGATGTTCTGCAGCAGTTGCAGAATTATTACATGCAACATCATTCGGCCTTTGACTGTCTGACATTTATTTGGCAGTCAATTTGATTGATGTCTTTATACACGACATACGACACCTACATACTCCTACGTACGTCTGTTCTCTGCCC